>RZGK01000004.1:1800000-2317612 GCA_004011705.1 Ascochyta lentis
GCCAACAATAGGCTTTTTCACAACTGCGGTCTAGGCATTTGCCACGTGATAGTGTACCACCATCCACATGAGCTGTCCGTCACAGCTTTTGTCGTCGACACTCGTCCCAGACGTCTAGCTGGAAGGAGCACCAGAGATGTAGAACCACTTGTCGATGCTGGGATCAATGGGAGCAGGGGATTTGTCCTCGCCCGAGGGGATGTTGAGCGAGCTGGCATCCGTCTTGTCGGCAGAGTGGGAAACGGTGGTGTTGGCGAGAGCGATGTCGTTCTTGGCAGTCTTGCCAGCGACGAGCTTCTCCCAAGCCTCGGCGCACTCACGGACAATGTCCATGGCGTACTTTTTGTTCTTGCACTCGCCGGAGAAGGCGAACTGGTTCTCGGGCTTGCCATCCGGGATCTTGTAGATGCGGAACCACTCGTTGGTGGCACGCAGAAGACCGGGCAGGTGGCGCTCGACATCCTCGACATCGTTGAGCTTAGGGGCCAAGGGGTCGTTGACGTTGACGACAATGATCTTCCAGTCGGTCTCGCCCTCGTCGAGCAGAGCCATGACACCGAGGACCTTGACCTGGATAACATCACCGGGCTTGTTGACAAGCTCACCGATCTCGCACACGTCGAGCGGGTCGTTGTCGCCGTTGGCCTTGGTCTCAGGGTGGGTGACGTTGGGATCCTCCCATGTCTGCAGCAGCCGTCAGTACTTGGTCGTCTTGTCCGATATCGGGCGGACGTCAGCGTACCTGGGGGAAGGCACCGTAGTTCCACAGGTAGCCCTTGTGGGGGAAGCAGTTGCGGACGAAGCGGAGCTTGCCCTTCTTGGTGTCCTGCTTGATGGGGTTCAGCGTCTCCTCCTTGGAGATCTGTGGGTGCGGTCAGTAGCTTGTTGCCATGGCGGGGTAGCACGGTAGCAGAGCGTGGGAGCGTGGGAGCGTGGGAGCGCAGGTTTTGCTGCTCCGCGCTCCCATGCACCCAATCGAGTGGCACGCACCTCCATCTTTGCGTTGGTCCAGCGGGGGACCTCGACGACCATGTTGAGGATCGTCTGCTGCTCGTTGGCGTAGAGCGGGATGTCGTGCCATGCCGATACGGGCTGGCCGTCCTTCTCAATGTAGACGCGGTGCTCGAGCGTGTTCGCCGCAGCGACCTTGCGGGTGGTGTAAGCCATGGTGGTGAGTCCTGACTTGGTGGAGGGGGAGGGGGAGGGGGAGGTGGTGGAGGAGAAGGAGAGGTGCTGCTGGATTTTGTCGAGGCGCTGGAGGGGTCTAGTGGGGCTGCCAGGCGCAGGCACAGGCGCAGGCGGGCGGTGTTGGTTAGCCAGCGTGACGAACGTGGCTCTGCATGAGGCAGGCCTAGGACTGAACAACGACAGTTGCGGTTGGGGATCGGCTCGCTTGGCTGTCTTGAGCCTCAGCAGCAATCGAGAACAGTGCATGCAGATGGTATTTATCAGGCAATCGGCTAGAGCAATGGCCGGCAGCGCGCCTCTGGTTCAAACCGAGGTGTGAGAGCTGCGGCCGGATGTTTTCCACGCCCACTGCGCACAGACCGCTCGAGCCTTGCCTCACTGACGTGCGTGGGGAAGCCGCACTTGTAGCCGCGAGGACATGCCGTGGGCAGTAGGTATTCAATAGAGTTTGTTTGGCCGCCAGAAGCCAGACGACGTAATCCTTGTGCCGTGAACGGCTTCGACGTCACCCGCTGCGTAAACCAATCCTGCCACTTCATCATCCTCGCCATCCAGCTCCTCCATGGTTCCATACGACACTGGCTCTTCAGACACGCTTTCGACATCCCCTTGGGCTGAAAATCTCACCTCACTTGCAGGACCTTGACCACCACTATATGCGAGCTGGAGGCCATGTTCTTCTTCAACATGGAAGGGTACTGCCAGATGCTGCCGTTGCTCTTGCTGCGCGTAAAGGCCAGGACCAGAAAAGTTGCCTACCTGTCGTGATTGCATGTCTGGCGCCAGGAGTGCTATCGTGGCGAGTTGTGTAGTTCTTCCATGTGCTCTTTGTCGAGACTGTCTTGCCGCATCACGGAGATCAGGGGAGAAACGCATGCCGACGTTATGGCTCCTGCGCGGTGCGGTGCGCGGACGCTCGGCGTAAGACGAATTATTGCAATACTGCAAGATTCCACCCAAGCTCGACGACTCCTGCGGACTCTGACGATTGACGAACGTCGTGGCCGCCTTTTCGGACATTTGCTTCTGAGTCAATACTGCGCTCTCGCTTGCGTATGATGTCGCAATGGACCTGACACTCCTTGAATCACCAATGACGGGGTGCTCTTGAGAGTCCCTGTTGCCAACGGATCGTAACACTGGCCATATTGACGAGAGCAGCGGTCCATCTTCAGTCGTGCGACGAGTCACTACTTGGTCGACGGAAATTGACCGACTGGGTGGAGAGGAGCGTCTGGGCAATGATCGCAACCTGGAGAACCCCGAATGTAATGGAGCTACTAAAGACCCCCTGGCTTGTTCTGTCACAGCAACGATCGGCTCACGAACAATTGAAGAGGTTCCTAGTCGCCGAAGAGATGCATGCCTTTGCCGTCTCTCTTTCCTTCCCCGGTACGAAGGACCAAGACGCTCTCCATGGACAGCAGGTGTACGCTCACGGTGGCCTGGTGTCGTGCTGGGCGCGCGAAAGGATTCTGACCACGAAACGTAGCTGGTACTCTCACGACGTGGTCTTCTGCTAGCAGACCACAAGTATGATACTCTGTCTTCTGGACTGGCTGTGCGAACGGCAGCATCTAGCACGGTTGGTTCTTCTCTCACTAGCTCACGACGATCGGTCTTCGCGGCAGGGGCAATCACCATCGGACGCGCACCATTCGCCAGCTGGTTTGCAGCCACGTTTGCTAATGCCGGTCGGATAGATGTGAAAAAGGCAGAGATGTCTTCCTCTTTTGCTTGTGCGTGGTCCTTTTTTCGCTTTTTCTTGCCATCTGTAGCTTGCGCGCTGTGTTCATCCCCAACGTAGTCGGTTCGGAGAAACCTCATCTCGGAGAAGACAAGATCTGGCACTGCGCAACAGTCAGCCGCGACCTGCACTACCTGAGACGATACCGAAGAGAAAGCTTACAACCGCGGCCTTTAGCCGTTGTGGAAGCTTTGCCCTTGCTGAAGATCCCCATCTTCTCCAGAGGCTTCAGCTGACCAATCGTCAGTACAGCGATTGTGCTACAAACACGTTGGACATTCGTACAGTCAAACGATCCTTGGAGATATTATTGGCACGGAGCTCCTGTCTTATGCCGCCATGCGTCTTCTCGACTTCTTTCTTGCGTCTGGATCTGCGCTTCGGCTTCCTCGACTCGCTTCTCAGAGTGGGACGGGGGTTGTTGCCCTTCTTCGTCTCAGTCCCGTGACCATCTGGGCGCTTTTTGTTGCGAGGTCTCCGTGCATAGCGTTGCCCTGTGTTGCTATTGCTCGCAAGCTCGCTACGCGTGGAATGAGACGTATTGCTGTCGGCTCTATCCGCTACACCTCGTACATGACGAGAGTCTCGTTCGATCGTTGGGACGCCCTTACATTGCGGCTGGGGCGAGGGGGCCTTCAGCAATGAACTGTCCGTTAGGCTGCGCTTTCGTCTTCGCCTCGCATCGGGGACGGAGTCGGGCTGCCTCGGTAGGAGTAAAGGTTCGACGACCGGCCGCTCCAAAGGGACTGGGTGTTCCGTCTCAGCAAGCCACTTCCGAATGTCCATGACAAGGCCCGGTTGTTGCATTCCACAGCATCTGCGCAGCGCAAACGGACGTCGAGCGAACCGTTCCGTCGGTATACTTGACTGGGGATCTGAAGTAAAGGCAAACGGTGCGCGTCGTACGGTGGCACGCTGTTGGCGCCAATATCGAGCCCTACGAGGATTGGGTTTGTGCAACGACAAGAGGAGGCGAGAGACACTGCGCCGCTCTGCCGGCCGTATGTTAGTATGATACGTTGGGAAGGTACGGTGGACACTTGTCGCAGGCCGCTGCCGGCGTCCTGCTCACAGAAGGCACTACGGTCAATGTCAAGTCGAGTCCTGGTACCTACCCGAAGATGAGCTGTTCGTCTTCCGGAGTCCATAGCTGTCGTGCTTCACGACCGCAGGCCTTTGCGAAGAGGCCATCAGGACTCGCAGGGGCGTGTAGAGGCATGGCTACTGCTCTCTATTGGTCGGTTTGAGTGGGTCTTGAGTAATGGTGAGTACTTTCATTGTCACACACCATACCTATGACGATGCAGATGTTTGTCCTTGGAGAGTGCAGTTTGCCTACCGGTATCCTGCATGGCTGGATGCTTCACCAGATCGAGTGTGTTACATTGTCAGCTCTGGTTAAGCGTGTATAGATGATGAACGCAGATGGCCTTGCAAGTTACGTAGCTCCAGTGTAACCGTTTGCGATGCTGGTGCTGGACGATGTCCCACATCCAAAACGGCGAAGTTGGAGCCAACAGACGCGTCTCTTCAGCCTGGATCCCTGCGATTGGAGATCGATCGCCTTTTGCAGGTAGTGCTGATGAAGCCAGGGAGCCATGGACGCCGCTTTACGCATGCAACCGAGGGTCGTCAGAAGCTGGCCTGTCGAAGGTCTCGCGGAGATGCGCTCCGGAACAAGGAGCTAGTTACAGTACATACTGTAGAGTTGCTCACGTCGACTGCCAGCTTCGTGCGTCGCAAAGGAGTGAACGCCGGCAGGGATGCACGGACTTTCAACCTGATCATGCCAGGTCTAACCGTTCAGCCCCTCCAAGTTCTCTGGATTGTGACCGTGATAAGCGGCTGGGACCCACCTGTCAAGTGACCAATCCCACGAGGTAGACGCCATCCATCCATCCATGGTGATGTCTCCTGTTTGGCTGCATCCGAACGTCGCTCTTCTTCCGAGCACGCAAGCCGCTCTCCGCAAGGTCTTGGAGCGTATGCCAGTCATGATCATCCAATAGCGCGACTGCGCCTGTGCCGGCCCCTCGAGAACTCGAATCAGACAATTCGAGCTGTCTCTTTTTGCTGGCCTGCCGCTTTGTTATTGGGCTCGACTAGCCCTAAGCTAGCCATGGTCTGCATAATTCCGGCATGAGGAAACGCACACGGGACAGGCTAGCCTAGCTGAAGCTGAGGGGTGCGAGAGGCTGTGTGGGTGAGCTGGTGTTCTGCCATCAGGCGTTGGGCCCAGTCGAGTGAATTCATGAGCGCGACAGCGCTGCTCTCTGCAACTGCGATACCCCAGCGCAGCACACACCACGTAAGGCGCTCAACAGTCGGTCGGTCGGTCAATCGGTCGAGACCCAATTCCCTCTGCCTGTCCCGCGGTCACCACTGATCCAAGTTCCTGCTCTTGCGTGAGCGCCAACCCTACACCAACACAGCTAGCGCTCGTTCACCTGGAGGGGTCTTAGTTCTATCTGCCCCGCCAACCCAAACCCTCCACCTCGCTTTCTCTACCTCATCATCACCACCTTGCAGCGGACTTCTTCCTTCAACCACACACATCATCGATTGCTTGTGCCATCGATACCGAAACAGCCTGGTGCTTAAGACTAAATGTTCGTTCCGTCACGTTGCTTGTTATGACCTGCAAAGGATGCCGCCATGGTTCTCCCGCGCATGTGTCCTCCCCGACTCCTTCTCTTTCTAGTACTCTTCTCATTTACCTGTTCTGAGGCTATCTGTATTGCGCGCGCGTCTTTCCTGCTCGAGAGTTAGTATTGAGACCGTTTAGTGCTCCTTAGTTCACCATGTCGAAGCTCTTCGTAGGGTAAGTCCATCCTCACCTCCATCCTCACCTCCCGCCTCGAGACTGTCACTGACATGGTTCCAGAGGTCTTGCGTGGCACACCGATGACGCAACTCTGCGCCAGAAGTTCGAGGAATTCGGCCAAGTCGAAGAAGCTGTAAGTGACCGGCTCCAGCGCATGGCTTGCTCGCGAAGGCACAAGAGAATGCTCACATCTCCACAGGTAGTCGTCAAGGACCGCGACACCGGTCGCAGCAGGGGCTTCGGCTTTGTCCGTTTCGCCAGCGACGCTGAGGCCGACACTGCTATGCAGAACATGAACAACGTTGAGTTGGTACTCCCCTCCATCGTCCTCACATGAAGGTGTTAACTCTACAAGGTTCGATGGACGCACTGTTCGCGTCGACAAGGCCTCTGACCGCGCTGGTGGAGGCGGCGGCGGCGGCGGACGTGGTGGCTTTGGAGGTGGCTACGGTCGTGGAGGCGGCGGTGGCTACAGCGGCGGCGGTGGTAAGTCTGCAACACACTACTGATCGTCCCTGTCCCTAACCTTCACAGGCTATGGCGGCGGTGGCGGTCGTGGTTCGTGTTTACGAAACAATCTGAGCTGATCATGTACTGACCATGCGTAGGCTACGGCGGCCAAGGCGGAGGCCAGTGGGGACCCTCTGGTGGACAGGGTGGTGGACAGGGCGGTGGTTACCAAGGACAAGGTGGCTACGGCGGTCAGCGTCAAGGCTACGGCGACCAGCAGCAGCAGCAGGGTGGTGGCGGTGGCGGCCAGTGGTAAATGTCCTCACGAACCCCCCTTCACGACTCACGGCGATATGTGTCACAACATAGAGCGATGTTTGGACTTTATGTGGGGGGTCTCAGCAGGGAGCCTGCTGCGTCTGGTCTTTCATGGAAGCGATCGTTCGAGCTGTGGTAGACACCGTTTCTGACTAGGATGGGTGCTGGTGACCCAATGTGCTTCTCGAACTTCTTATACGGAAGTGTGGAGGTTGCAATTGGGTCGCACTGACGAGATGATTGATACCCATTGAATCAGGACTTGCTTGTCTCGGGTCACGGTTCTGGTTGCTTTACTCAACCTTGGTTACGGTTTCTTCATATTTACGGTCGGGATTCACGCTTAAAAAGTTGCTACTGCCTGCATTGACACACTCTTCTTCATGGTGATATTCTACACTTCAGCGAAGTGATGTGAACTTATCAGACGGGTTCAAATGAAGCTCTGCAATACGCTCATGTTCTGCAACGAGGCGTGATAGCATCCAAGCTCAAGCCGATCACGCTGTTCCTTGAGCAACATCACGACTCTTTCTCTCGAGCAATGGCCCATGGGCTACAACGCCGTCGTACGACGAGTGGTTACAGCATCACACCAGTGCAACACCCTCTAGTATGACAGTCCGCTCCTGATGGGAACTGCAAACAGAGACTGTCAGCTTGGCCAGCGCATTGTGACGAGCCCGCATAAAACGTACATAGCCGCCGTGAGCTCGAAGCCTGGCTGCAGTCGAGTGCATGCAGAAACCGCGGATGCAAGTGATCGTCACGAGTCAGGCGCTCCACTCGCCACAGCCACATGGCCCGAGGTCCCGCACTTGCTGCTGCCTTGTGGGTGCTTGCCAGATACGCTGGACAGGTTTGAGAGCCTGGCCTGCAGAGAACAGGGTACCACTCCGCTCTCGAATTCCTAGCACTTCAACAACTGCGTCTTTAGCTGGACTCGAGGAGTCAAGGACATCATGAAGAGTTGGAATGGGCACGATGATGCACGTATGGCCCGTCAGCGGGCTCCCGCAGGCACTCGCTTTCTGACAGCCGCCTTTGCTGCCGTTGTCGTGATTGCTGGATTGGACACTATCTTTCCCAGCCTCAAGAACCATCTCATTCCAGAGCAGGGCAGCCAGCCACCATCAGGGCCTGGCCATGTCGCGAAGTCTTTCCAATGGTCTCAGGTACGTGTTGAGCATTCCTCAAGCATCAGCAACGCGGGGGACAGCGATACCAGATGCGCCCGCATCTTATCAGATTAACCCTTGCATCAAAATTACGACGGGTACCAGTAACACAGGTCGAGAAGTGAGACAAGTCGCGACGTGTGCCATCAGTGTTCCGTTTGATGCACTCGCAAATTTTTTGAGGGAGGCAGGAGGCCTGACGGCTGCAATGACCTTTTCTCGACCTTGGAAGTTGTGCCATGCAGTCGTATCACCTCGCTAACCGGCGACTCCCACCTGGCCCACCTCACACTCCAAAGCCTTAGTTATGTTCTATTAGGAGCAGAGCATACATCATACTGACCGTGAATTAGGTAACACCTCAGACCTATCTCGAATTCAATGAATGCTTTGACGGATTCGAGTGTGCGAAGTTGAGTCTGCCCCTAGACTACTTCAATGGCACATATCCGGATGACACGGTCAATATTGCTATCGCAAAATTACCCGCCAAGGTATCAGTTGACGATCCTCGTTATGGTGGTCCGATATTGCTCAATCCCGGAGGCCCAGGAGGCCCGGGAGCTCTGTTCGCACTCATGATAGCAAACTCGCTACAGTTTGTTGTTGATGGAGCTTCTGATCCAGACCTAGCAGGGAAGGATGCGCGGTTTTTTGATATCATTGGCTTTGATCCTCGCGGGATTGGTGAGACTGAGCCTGCCGCCACATGCATATCCGATCCTGCTTCAGCATGGTCTTGGAGACTAAGAGAGACCGAAGAAGGCATCCTAGGCAGCTCAGATGCTGCACTTGGTCGGCTGTGGTCGATGACCCAGGCTTTCGGCTCTTCCTGTAAACAAGCTTTGGATGCTGAGGACGGCCCAGATATCAAGCAGTACATGACCACCGCATTTGTTGCTCGAGATATGCTGGAAATCGTCGAAAAGCATGCTGAGTATGTTGCCCGAGCCGCACATAACAATGGCAGACGATCCGGTTGCCGTAATGCTGGACACGAAAACCACGACTCCGGGAAGGCAAAATTGCAGTACTGGGGCTTCTCCTACGGCACCCTTCTCGGTTCCACGTTCGCGTCTATGTTCCCTGACCGCGTTGGACGCGTCGTTTTGGATGGTGTCGTTCATGACTACGACTACAATCATTCTCTGGGCAATGGCAGTCTGATAGACAACGACAAGGCGATGGACTCTTTCTATTCGTATTGCCTGCTCTCTGGGGTCGAGGCCTGTCCCCTTGCTGAGAATGCTACCACTTTGACCGAGATCAAGGACCGTGCCGAGAGGATTGTGAAGTCTCTTTATCACAACCCGTTCATTCTCAGCTCAGCAGAAGGCCCAGAGGTACTCACCTACTCCGACGTCAAAGCCACTGTTTTTAGCACAATCTATCAGCCACAGATCAGTTTTCCAGCTCTTGGGAACCTTCTTCCGCAGATTGAGGCTGGTAGTGGCGACTTGATCGACCTCCTTCGAGGATCCTTCCGATATGCCCATACCCTCACTTGTGGTATTAATGGATCGGTCGCTGGCCCCATATCATACACAGGTGACGTTCCGACCTTTGCTATTCTCTGTGCCGACGGCATAGATCAACAAGATGTTGGCATTGATGAATTTGTCGAGTATTGGAATCTTCTCCGAAGCATGTCTACCGCGGCAGGCGATATATGGGCAATGCTCAAAATGAAATGCGCGGCATGGAAGATTCGCGCCAGCCACAAATTCGAGGGCGACTTTGGTGCCAACACAAGTAATCCCATCCTCTTCATCAGCAACACCGCGGATCCCGTCACACCGCTGCGAAGCGGTAGGCTCATGCAGTCCAAGTTTCCAAACAGCGCGCTGCTCATCAATGATCAGGCTGGGCATTGCTCCTTTTCGGCTACGAACTTGTGCGCTTATGAGAGGATCAGGGGTTACTTCCAGACGGGTACTTTACCTGCGCCAAACACGCTTTGTGTGCCTCCACCTTCGGCTTACTCGCTCAACTCAACAGATGCGAAATCTCCGTTCTATGACCCAAGCCTTGAGGTTGGCTTTCAAATTATAATGGATACTGACATAAGTACCGAACAGAGAAAGATACACAGTGCAGCGAAAATGTTGCAACGTGTGATGGCAGAGAGTAAGGCTTTTGGATTCAATGGGCTGATCAGTAATATGAAAGGGACAAAGTTCCAAACGATGGCTGCAGCAAAGTACTTAGACTGATTTATCAGCACGTAGAGGTCCAGTTTTTTTTCCTTGGGGCTTTGCAGCGTCTGGGAGAGCTATCGTTCGTTACTTTACTTTAGTTCAATATCTATGTTCTACGCGCATATCTTTTTCTCGCTTGGTGTTTATAGCTCGAACGTGAATAGAGCAGATGACCAGTCGCTTGTGTGCCACCAAGATGTTATCAAGCTGCACGGCGTTAGAAGAACGAGCTTTGTCGCCGCCCTCTACGTTCAATCACTCTAGGCGCATCATGTTAGCTTGGCATGGGGCTTGAATTCGAAATTGTACTAGATATGTTACATGCTTTGAACGAGATCAGAGCCCAGGCATACGCCCAGCTACTCAAACACATCTCGCCTTGTCACTCTTGAAACTTCCTACGGTTCTTTTCTTATCGTCAGTTAACATCATGCAATATGCCTCTCCTTCCCCTTCTTCGGCTTCTCCGATCCGATATTCTCGCACTATGACATCCTTTCTAAACACAACGTGAGGACGGTCCATACTAGGTGAAGCTGGCTCTTGCTGCTTTCCGTTGGTGGCGAGATCTGAGTCACTACCTATCTGAAGGGGAATGTCCGTCGTCCATGGTTCGTTTCCCTTTAGTACCTTTGCCAACTCACTTTGCAGCCGGACGGCTAGAGGCAAAAGCCACAAATACGTTTCCGCAACCACAGGCCAAAACTGCAGCGCTGTGACTATCACGCCGATCTTGCGCGAAGATCGATTGATGCACACGATCTTATTATCAAGAGTCGTTTGGGCATCGGCAAACTCGTGGGTCCATGACTGAGCCGAGTTCTGGGTTTTGAGAACAACAAAAGAAAGATGCGTCTCTATATCGAGGTGTTTCGCTTGAATGAGCCAAATGGTAGCCTTTATCCCCGGATATTGCACGGTAGGGAGATCACAGATTGCGTCAAGTTGAGTATCCAGTGTTTGCTTCAGGGTGGAGCATGCCTGAAAGAGCTGGGTGACTTCCTCATGTGTGAGTGCAATGCCAACAACATTGGTTGTTGGTACTTTTGTCGTAAACAATTTGTTGAGCGCGTTGAGCATGGTTACAGAAGTCTTGGCAGGCGCAAATGATTTATTATAACCTCGAATCGATGAGGTTAGCTCTCAGGCAACTGTGGTTCGACGTTCAACCAATGTTGATGTTGCTGGAAGAAGAGGAAATTCCCCGCGCTGGGTTTTATATGATCGAATCGTTACTCCTTCGCTAGTGCTCTAAGATCGAACAGGAGCTTTTCCCTTTGAGATCCCAGGCTCTGTGAGCTGTCATATCTGCTGCATCAAGTCAGTGGGGGAGAGGAGTCATGTAAGACTACATTACAAAGAAATGACCGGAGACTCAAACAGTCTTCAAAGAACCGCATTTCAAAGCCTGCATCTAATTTGGTTTGCTCCGTGCGCATTGTTAGGAAAAGTGAACGCTGATGTGTGGCAGAAACAAACAGAGGCATCATGTTCTTTGATCGGACCAAGTTGAAACCGCACGATTTAGGTCAATGTAGATCCCTAAATTTACAGACAACAGATCAGTGTCCTTGAAATACAATCGATGCCAGTTGCGACGGGCAAGCGGATTTTGTGTGGCTTTAAAGCCTTCTATAGGGTATCAAAAGAGCAAGCAGAGAGATTCTTCAGCGGTGCGTTTTTTACGAGGCCAACACCGGGATAGCGCTCTCTTCGACAGGCTTCTTTTCATCCTCCATGGACTGTGTAGCCTGGGCAGCTGCCTCAGTCTTGTTCTGCGCTAGACGCTGTATCGGGGTCAGCTGTGAACATGCCAAAACAGTAAACGAGCACGTACAAGCAGATTTCGCAGCAGAACCGCGATGGTGACCTTGCCGATGGCAGGTACATAGATGGAAGCTTTTTCTTTCACATCTGGGTTGAAGTTGCGCTCACTGGAGAAGTTGATGCACACAGCACCATCCTTCAGGAGATGCGCTGGCACCTTGTACTTGTCTCCAGGCACACCACTGATGACGACATCACTGATGGGAAGACAGTCCTTGAGCTCCCAGCCAGGCTTCTCGACGACGTCGTGCTTCTTCTTCCTGATGCCCTCACCTCGTGTGAACTCTTGCACATCGGCAATGTCCACACTGTATACAGTCGCACCATCATTGGCCAGCAGCGCCGCCAAAGGCCGACCCACAACCTCGCTTCGGTTGATAACGGTGATGGTGCGCCCATGCAGTCTGTTTCCGTAAGACAGAATGGTGTTGTAGATCCTCAGGTATTCGAGGATCTTGATGACGGCGAGGGGTGTGCATGGAAGGATGCTCTTCTTGGTGCCAGCGGGATCGAGGAAGCGAATGTTCTGGTACATGTTGAATATGTACTGGTGAGACAGACCCTCGACGTCCTTGTTGGCAGAGACAATCTGCTGCAGGTACTGGTCTTGCCGGTTGCCAAAGATGGGGTAGTAGACCATGATACCGTCGACTTTGGCGTCGTTGTTGGCGTCGATGAGAGCGTCTTCGAGCTCCTCGCGATCGACTTCGCGTAGCTCGTAAGCAAAGCCACTGTAGCGCATGAGTTTCGTGTCTTACTGCCCCATGCCCATTGGAGCAGCAACGCAATGGGTGAGCTCACTTTTCACTGCACGTTTTGCCTGTCCACTCTGCATACACCCTCGCAGCGGGATCGGTGCTGGAGAGGAAGCCTACAAGGAGCGGCTTGCGCTCGACTGTCTTGAGACCCTCTTGGATCTCGCCAAGGAGCCCTTTTGCAATGTTGTTCGCAAGAATCACCTTGCAGTTGGGCTTTTCGGCGGCCATGGCGGGGTGGTGGGGCAGGTGTGAGAGAGACGGAGGAATGCAAGGCTGGCAGGAGAGGATGGGCCTCAGAGGCAGTTGGCTACTTTACGCGTTTTCCTGCGCGAAGGACAAGAAGACTTTGGGTCTGTGTCATCCTAAAACCTCCGCTGGTGAAAGTGCCGCGCTGTTCGTGGTGTTTTAACTTTTTTTCCCCTGCCCCACCGACCCCGGCGGCCAATCAGCTCATCGACGTAGTGCGTCATAATCCGATCGTCGCGGTCGAGTGAAGCAGCGTTGCAGGCCGCTGCTCTCTTGGATACCCCGGAACAACACTCGAGAGGCGACACGACCATGTCAGATATCCAGCAGTACCTGTTGGACTATGATCGCGACAAGAGGGAGGCCAGTGCCACTGCGCAGCGAAGCGCGAACCGTATGTGTCATGGCCTGGAGGGGCACGGTGGGACGTATGCTGATTGTGCATAGAACTGCAGAGTGGCCAATTGAAGCTCCTGAAGCTTGTAGGAGATCTTGGAGAGTACTTCAACAGCGAGGATGGCGCCATTCGATCCAAGACGATAGCCTATCTCGCCGAGGTCCTAGCAGCGACGCCCCAGAAAGTGCTGTCCCTCCAGCAGCGCAACCTCCTATGTGGCTTTGTCTTGTCCCGCACAGAAGACAGCGAAGGGCTGGGGTCGTGTGCGAAGGCCCTGCTGGCGCTGGAAGAACTGGGCAAATGGGACGACGGCAGGGTGGTCAGCATTGTGGAAGCGCTGCTGAGCAACACCCATCCTCTGCGCCAGTACAAGCAACAGACCGAACGATACCCCGTGCTTCGACTTATCGACACGCTCATGGCCAAGTACCGTGAGCCTCTGCGATCACACCACACAGAGACGGGCGACTTTCTTCCTCGCTTCATATCCTACTTCGACGGCGAAAAGGACCCGCGCAACCTGATGGTGGTCTTCTCCATACTCAGGGTGCCTATGACCGAATGGAACATCGGTGCAGATGCCCAGGATCTCTTCGATGCTGTCTTCAATTACTTCCCCATCACATTCCGACCCCCGCCGGACGACCCCTACGGCATCACCGCACAGGATCTCAAGGACCGGTTGAGAGACTGCATATCTTCCACATCGGATTTTGCGCCTTACGCCTTCCCTGCTTTATTGGATAAGCTCGATTCGACATCGATGAACACAAAACGCGATGTGCTCCAGACCATCACCGCATCAGTCAACGAATACGGACCTCGTACGATATCCCTCTACTCCATAACGCTCTGGGATGCTCTGAAATTTGAGATTCTGAACGTGCAAGAGGAGGACCTAGCCGAAGAAGCGCTGAACGGTCTAGCTGCTGTTGCAAAATCTTTATCTCAAGGGACCAATGGACCGCTCAACGCATACCTACGACCTATCGTCAAAGAATGTAACGAGCACCTTGAGGATGCACCAACAAAACAGTCACAAGCTTCTGCACGCATATTGCACAAGATCGCACAAGTCTCTGCTGAGGTCAGCAATGTCTTATTGGCAGGAGTGCTACCTACTCTGTTTTTGCTCTTCCAAAATGCAGATACCATGGCAAAACGAAGAGGTTTACTCGAGGTTTTGATCCAACTGGTACGCGCCAATATTGCCGTGTATGGTGACTGGCGCTCACCAGGTGCTACGGGAGGAAAGGTGGACTCGAACGGGCTGAAAGAGTTCCGGGAACAATCACTGGACGCTCTCCTCCACGGCCTAGAGTCGGCCCCAACAAAAGAGGTTTCGTTCCGGCTGGTGTGCTTGGATGGGCTACTTCAGCTATCCAAAGTACGACAACTTTTGAGCGACGAAGACGTCGGCAAAGCGATTCAGGCTTTGCAAACCATCGTCATTCACGAGGACTCGTACGGCAAAGATGAGGTGAAAGAAGCTGCGATCAACGGCATTGTGGACATTGCGCACCAGAAACCTCAAGCTGTAGTTGACAAAGCCTTTCCCGCCTTCTTAGCACAGCTGCCAGACAGTGATGCTGATGGCTCCAGAAGCTACTCATCCTCATTAGAGGCGTTTGCAAAGCTTGCAAGCGAGGAGAAGGTTTTCGACACCGTCCTTCTGCGTCTAAAGAACAAGTTCAGTACGGCAGTACAACAGAATGCTTCGTCGACATATCTCGTCGCGTTGCTATCGGCAATGCTCTATGCGCTTAACAAGGGCGAGGCAAAACTGTTATCAAACCCCGAGTCTCCAACCTACTATAACGACATTGCGCTACCGCTACTACAACGAGCCTCAAGCTCCGATTTGGCACACCCTACTGCGTTCAACGACGAAAGCACACTCGATCTGGTCGGTCGAATATGCGGCCTCATCATCAGATCGCAATCAGCGGAGTCGCAAAACGCCATCGCCACCGAATTGTACACCCTTTTCCGAGGCACTCCGCAGTCCAGTCTACCCCCCTTTGATCTCAATGCAGCAGCAGAAAACGACAAGACCATGGTGATCAGCACCCACCTCATGGCATCCTTTAGGAAGGAGACCACGCTCCCTTGTGAGCTGCAGCTCCTCATCACATCACTGGCCGACTATGCGCAACAGCCACGTCTCTCAAGTCCCGTTCGTGGCGCAACCCTGCGCCAGCTCTCTCTCGTCATCAACAAATACCACTCGGCCTCGGCCCTCAAGACATGTATGGACCCTCTTGCGTCCAAGTTCGATCTGTTCAGCAGCGAGAGGCTTGATGTTCAACGGACACGCATCATCTTTGCATGTCTCAAGGGCGTCGTGTTGAGGAGCAGTCCCGTACTGAATACTCTCTATCCCACAGTCTTGTCACTGCTTTCACACCCACAGTACGGCAGCACAGTTGCACACGGCTTCACAACACTGCTCCAGCCTGACGATCTGTTGACGAAGCAGAACCACTGCCAGATCTCGGGCTTGCACAAGCAGAAGAGCTTTGCACTACTCATCCCCAACATGACGCAACTGTTCCGCGAAGCATCTGCTGAGACGAAGCCAAACTACCTTGTTGCACTGAGCGGCGTGTTGAGGTGGATGCCTTCTGACATTGTCGTCGAAGAGGTGGACAAGCTGGTAACACTGCTTTTGCAATCACTTGACCTAAAGGGCATCGACATGGTCAAGGAGGCAACGATTGAAACGCTTTGCTCCACGCTGGTCGAGAAAGCAACGGTCTTGGAAGAGCACAGTGGCAGCCTGATCGGGCGGCTGCTTGCCAATGCTACTGTGAACAAGGAGTCTAGCGTGCCACCCAAGGTTCGGGCAGCAGCGCTGCGGTGCTTGACGCTGGTACCGGAGAAGTTTAGACAAGAGACGGTGCTGCCGTATCGGAGACAGGTGGTCAAGAAGCTAACGGCAGCGCTGGACGACAGGAAGCGAGAGGTCAGAAGCGCGGCCGTCAAGTGCCGCGCCAAATGGTTGGAGATGGACGAAGCAGGAGATGAGGATTAGACGGGATGTCATGGCATGAAGGGGTTGGAAAGATGAACAGGTAGATTCGAAGATATCCCACTATACAACTGCTACCCTTGATCGTGGCTCACTCAACATAGACTTTTGACATGCCCTTTGCCGCGAAGGTGGTATAACCCCGAGTGAACTCCCAAAATGCCGTAACGCCACCCATGCAAATCTTTTTTCCTTGGTCGCGTTTCCTATTAGACCTTGGCCTTCTTCGTTGTGGCCTCGTCTTGCTCGTCGTCCGAGTGTGCTCCTGCGTCGGCCATGTGGGCATCGCCTTGGATGTCGTCGTCGCGACTCCGCTTCAGACCCTTCATCTTCCTCGTCTGCAGCGTGTTGAAGTCCTGCTTGCCCGGGTGGATCTTGGCGACCTTGTCACCCATGCCATCGGTGGTGATGTTCTTCTTGGTCCTGGCCTCCATGCCCTTTGGCTTCCTCATGGCTTCCTTGAGCATATCGGCGTCAGGGAACTGCTCGCGGCCGAGGGCGAAATCGATGCGCGGGCCCATCTCCTCAACCTCGACGCGCGGCAGCTTCTGCCCTGAGCGCTTGGTCTTGATCAGGTAGAAACGCAGCTTGATTTCCGGGGTGGGTCGCGCGTCTGTGGGCTCTTCGGCACTGATGCTGATGAGGTACTGCAGGCCCTCGACGTCGACCTCGTCAGTGTCTTGGCCGCGGAAGAGGTCGACAAGGAGGCTCTTGGCGAGTGTGTACTTTGTCTCGTTGGGGTCCTCGAAGACGGTGCCGTGGAAGGAGAGGAGAGGCTTGAGGCCAATGCTCGGCTTCTTGTTCTTGAACTGCTGCAGGGTGCGGAAGGTGTTTGGGTTGATGTACAGCTCGAGCATGTCGAGCAGCTTGTGGTCGAAGGTGCGGACCAGGGTCAGGCAGTGCGGGCGCTTCTTCGAGTGCAGGGAGAGGGCGAGGAGGGAGGTGTCGTTCTTGAGGGAGAAGAACTCGAGCGACGAGGCGTCGTCGAAGGGGTGGATGTCGTTCTTCTTGGTGAAGCGCTCGACAAAGGGCCGCTTGAGGGTGGCGAGGTCGGCGACGGCGAGCTTGAGGATCTGCGACGTCTTCTGGCCCGTGACGAAGAGAGTCGTCTTGGGGTTCTCAGTCTGCTGTGGCTCGCGGGCCTTCATGGCGCGCGCCGCCCGGGCATTCTTGGGTTTCCTGGAGACCGGGTTAGCGGCGCGATTGGACGTGGCGAGTGCGTCGAGGTCTGCACGTACACTGCCTTCAACATGGTGGCTTGCTATCTTGGACGTTGGACGTTGGACGTTGGACGTTGGCGTACTTGGTAGGTTGGAGTAGGTTCGGTCGGTTCGGTTGTGCAGCAGCGAAATCTTGGCGCTACTTTTTTTTGGCAGCCACGGCGCACAGCGCACGCACGGACTGCATCTGCGTCTGCGTCTGCGTCCGATAAAGATAAGCCGGCCGGACAGGCGCAGGGCGGGCGGGGGCTTGCCGCGGGCGAAGTCGCAATTCCTTGGTGGGGGCGCGGGCAGCCAGCAAAAGCAGCAAAGGCAGCAAAAGTAGCAAACGCAGTAAAAGCACCAAAAGCAGCAAAAGCCGAGAGAGCACGTCAGAGCGCTCACATCGTGCCATCGTCATCCCATCTTTCGCACGCACACCTTGACCCTTTCTTTTCTTGTCCTTTCTCCTTCCTTCACCCACACACCCCCGCATCCGTCTGCGCTCACACACCTACGCACCTACACGCCTTCCACCCTTCCACCTATCTACCCTTCCACCCATCCACCCATCCACCCACACACCCACACACCTACACACCTACACACCCACACGCCTACACACCCACACACCTACACACCCACACACCTACACCCACCACCCGCCATGGCCTCGGTGCGCGAAATCCCGGACGAGTCCGCCTTCCAGTCCACCATCGAGTCGCTCCCGCCCGCCACGCTCGCCGTCATCTACTTCCACGCGCCCTGGGCCAAGCCGTGCGAGCACATGTCCGTCATCCTCAAGACCCTGGCCAGCACATACCCCGCCGACGCCCCCATCGCCTTTCTCTCCCTCAACGCCGAAGAGCTCCCCGACGTCTCGGAGCAGTACGACGTCACCGCCGTGCCCTACATCGTCGTCCAGAAGCATGGCAAGACCCTCGACACCGTCTCGGGCTCCGACGCCGCCAAAGTACGCGCCGCTGTAGAAAAATATGCCGGCCCTGGCTCCGGCGCTTCCGCTTCCAGTCTGCCGCCTGCCCAGACAGTGACACGGCCGCCCGTTGAGAACGGCGCCAACGGGGACACCCCAAAGAACCTGGCCGCCTATGCTCCTGGCGCAAACGACCCCAAGACAGCACCAGACTACAGCGCTGGCGAGCAAGAGACAAACAAGGAGGAATTGCACAAGCGCTTGTCTGAACTTGTCAAGGCTGCACCCGTCATGTTGTTCATGAAGGGCACACCGAGCGCCCCACAGTGCGGCTTCTCCAGGCAGACAGTCAGCGTCCTGCGAGAGAAGGGCATAAGATACGGCTTCTTCAACATTCTGGCAGACGACGAAGTCAGACAAGGCCTCAAGGAATTCGCCGACTGGCCTACATTCCCTCAGGTCTGGGTCGATGGCGAGCTCGTTGGTGGTTTGGACATTGTGAGCTAAATCCTACAACCTTGCATCGCAATTGCATCTCAGCTAACACGTGACAGGTCAAGGAAGAGTTTGAGAACGATCCTGAGTTCCTAGCTCAATATTCTGTCAACCCATCCAAGGCCGCTTAGACGGCTTGCCACGCATCCAGAAACCCACTGCGTGGAGCCTTGGTTAGCACATACCGCAGAAGACCGGGACAACAACGAGAACTGTATCCTGCCTCGCAGGACTCTCTCCTGGAAGAGGTGGATCGAACACGAGCCCTCGACCTGGACGATTGTCACGGTAAAACCAGACAGCCTGGCGTTTCTTCTTTGTGAAGACAGAATTGCGAACAGTTTGGAGTGTTGGAATAGACGAGCTACGACTATATATCATTTCATACCCACGTTTACGATGTACCTTTGCGGGAGAAATCTAGATCTTCTAGGGACCGAATGTCAGTGAAAACAATCGTCTAGCTGTGCACAACTATCCTCAGAACAGCACATGTCCCCATGAAACAACTTGGTCTCAACACACAAAACTCTACCCTGCGCTCGATGAAAGCAACCCGCACCCGTCCCATACCATCTTGGCCCCGTGCCACTGTCGTACCAGCGCATAGTACACATCGCTTGGCGCCCTGCGCGATTGCAAAATCCAGACGTTCCACCATGAGGACTCGGGACTGAGCTGTCCGGGGCTCCATCATCTACACTACCTCTAACGAGTTGCGGGCGAATGCTGCAGGCCATGTCATGCAGTCAGTTCATTCAAATCTAACTGCTGGGTGGGATAAAGAAGCAGATTCAGGGAGGTTACGGCATGCGAATGTGCATGGTAAGATTGCTTTGTGTGAAACAGCTTTGCTATACAGGACGACGTCTTGCCTGTGCCGCCGGTAAGAAGGGTAATCATGTTCAGAAGCGTGGAGAAGGTAAGACATAAGGGTCACCTTATCACATCTACGGCTTTACCTCTACGCCCTTCCTCCCCGTGTTATCCGCAACTTCGACTGCTTCTGCAGTGGGCTCACTTGGCACATCAACAATGACACCCGCGTCTTTCGACCTTGTCGCCAGCATGGCAGCCCTTTTCTACACTGATATCAAAACTCTCGATTTCTCGAAGCCGTTGCATATACCCGCTTACCTCTTTCCCTAACTGTCCAAATCCTTTCCCGGCTTCGCTCAGGGACTCTGCATCCATATCCTCACCAATTGCCGGGCTGACCCTACTCTGACTTGTCTCACGACGCTTCAGTGCCTGATTCTGGGGACTCGTGGGCAAGCCATCTAGCTCTACCGGTTGCGCATTGATCGCCGGCACCGAAGTATCTATGCGTGGTGTTTGTGTGGCAACTGCAGGGGACGTCTTGTGTGGGAAGGTAGCGGGTTGTGAAATGGGGGAGACAGGTGCCTCGTTTGGTGGGGGGACGGGTGTGGGGTCTACCATGCCTGCGACTGTAGACAGAAAAAAGACGTGCGTTGATAAGCACAGCCAGAAGATGGTTTAAAACGGTCGCTGGCAATGAAGTCTATGGGAAGACAGAAGGCTATGTTCTGAGCCGTGTACGGCCAAACAAAGAGCCGACTGCCTCGTAAGCGGTCGCGATGCAGCCGTGACGTCTGATCCAGGGTCCATTGTGGCTGGGTGGGGCACAGGGTTCTAGCTAGATTAGGTTGGGCAATCAAAGTCACCTTTCGGTCGGAAAGCGATCTGGGAGAATAGCTCGTGACACTGAAATTCCGGCATCTAAGACGTTCGAAGCCTATGAATCAAGGTCATTTACAGTTCTAACTGGGGTAGCGCTCCATGCTTAAGAAGCTGCCCAATTACGCCACAAGAGAACATTCGTGCGAGAGATGCTCTGATAATCTCTCTTTCTACCACCCGTCTTGAATTCCCGGCGACAGCCATGAAATTATCTTGGTGCCTATTCGTGCTTAGTGTTCATCATGAAGCCCATTGCGTAGCCCTCGCCATTACTTGTCTTGGGGTCAGCCTAAACGACGTCAGGGGATTGCCAAACATAGCTGCAATTCATAAAGTTACTTACCCCCATGAATACGTTCTGCCCAAAAGCATTGGTCCGCTGTTGTTGCGGCTGACCACTAGACACTGATGGGTCTTGAATTCCGCTTGCCTCGGTCTGCATGGGCATTCCACTCAGGTCCATGGGGAAAAAATTATTTTGGGCATCTATACCCGGACCTTGGATATATGAGTCCCATGCATCCTGCGCTAATCAGTTTTTGACACGTAGGATCCCACAATCTTACAAACATACCCAGTTGATGCTGTCGGTTGGCGGTAGATCCAGGCTTTGGAATAGATTAGCGCCGAAAAGATTCGAAAAGGGACTGGGCGCATTTTCGACCACTCCTGCTCCAGTTGCTCCTGTTGCTGCGTTCCCACCGAAATTTGGCGTTAGGCCAGTTGGCTGCTGTGGCATTGGGTCGTTTAATAAATTTGCCATTGAAGCCGGATACCGCTGGTCGAACATATTGGCTGAGCTTGGTGTTATTCCACCTGTGCTAAGCATACCCAAGGTCATAGCCGCAGAGTGCTCCGGAGCCACGTTTGCATCGTCCATGGGCGCGTTTGGTGGGAACGCGGATGCCGAAGAGAAGCTTCCTTGTGTCGGCCTGGTTGTACGGTCCTTCTTCAGTTGGCTCAACATAACACTCAGCGTGGTATATGCTTTGTAGGCCTCCATCGAGTGATCCTTTAAGCCCTCCCAAATGCCGACTGCCGTCTCGATGGCATCAAGCATTTCGTCTACACGGTCAGAGTTCCATGTGTAAATGTCTCCCAACGACGGACGGCCCTGGCGCTCGGATTTGATGGTGTGATACAGATCGGATGAGATGATCATGGCTGCGAGTAGAAAATCAACTGTGGTCAGTGAAGAGATGAACCACTTCACATTCCGTAATCGACCACCCGGTTGGCACTCTCGATGTAGTGTTGCCTGATGTTGCAACATCGTCATTGATGCATCAATGACAGCCGTTCTAGAGTAGCTGAACCTCGCATGGACCCGAGCATATGCGAGGTACTTCCGATGTAGTACACAGATCATCTTGAGGTAAAGGAGATCCAGGGTGAATCGCTGCATGATCAGTGTCGATGTGTCTCGAGCGGACTCATCCATGGAACGTAGTCTCAGATGTGGTGAGATGGTATCATGTAGCTCCCGGGCTTGGGCATCGAGCTTCATGACTTCTTCGTAGGACGAGCACGTCAAAGTGTCAGTCAATTCGACAGCCTCACCTAGCTTATAGATGAGTCGTGTCCGGTTAATGAGAAACAATGTAGGGGTTGCCTCGGTCTCGGGTCTGGAGGATGGTAGAACTTTCATGTCCTCGAACAGCTCATCATCGTAGAGGTTTCGTGGAACATCTGTGTTAGTATCTCGCGGTCGCATGATTGGAGGCAATCCAGCTTGCGCAGAAAAGAGTAGGTCGAACGAACGGATACAAGCCCAGACCCTTCGCCGCATCTCACCCTGGAACACTGAGATGCCAGGATAAGGCCCCGGGTCTCGATGCATGCCTTGTCGCATTGCCAGTCGCACAATGATCCCTGTGCTGATGAAGATCCCAACTTCCGCATCTCTACTGCGAGAATACTCGGCATGAACGTGCAGTATCAAGGTCTCGAGCATGCCCTGAGTGGGTTGCGTAATGTCGGCCATAACAAGGCATTGCGCAGTCAGATCTCGGTACTCTTTTGACATTGCCCAAGATTTGCCGCTGTACTCGGGAGGTTCGTCGCCTGCCCTCGTGTACGATTGTAGCGCTATGCACATCATGGCATAGACCAAGCCCAGCCAGATGATAGGAGTCTCATCCGAATTCAGCCAGTGTCGGTCGTACTCCTTTTGGAACGTCGGCCCGTGTATGATGTGGATGCCCGGATCGTATGTATTGAAAAAGCGTGACACGAGGATATCAGCTGTAGGTTTTGGTGGAAATCGGTTTAGAATCTCGATTTTTGACATAGGCTTCATTTGGCCATACAGGAAGCCAGTGCCTGGCGGGCTCTCTTCGCTATGACTAGCTTTGTATCGCTTCAACTGATCGTCGTACTGCTTCTTATGCTCGGCAAAGTAATTCTTGACTTCGGACAGCTACGAAATGTCAAATCGAATCCTGCAGATTGGCAAGGTGAGTACGTACCTCTCCAAGAATGGCATACCAATGTGCTTCAGATGCAAAAATAGTCTGATTGTTGTTGACCTTCATTACTCCAATGGACTTTGTTACGGTCTCCATTTCGCTTTCCTCCCCTGCATCCTCCTCCGGTATTGACTCTGGCTGCCCATTGCTTATGCCACTGCTCACATTGCTCATGTCGAATTGTTGGTCTGTAGAAGCACTATTGAGGCTATTGGCGATAGCTGCCTGGGCAGCCGCAGGACCAGCACTTTGAGCGCCGTTGGTCATCAATGAGAGAACGAGCCCCTCGAGTCGGTCGATGCGGTTCTGCATGTCATCAGGAGATGTCGACGTGCCAGTACCGACCGCATTTTTTTTTCGATTGCCTGGAGAGGCATATGTACAAGATGCAGTGTCTCCACGCTTTGTACAATTGTCGCAAGGCTGGGCCCGATTGCATTTCAGTCTAGAGTTGTCAACACAGAACTAATTACTCAAGATATCACAGCAACCTACTTCCTATGTCGGCAGGGTCCACACGACAATGGTACTCGGTTCCTCTTGCGAACAACTCTGAACTGAGGGTCTGGTGGCGACTGGCCTGCGCTAGACGAGGTTGTAGAGGGTGGGGTATGTTGCGGTGGCATGCTGGCGTTGCTCCTTCGTCTCACGTTTTGCGTGGGAGGACTTAACACGTTAAATCCGTGCTAGCGGTACTGCGTCTGCGCGTCCCAGGCCGTCTGAGCCAGCAACCAAGACACTACGGTTGTACCAATTATCTGTCCAAATGCTGCAGGCTCGCAATCGGGACCTGGGTTGCAGGAAAGTTTGCGAAACGGATGGGACGTTACAGCTTCAAGTTTGTTGACCCTGCACCTGTTTTCAGCGGCTGCCTACTGCAACGCGATTGAAAGCCCAGCACTATCCTTGCGGTGTAAGCGCTGCAATATCTGCGTGCTCCGTCTAACGACTGCTTACGACAGTACTCGTCGCGCTCCAATTGTCGAATCTGTAAGTCTATCGTACTACTGCGTTCGTTTGTACGCCTGGGAGGATGATCGTAGATTTCTTCGGCCGCCTTGCAGACAGTGTGGATCTTGAGCAGTCGTCGTCAGATGTAGCAGAGTGGTGTGATCTGGGTAGCGCATGCGCAGACTCTCGGTCAAGATGCAGGCAGGAAGCGCGTGCTCGAGGACTACTTTGTACGAGTCGGAGGGGCACGATTGCGACTGCACTAACATGTCAGTTACTGGAGTCAAGGCCACAGTAATGATCATACGTTTCTTTTCTTATTATCCTCGCAATCTCCGGGCAGGCAGCATCGAGGAGAAGCACGCGCACCAGATTCGGCTGGTCGATAAAGTTTGGTTCGTATTGCGCGTAGGTTCGCGACACACAATACTCGCCAGTACAATGACGAGAACGTTGTTGGTGGTGAATGCCCAGGGGGGAGCAGGTGAGATCGAGGTGCAAGTTCCGCGACTATTAACTCCGATGAAAGACGGCTTGGCATTTGGTTCTTCGAAGATGGGTGTCGTCACTCAAGTCATCCCCAACCTGACTAATCCATGCAGGTCTGACTCACACACGCACAGTATCTACACGTCAAGTGAGCTGCGAGAGCTTCACCTCTTCACATGTCTGCTCCCATACATCGACGTCGTTCGCAAAGCTTCTCCACGTTGAGGGCGGGGTCAGCGAGCATGCACGGCCACCCGCCACCTGCCCTAGCCTTTCCTGGCTGACAGTTATCGAACCCAGGAAACTCCATTACAGTTGTCTCGACCGTTTCCGTACTTACTGCTTCAAGATCCAACATATGACTTGAAAAGCGCAAGACAGGACCAAGCCAAACGTACCCTCTTTCTCGCAGACCACATAGAATGGGTGTTTGAAGGCGTGTGCACGTAGTAGCAACTTCCAAATGTTTCGTTTCTCATATGAGAAGTCATTTTTCCACACTCTTAGTAGCTCCATCTCCTTCACTAAGGACCATCATTTCCTGCTTAGCATCCCATCTGTACATGTTGCCTGCTCCAACGTTGTATTGGTAATAGTTCTCCGTACCTCCCTTGACAAGCGCTTTCCGAAACGTGATGTTAATTCTCCCCTTGTTCGCATCTCTCCCGGCCCTCTTGGGTATGCTGTGCAACCACATTGACTGCGTTTCCCCTCTCATCAGTACCATGTCCCCCGAGCCTAGCGTAAGCTTGATTTGTCCAGCATTCACTGCCGCCTCGCCTTCTTTCGCCTCAGTGGGTTTGTGCTTCATGAGAAAATCGCGCTTTGCACCGAGCGTGAAGGACGCAATTACTGGATTTGGGCCGAGGAAACGCTCATCGTCGGAATGGTAAGAGATGCTGTCTTTACCGTCTGCGTAGTAGTTGACTAGGCAGAAGTTGAAAGTATTGCCTGTGGTACCTTCGGTGATCTTGCGCAACTCGTCTAAGCACTGTGGAATGGGACGTGGTTTGCATTTGAATTTGGAATCTTCCACTGTCTTGCCCGTCTCCGCGTCTACGATATCACCGCTTGAGTCGAATCGACAAGTCTGATCAATACCGAACACTGTGGTGAAGCGGGGGGTGCTGATGTCCGTCTTCTTGCCAAAGCGGGTGATCGAATATTGTACGCGATAGAAGGGCAGCTCTTGGCGCAGGAACTCAAACAGCCCCGCGGTGAGAGCCGGCGGTATGTACGGCTGGTAGTAAACAAGGTCCAGGTCAAGTTTGTCGTTCATTAAGACGCCTTCTTCCGCTGGTGCGAATCCCAATTGTTCCTTGAACGAGACAGGTAGATGCGGAATCGGAAAAGGATAAGATGCATGGTTGGAAACCTCGATGCTGGACTCGTATTTGGCCTTCTTGGGTGATTTTGGGCTGAAGAATGTATCGAGAGCGCCACGCTTCATTGGAGGATGCGGCAATCACTTCTGAGTTCCTCAACGTACGGGTTGCGCGTGTTTGGCGTTGCGGATTTCCTGATCTCAATGCGCTTTGATTTGATACTTTCCACTTGGAGTTGTGTTGTGACCCTGTTTTACGAACACGTCTGGATAGAAGCGGCTAGGATTTCCTGTCCTACGTCAAATACGCGTTGGCTAGGGTCTTAGCACTCTGCAACTAAGGATTTAGGTGCTAAAACGTACCGTAAAAGTAAGAGGTAAGAAAGAAAAAATAAAGTACATGTATGCATAGTTTATAATTGCAGGAAAGATAAACTATTATATGAATATAGTTACATAACTAGATTAAATTATAAGTCTAATTATAGATCTAGCTAGATCTTAATTCTATACTAAGAGTATAGCTTATAAATTTACTAGATTTTAACTCTAAACTAAGGTTAGGCTAGTAAATAAGTATAGAGTACTATAGAGTATAGTAGAGGTAGAGTAGAAGCTAAATAGACTAGATATATAAGTAGAGTAGAAGCTGTATAAACTAAAAGTAAAAGCAAGATAAGAGCTGTAATAACTAGTAGTAGAAGTAAAATAGAGGCTGTATAAACTAGTAGTAAAAGTTAAGTAGAATAGAGAGTATCTTACTTTAATAATTATTTATAATAACGTACTTTAATTAGGTTTTAAATTAGTGTTAGTATACAGCTCTACTTACTGTGCTAAATATACTAAAAGGTATTAATAATTACTCTAATAAGTAATTAAGGCTAGAACAGTACTATATTATTAGCTAGATCTAATAATATCCTCTTCTTTTTACAGGGCCTAACCTAGGCCTAAAGTATACCTAGTACTAGACTCTTTAGTAGCTTACAGTAATAGCCCTGTAATTAAACACACGTAGCTAGCTCTATAATTACGCACGTAGCCTACTTAGCTCTCTAGAGCATACCTAGCTAAGCTAGCTTAGCTAACCTTAGACCTGTGCAGAGTATAATAACCTAAGGTACAACAACCTAAGGTATAACAACCTAATATACAGGGTATTAACCTAGAATTAATAATGTTAGAGAGCTTCTTATAATTATAACTGCCTCTAGACTTAAACCTATGTTTTATCTACGTCTACTCTTATATATATATGCTTTAGGTATTAAAGTAATTATAATATTAGCACACAGCTCTGCCTACTGTGCTAAATGTGCTAAAAAGTATTGATAATCACTCTAATAAGTAATTAAGGCTAGAATAGTACTATATTATTAGCTAGACCTAATAATTAGCTGTAAGTACTTTTACACGCTCTAGTTTATACTAGTAGAAGTAGTAAGTAAACTAGTAATTAAGCTCTTTATTAAGACCTTATAGCTTATTTAAGTATATTAGACTTATTATTAATTTAGTTTAAAAAAACACAATAAAGAGGAGTATACAGTAAAAAGAACTAACTAAAACAAGCCTAATCTCTCTACCTGTAGCACTAAAGTTATAATATATATATTATAACAAAAGTTTTTTAAGAACATAGTAAACACATTCTATATAATGCGAAAGCTAGAGTAACTTAGTAAGTTAAACGTTAAGTAACTCCTAATAAATTTAAGAGTTAAATATTAGACTTATATTATAGAGCTATACTACTACTGTAATTACCTTTAGCTAGAGCTTCTTAGAAACGTTAACACTACCCCTTATTTTAATAGATTTAGTAATTATCTCTTAATCTACCTACTAAGCTACTCTATTTAGTTTATATGTTTATAGAAGTACTTACTTAATATTAATCTATTATTTAATTACCTAGTGTTTATATATAGAGCTCTCTCTCTATAAAAGTATAGCTATGTTATTACCTTAGCTAATCTTCTAGATTTAGAGCTAATACTAGGTAGTAACCTAGCTTATAAAGTCTATTAAAACCTGTAGTATTATAACCTAAGTCTTTTCTTAGAAGGTATAGATAAAGAGCTTCCTACTATAGTACTCTTTAATTAAAAGCACCTATAATTTACCTTGTCTACTAAGAGGTATATTAAATTAGCCCTAGCTAATTCTTTACAATAGCTTAGTAGGCTTTTTTTACTTTTGTTAAGAGATTACTTACTTAGTATAAGTAGTAGTATAGATCTTATAGTCTAGCTCTTAGCTGTTTTATATATTAATTTTATAGCTAGATTTTAGAAGGAAACTTATTAAATATATCTACAATAGTGCTATAAATAACAGTAATCACAGTAATAGTATAGCCTTGCACTTTCTAGAAGTTAATCCTTCTAAACAATAACATCTATTTATTATTATTTTATAATTTAATTATTGTAAAGAAGCACAACAAATAGAGGTATAAAATAAAAAGCAGTAACTAAAACAAGCCTAGTCCCTCTACTTGTAGCACAAAAAATCGTATTATTATTTTATAGACTTCTAACTTATAGTAGTGCTATTTATTTACACTTATAATAACTTTATTATTAATAACTAATTGTTAACTACTTTATAAGTAACAACCTAAGCTACTCTATACCCTATATAGTTTCTACTTCTCTAAAGACTAGTAAACCTACTTCTTTAAAGGAGCTTGTAGAAAAAATACTTAGAATAGTACTAATCTGTCTTATAGCTTAGGTAGCCTACTCCAGTATTATTAATGTAAGCACTAATAAGATATACTGACTAAATATATATACTCTTCTTACTGTATTAATATTAAACTAGTAGTAAAAGATACTAATAATAAAGAGAGGTTATGTATTAATAATACTATATTCTTTATATAGAGTCTTGCTATTAATAGGTATTATAGTACAAAGTAGGTATACTTAGAGTATACTTCTACGCTGCTAGTATTAGAGAAGTCTAGGTCTAAATATTATTCTAGAGCTTAGAGTATATAAAAGAAGCTAGTATCTCTTATTAATAAGTCTATTAAAAAATTAATTACTTAAAGTAGTTAACAAAGTAGATCTATATAACATTATAGGTATAGAATTAAGGTCTTATAGCTAGGTTATTAACTCTTTAGTATACTTAAGGCTCTTCTTATAAAAAAGGCTAGTGTTTTTAAGTTAAAATGTTATTACCTATATTTTATAGACACTAACTTCTTAACTTACCAACCTATAAATCTAGAGATTCTATTCCTAAACTAGTAAGTAGATATTAAGTCTTACCTACCTACTAAGATACGCTGTTAACTCTGAGATTAAGATACTTGACGTTTTATTTACTATATTACTCTACTTCTAGCATTATGTAAATTGCGTTTACTAGGTTCTTAATAGACTTTTATTATAATATATATATTATAATTTTAGTACTACAAGCAGAAAGATTAGGCTTGTTTTAGTTAGTGCTTTTTACTATTAACCTCTATTTCTTATATCTTTCTAAACTAAATAAATTATACTAAGAATTTCTATTAATGTTTTATCTATTTAAAAACTAAAAGAAAAGAACTTTAGAGTAAACTTTATTAAAGAAGAAGTAACTCTTACTAGAAATAATTTAGTTACTAAAGCTTAATTTACCTACAGTATATATATACTACATCTTACTAATAAGATAGTTATTAGTAATAGTTCTATAGATTAATCTAACTATAAAAACTATATACTCTATCTAGATCTAAATAAATCTACATATAACAGGCTAGGCCTAGGTACTAGCTCCTTAGCATACACTACCTTAGTATTACTCTAGCTTACGCTTTCTAGGATAGACTAAAGCTCTGCTATAGAGCTAACGTGTCTAAAACAGAGTTATAAAAGCTCTGTAACCTCTGTCCTAGAGGTTGCTCTCTATTAAATCTATCTTGTATTTTACTAGCAAATTCCCTTAGAGGTTAGCTCCTTATAATTAGATTTAATTACTAAATAAGAATTAATAAGCAAGACGTATAACAACGCTGCTAAGCGTCTAGAGAAATACAGCATTAAGCTGTGCACTAGTAATAATAATTAATTAGACATTAGAACTAAACTCTAGAACCTTGCTACTATATTAGTACCTAAAGAATAGTAAGAGGAGCTACTAGCTTATATACTAGAATGCCTAACTACCTACCTATTATAGGCAACCCTACCTAAGGCTGCAGTAGCTATTACTAATAATAAGGCCTACCTTATAACAGACTCTAACTAGAACCTGTAATAGAAAGATATAGGTAAAACTATATAAAGGCTAGTTAAAGCCTAGGTCTAAGCCTATATTATATCTATAGAATTACTAAACTATAGTGTAATACTATCTACCTCTATATAAATAATTAATAATAAACTAAGTAAGACTATAAAGTTACCTAACATAGGTAAGTTTAGTAGCAACTAATAAGCATACTAGACGTTTAAGTCTTAGATAAAGGATAAGCTAAGGTCTATAAGGGACTAGAAGGCTGTCTTAGAAGTTGCCTATATATTTAATAGGCTAGAAGGACAGGCTGCGTAGGTTAGGTTATTATAGAAGAACTGCAACCTAATAGGTATAACTACCTAGTTCTAGGACTTTCTAGATAAATAGTACAAAGACTTACTATTTAAGAAGTGCTTTTAGTAGAAACTCTAAACTATTACTATAAAGAAGAGTAACTAGAGTGTTAAGTCTCTTAATATAGAGTTTATCTAGCTAGCCTATAATACTGCTAAAGAGGATAACACAAAGAACCTTAAGACTAGGTATATATCTATACTCTAACTAGACCTCTAGAACAAGATAGTGTTAGTAGATATTCTAGATAACTAGAATCTCTAAAGCCTTATAGCTAGGGTCTTCGTAGTAGAGGTTAACCTCTGTAGGTCTAAAGCACTAATAAACAGCACTTTTAGATAACACACACACAGAATAAACCTAGATAGTATAAACTAGAAACCTACTAGAGTCTACTCTAGGAAGATTAAGTCTAATAACTAACTATAAGCAGAGTAGTAGACTTAGGAAGTTATAAACTAGTAGAGAGCTACTAATGTCTGTCTAAGATATAGAAAGAAGGGTTACTACATAAGCAGATACAATCTAGCCCTAGCTAAGAGACTAGAGAAAGTCTAGGTTTAGAGTATAATTGCTAAGGTTTCTAAAACTAATAATTCTACTAATAAAGGTTTAGAAAACTAGAAACTCCTGTTTAAAGGTGTAAATAAGGGTTAAGAAAAGAAGTTATAAAGAAGAGAGAACTATTCTAGGAGTTCTACTAGTAGTAGCTAGATAGTAAGCCTATATTACTATATATAATAGTATAAGACAACACTATAGCACATATATTAATTAATATTAGGTATTTAATATACAGTATAGTCTTCTCTAAGTTTATATTATAAAATAACTTCTAACGCACTCCTATATATAGACGTAAGGTATTAGGTATAGCTAGAAAAGTAACCTAAGTAACTAATATTATAAGAATAAAGATTAATATAGATAGCTATAGAGAGACCCTCTAGGTATATATGCTAGATAAAGAAAGAGAGTACAACCTTATCCTAAAGAGACTATAGATAGATAAGAACAAAGTTACTATAGCACTAGCTGTAAGGTTCTAGTTATAGGCAATAGTACTTGCTTTACACTAGAGATAGATAGTAGAGAGATAGTAATAGGTGTATTTAATAGTAAGAATAATACTTATCTCCCCTAAGGATAGCGTGCAGCGCAGGTTTTATACACCTTTACTAAAAGCGAGACTAATACAAACTAAGGATAGTTCTAGAATACTACAACACTAAACAATTCTATCGTAGCTTGTTACAGAACCTCCCCCTCTAGCTGCTGTCCCTAGCAGTAACCTCCTATAGCCTTAATAAAAACCTTACCCTTTAGAGAGGAAAAGAGCGTCTATATTCTAGGTAGGTATTGCTTTAGTTGTGTGTGCCCTATGCGTAACATATGCGTGTTGTTGCTGCTATACGTGCGCTGCATATTTGTTATAATCTAAGGTAAAAGCATCGCTATGCGTACTGTTGCCTAATTTTTGCTTAGCAGCCTAGCAGGTAGTAAGACCTTTTCTCTTCGCTCCTCCTCAACACTATAACAACAACACTTTTACGCGCGTTCCTTGCACGCTCCTTGCTCTTGCTATAGTTTATTATTCTAACCCTAAGTTTATTAAGAAGTCCTACCTCTGCAGCTAGTAGCTGTACGTATTCCTTAACGCTAACAAGCGTGCAGACTACGTTACTACAGTAGAGACTTACCTACGCTGCGCACAGAACATTATAAAGCAGAAGAAAGAGTGCAAGAAGCCTAAGCACTGCTGCTGTAAGCATTATGTAAAGAGAAATTAAGGTAGTTGTACTAAGGTAAGTTAGACAGGGGCACGCTGTAGGTGCGCCTTAGCTAATATATATAGGTGCCTACTACGCTTAACAGTTGCTTAAATTGCCTTATCTATTTGCGCTGCTAATACAATACTACTGTCCTTACTGCTACTGTCTCTTGCACTAATGCAACTATAATTAATTAAGGCGTTTAACTTACGCGTTGCTAGCGCTAATTTAACTTAGAGCTGTCTAGCTGCTACTGTATTGCAGCCTACACTAGTATACCTATAGGTATTGCTACCTAGGTGCTAACAACTTCCCTCTAGTTCCTAGGTCTAATTCTAGTAGAGCAGCGCTGCATTGCTTCTGCTCTTAAGCAGCTTGTAGGGCACATTGCCTATATAGTAAGTTTGCACCTTTTGCATGTCTAGAGCGTATACTAACCTCTTTGCAGAGTAGAGGCAGTAGTAGCAATACTAATAAGGAGAGCGACTAGGAAGAGGAGATAGAGATTATAGATAAGGGTGATAAGGGTAGTAGTAGTGCTAGTAGTAATAGTAGAGATAGGGGTAATAGTGTTAATAATAGTAATAGAGACGAGTAGGCCGTTAGTAGCAATTAGGGCGCGTGTAGCGCAGGGCTAAGTCGCACCTAGTGCGCAGCTTGTTTTTTAGTTTTTTCCTTCTTATATAGTAGTAGGCCTAAGGCTAATAGATAGGGTTGCTCTCTGTATGCAATAAAGGTGCGCTTAAGACGTTTGCTTTGTTCTTCTTATGTATAAGGATGTTTAGCCTAATTTAAACTCTTAGATTATATTATCTATGTTTTTAAAGTCTAATACTAGAGTCTATATGTTCTAGCTTTTGTTGTAGCCTTTCTAGCAGAGTAAGTACTCTAGTTAGCTTCTCCTTGTTTGTTTTCCTAGGATTTTTTCTACCTTCTATACTTCTTTACCTTCTAGGGTTACCTCTAGTAGGTAGGTATTATCTTCTCCTTTAACCCTAGGTTTCTATTGTTCTAGCAGTAATATGTAAAAAACGTTGTAAATACAATACAAAGGTAGGAGGAGTAGGCAGTATACCTGTGTTCTAATTGCTTCCTGTACTTAGAACAGGCTAATAAACTTACTAGAAAGTCTCTTGCTTAGTTAGTAGGCTAGGTTAATATTCTTAGTGCTAAGTAACACTAGATTGCCTAGATAGAAGATTTCGTTCTTATGTTTCCTGTTGTAGTACTAGCTTTAGTACTTGCGTGCTTTCTCTAAGTACTCTACAAGCGTTGCTTATGCGTTATGCAGTTGCTTTACTCTTTTAACTATATCTAGTACCTCCCTCTTAGGCCTACTGTCTGTAGAAGGCATAGTAAGTAGTAGGTGTTTGCTATATACAGCATAGAAAGGAGTTGTTTTAGTAGATTTATGCACTAAGTTGTTATAAGCAAATTATATAGTTAGTAATAGCTGTACCTAGTCCTCTTAGGACTCTAAGATAAACATTCGTAGGTACTACTCTAGCGTTTAGTTCTAGCGTTTAGTTTACCTATTAGTTTATAGATAGAAGGCTGTGCTAAGCCTGCGCTTTACCTAAAGTTAGTAGCAGATTTTAGTCTAAAATACAGAGGTAAAGATAGCTCCCCTATCTAATATAATACTCTTCTATACCCTATACTTAAGTATAACATGTATAAAGTAGGCTTCTGTAAACTACTTTGCATCCTAAGTCTTTAATACAGAGAGATAGATTACTATTTTAGAGAATTAGTAAACTATTATAAGAATTATATTAAAAGCGCAACCTAAGGAGTTCTTTGCTAGGGGTAAGCTAGTAATAAAGTCTAGTATAACTTCTTTAAAGATTTCCTTTAGTGTTAGCAATAGTAACAGTATCCTATACTTGCTATGCCTTAGAGCTTTGCTCCTTTAGCAGATAGCATAAGTTTTTACGTATTTCTAGATGTCTTAACTAAGGGTTAGCTAATAGTAGGTTCTCCTAATAAGCTTAAGCGTTCTATATACGCTAAAATAGCCTGCTATGCGCGTGTTATAGTTCTAGAATAGAATTTCTTGCCTAATAGCTAGTTCCTCTAGAATATATATCCTGCTATTAAATCTTAGGACTTTATTTTTGTCTAAGCGCTATAGCTGCGCGCTGCTGCGTTTTTAAGTGCTGTTCTTACTTACTAAACTTATAATCTAACTCTAAGTAAAGGCGTCTCTCTGTTATAGTTAGCGTAGTGTTTTAGCAAGCGATTAAGACTCTACTGTTACAGGTTCGCTACTAACTAATACTCTAGCTAGTAAGCGTAGCACGTATAGAGTGCACTCTATAGCGCTAGCAGTAGAGACCGTTCTAGTTCTGCTAATAGTAGCAACGTGCGTCTTACACGCGCTTAACGAGCTTAGCTTGCTTATAGATCTGCTTACTCTACTAACCGTATCTATTGCTAACAATTTGTTCTGCAAGGTAGGTAGTATCTAGGTTAGTAACAGGTTCTTCTGTTTATAATCTGCCCTTCTAAAGAGGCTATCTACAGAGTTTACTTTCTCTAGACAGTGTTCTACTTTAAAGTTAAAAGCCTCTAGGTACATAGCCTATCTAGCTTACTGCAGGTTTAGCTTTTATACAGCGCGTATACTGCGTAGGTTGTTATAGTTACTTAGCACCTATATAGTGTGCTGTGTGCCTTTAAGGTAATGCCTCTACTGCTTAAAGCTATATACTATAGCAAGTAGCTCTAGGTTATAGACCTTATAGTTTAGCTTAGCAGCTTGCAGTTTCTAGAAGGTAAAGGCAACTAGGTGCTATTTTCTATCCTTAAAAAGTTAGGAAAGTATACCTAATATAGCAAAGGTAGACGTATCTGTCTATACTTAGATAGGGAGTGCTGCATTAAAATAGCGCAGGATAGGTGCACTTAAGAAGCGGGTTTTTAGCCCTTTAAATAAGCAGTTTGCAGCTTTATTCTATTAGAAGTCTTAGTTCTTCTTTAACAAATCTGTAAGAAGAGCTGTCTCTCTAGCGTATTTTTTAACAAAGCGCTAATAGAAGTTTACAAAACCTAGAAAGGATTGTAGCTCTTTAACGTTAGTAGGCTATAGCTAGTTAGTAATAGTACTTACCTAAGCTAGATTAGCACACACACTACGCGTGTTAATAATAAAACCTAGAAAGTGTACTATATCTAATGCAAACGTGCATTTCTGCAAGTTAACAAATAGTTCTGCCTTACGTAATAATTAGAGCACTAAGCGTACAGCGCACTAGTAGAGCGTAATGTTGTTGCTCCTTGTATATATAAGGATGTTATTAAGGTAGACTATACAGATATAGTCTAGGTACTTAATTAGAGCCTTATTAATGTAGGCCTAGAAGCTTACAGAGGCATTAGTTAGCCTAAATAGCATTACTAGGTACTTAAAATAGCTATATTAGGTCCTAAAAGCAGTCTTCTACTTGTCTTCTGCCTTAATCCTTAGCTAATAATAGGCGTTGCAGAGATCTAGGGTTGTATAGTAACGTGCGCCTAATAGGCAGTCTAGTGTCTCTCTAATAAGTAGGAGTAGGCAATAATCTTTAATAGTAACAGCGTTAAGGCCCTAATAATCTACACAGAGGCAGAGTGTTCTATCCTTCTTAGAGACAAATAGTATAGGTGCTTCTATAGGGCTTGTACTATGTTAGATCTATCTGTTGCTTAGCGCTTACTCTAAGTATTCGCGTAGTAGCTTTAGCTTGTGTGTAGAAAGGTTGTAGAGCAGTCTATAGGGCGGTTCCTTTCCTTCTATAAGTAGAATTGCGTAATCTAAGGATTTAAAGCTAGGTAGAGTAGCAGCAGCTTCTTTACTAAATATATTAGCATAGTCTGCTAAAGCGTCTAGGATATAAGCCTTCTGTGCTATGTGTGCTTTATAAATAAAAGTATTATATTCTAAATTAATACTAGTAGCTTAGAGGACTCCTAAAAGTAGGGGGTTAGAGTCGGCTTCCTTAAGCTTAGTAACAGTAACAAGCTAAATATTAGCTTCTATATATCTCTAACGCTAGGATTGTAATCTATAGTCTAGATAGATATGTTCTTATTAGAGGAAGAGATTTCTAAGAAGTAGAGGAACCTCTTCTTTGTTAACTCTATATACAGTAGTGCGCATATAACGCTCTACACCTGTGTTATTAGTTAAGCATACCTAAAGCGCGTATACAGCGTAAGTACTCTACTACTACGTACTAATCTATTCTAGGCGTAGGAGCTTAGCCTCCTTAATAGGTAGCAGGTCTATTTCTACAGTAGTTCTCTAGCTAATTAAGCTTATATCTGCCTAGGGATTAAGAATAACCTGCAATTGTTGTTCTAGTGTAGTCTCTCTAGATACGCTGCACGTGCGCTTTATGCCTAGTAAGATGTATACTAGAGTACGCCTTACTGTCTCTAGATAGCTAGTAAGGCTTAGCCTTTTCCTGTCTAGTTAATTTAGACTAGGATCTAGTTAGAGTTAGAGTTAGAGTTAGAGTTACTACTTCTATAATTATTAGCGTAGTAGCTAGTCTTATTGCACTTATAGTAAGTAACAATGCGCTTATTATATAGGCCCTTGTTAGCAGGAGTACTATCTCTTTACCTTTACTCTCTGTACTTCTAGGTTAGTTTATAGTATGTGCTAGAAGTATACGTTAGTAATAAACAACGCAGGTTACGCTTAAGTATAGAGCCTAACGCTACTAAGTCTTTATATATAGCTAGCACTTAGTAGTAATTAGTAATTGCCCTCTATAGTTCTAGTCTAAGCTTAGAGAACAAGTGTTAGACTCTCTGCTCTTTAGTATAGGGGGTAAGTTAATCCTCTAGTACCTCTAGGTAGGTTGCGAAAGCGCAGACTAATTAATCTTTCTGTTGTAATGCTTAAGCGTGCGCTGTAGCTAATTCTAGCGTGCAGTTTATAGGGTTAGAGAGTAGGTCTAGTAAATATTATTTAAAGTACTCCTAGCTAGGTGTTTCTCCCTGTACTCTAAACAAGCGCTTAAAGTGCGTGTACTATAACTCCCTTAGGTCTCCTAACAAGTATTGCATTGCCTAGAGGATCCTATCTTTAGTGTTGCTAAACTCTTGTAGTAATAGTTAGAAGGCTACCTTACAGAAACAGAAGAATTTGCAATGTTCCTTAAGGTTTTTGCCTTTGTATTTAGCTAGGTCTTTAGGTTTAAGTAAGCGCTTTGCAGGCCGCAGTGTAAGCGTTGTAGATGCGCCTTACTTATGCGTTGTAGCACTTAAGGTCCCCTTAACAGTCTCTACTGTGCTTAAGGCAGTGTAGTTTCCTATACTCTCTAGTTGCGCGATCTTAGCTTTAAGTAAGCGTAGGCGTTGTAAGGCTTAAAGCTTATTGCGTCGGCGTTAGGCAGCTTAGATACGCTTGTTAAGCAATAGAGGTGCGCTTATTATAGGGGTTAGGATCTCCTTATTAACTAAGGAAATGCTACTAGTGTCTTCCTTCTGCTAGGTTTAGGATAAGGGTAGTTAGGTCTCTCTTGTAAGTGCCCTCTAACTGTTTATTTAAGTAGTTAGAGCTATCTCTAGACTATTAGATTAACGAAGTATTATTATATAAGGTTCTAGTTGTAGGCAATAGTACTTGCTTTACACTAGGAATAGATAGTAGAGGGATAGCAATAGGTGTATTTAATAGTAAGAATAATACTTATCTCCCCTAAAGATAGCGTGCGGCACAGGTTTTACACACCTTTACTAAGGGCAAGACTAATATAAACTAAGGATAGTTCTAGAACACTACAACACTAAACAATTCTATCGTAGCTTATTATACTAGCTAAGAAATTATTGTTTATCTACTTCTTACAGACGTAAGTTAGAAGCAGAGAAGGCACCTGTTCTAACTAACTACCTAAGCCTATTAGCCTAAAGCTGTATTAGGCACTAAGAAAGAGGTCTAAGATAGACTAGAATATAGAGCTGTTTACTGTATTAATAGCAGATATCTAGAAGGCCCTAAAGAAGAAGAAGCTAACAGATTCTTAAGACCTTCTTCTAGAGTTTCTAAAAGATAAGTTTAGAATATTTATAAAGGAAGAAGTAGATAAGCTAGCACCTTACTACAAACCTAATATAGATTATACTATTAAGCTAATTAAATAAGATAGAAAACCTGTAATAGTACTATAGAGGCTACTATATAATATGTCTTATAAGGAGATTCTAGTGCTCTAATAATAACTTACTAGCTACTTAAACAAGAGCTTTATTTAAGTTAGCAAGTCTAGTGCTTCTACTTTAGTGCTATTTATTAAGAAACCTAGTAGAGGTCTCTAGTTCTATATTAATTATTAAGCACTAAATACAATTACTAAGAAGAACTAGTACCTACTACCTCTAATCTATAAGACTCTCTTACAGATCTTAAAAGCAATATAGTTTACTAAGGTAGATATTATCTAAGCCTTCTATAAGATTAGGATTACTAAGAGAGATAAATAGAAGACAGCTTTTTAGACAAGATTTAGACTCTATAAGTAGCTAATAACACTATTTAGGTTAGCTAACGCTCTAAGTATATTCTAGCAGTATATTAACTAGGTCTTAAGAGAGTACTTAGACAAGTAGTACTCTGCCTACGTAGATAATATATTAATCTACTCTAGTAGCACCTAAGAGGAGTATAAGGCTAAGATTAAGGAGATTGTCTAGAAGCTAGAAGCTACAGAGTTGTACCTTAATATAGAAAAGAGTAAGTTCTCTGTTAAGAGCACTAAGTATTTAGGATTTATTATTAAGGCTAGTAAGAGCATCTAGATAGACCTTGCAAAGGTTACTGCTATAAAGTTATAAGAACCTCTAAAAACAGTAAAAGAAATCTAGAGCTTCCTAGAGTTTATAAACTTCTATTAACAGTTTATTAACTAGTTTTCTAGTATAGCAGAACCTCTTATATGCTTAATAGGAAAGAACACAACCTTTAAGTAGAGGGAACCCTAGCAGCGTATCTTTAATACTATAAAAACTATATTTACTAGAGAACTAGTACTTATAAACTTTAACCTAGACCTAGAGATAGTACTAGAGTGTAACACATTAAGATAGGCAATAGAAAGAGTACTATCTTAATATAGAAAAGACAAGGTACTCTGTATAGTAGTACACTTCTTAGCTAAGAACTCTAAGGTAGAAGTAAACTATACTATTTATAATAAGGAAATGCTTATAGTAATTAAATGCCTCTAAGAATAGAGTATAGAGCTAAAATAAGTAAAGGAATTTATAGTTATTACTAATTACAAAAACTTAGAGTACTTCTATAAGGCCTAACTTCTGTTACAATCTCCTTATATCTAGCTAATTACTAACACCTATAAGCAACATATTAGTACAGGTTAGCACTGTAATTACAACTGTAGGCTGTTACAGCACAGTTCTATTACACGTTACGTAACAGGCTTACTTCTTAGTAGTTAAGCTAGGTAGGTTACACGTAACAGCTTACGCAGCTCACGTTAAGCTTAGTAAGCTACAGCTTACGCAGCTCACGTTAAGCTTAGTAAGCTACAGCCTACGCAGCTTACGTTAAGCTTAGTAAGCCCTTATAATTATTACAGTATATAGTTTATAGGAACACAACCCTTATAGTTTGTGTTTAACCTTGTTAATTAACTTTGTTATTAGAATCTCTTACCCTGCTTGCAAAACAGATAGTCTACTCTATACTCTTTCTTACAACCCTAAGTAGCTAAGGTTCTAGACGTATACTACTTAACCCCTCTTAAATCTCTAATACTGTACTTGTTCTTAAGACCTAATTAAACAATTACTTACGGACTTTGTCTAAAGTGTAACACTTAATATTTTAAACACCCCTAAGATAAGTACTACCTTAGGATTCTGTGCTACCCCTCGTAGCTCTAGCTTAAACAACGTTAATATAGATACTCCTGTTACAACTAGCACTATAAACGTCGCTAAACCTAACACCTATAATAGCGACCGAAACAAGCTTAACAACTAGCTCCTCTAGTTTAACTTGTTCTTTAAATTCTAAGGAAGCAAGATCCCTAACAACAAACGCGTTATACTAGCTGCAAGTTATATGCGTAGTAATACATTTAAATAGATTAAGCCTTTTCTTTAGAAAGCTATGTTAGATAAATATCCCGATAAAGTATTACTCTAGTTTAACAATTTTAATAAATTTAAGAAATTAGTTAAGCTAATCTTTAGAGTCTTAAACAAACTAGCTATTACACGTTGCAATATCTAACGCATTAAACAAACTTAGTCTGCTGCTAATTACGCTGCTAAGTTTTAACAACTTACTGCTAATATAGAGTAGAACAACACTGCGTTAATAACTATGTTTAGACAAGGCCTAAAGCCTAAGGTTAAGAAAGAACTAATACGCACTAGCGCTAGTACTAACACCCTAGACAAACTAGTTAATAAAGCAATTAGCATTAACGTTAAGCTATATAAGCTTTAGATAGAACTAAGGGACAACCCTAGAGCGCGCGTTGTAACTAAGGTTAACAATTGCTTGCCTCTACGCAACTAGTAGCGCAACAACAACCTAAACTAAGAAAATTAAGGCAACTGCAACAACTACTAGTCTAATAGTAGTAGATGTACCTACAACAATATACAAAGTAGATATTACAGACCTAAAGCTATAAACCTCTTAAACCTTAACAAGAGACTAAGCCTACTAGGACGCTAGAATAAAAAGAGTAAGAGAAGCCACAATTTCGGCAATAAGAATAATAAGACCTATTATAACTATAGCAAGATAGGCTACTTTGCTAGAGACTGCTGTATAAAGAACAAGGTTCTCTAGTAGGTTAACATACTGTTCTGTTGTTACAAGGACACAGATACTAGTAATAAATAGAAAGTAATTACTAATAAAGTAGGACAACTTATAGAAGACCTAGAGTCTAGTTCTAAGGATAATGTAGAATATATTAAACCTCCTAAGCGCGCAGCAACACCTTATAAGGAATTGCAAGAATATTAAAACAAGATAGACAAACTCCTAGATACGACAGGAAGGACCCTAGCTTAGGCCGGATCTAGATTAGCAAACCGACACTGCTATAAGGGATATTACTGCACTTAACAACAACAGGAACGCGAAGAAAATAACTAAGCATATTACAATATGTGTTAATCTCTTATACGCTAGCCGATGCTACTACTTAAGCACGTTAGACTAAGACGTAGTATTAACACGATTATTAGAGAACTTAAAGCAGACCTTAATAACTGCCAGCGCCCTGTTAACAAAATTAACAATAAACTAGAGGAAGAAAACTAGTGCAACTAAGAACTACAACGCACGCAGAAACAAATAACAAGCTAGCTACCTTTAGCTGCTGTTAACCTTTATATATAGTATATCCTAGATTCCTAAAACTCTAAACACGTAAACCTTTTATAGACTGCCTGTAGAGATAATAGATGCGCAACGCACTACAAAGACAAGTTAGGAGTAAGATACTTTCTATTGCCCTATAACTACTGTTGTGTATAATAGTACAAGTGTACTAACAACTTTTGTAACATTTATATAATTAATAAACGCAACTACGTCGTCTTCTCTAGAGACAGTAATCTAACTACAGTAATATAGATGCAGCTGTTAATTAACAGCAACTGCTTTAATAATTATTAGCAGTTATACCTTAACCCTAGATATAAGAAACACTAAGGTATAAAGGAATTAGAAGGGTTTAGAACAAATAAGGAGTCTTTTTTAGAAGGACAACTAAGAGCACCTAGAGTCTTGTTATTAACTCTATTAGGACCTATAACCTTATTAAGCTCCCTATTATATTAAATAGGAAGGAGCTATTAGCACTCTTAGGCTTAGGAGCATAAAGGAACTACGTATCCTTACGTAGAGTATAGCTAGCTAGACTACGCCCCTTACGCAAAGAACACTTATATTAGCTCTAAGTAGCTAATAGAGAACTAACACTAGAAGAAGCAGTCGTAACGCACAAAGTTAAGTGCTGACCCCTTTAGATACAAGGACACTATAAGTTAATATTGCTAGACGTCCTAAGTACGGCTACTTACGATGTTATATTAGGATTACTATAGTTATAAAAGCACAACCTATAGATTAATTAGAAAGAACAACAGCTTTTGTTTAAAGGGTGCAGATACAGCATAACTACACGCTAGCCTACGCAACCTACGCTAGAGTTAGTAGATAAGAAGAAGATTAATAATATCTCTTTAAACTATTAGACGCGCTAAGATAGAGCAGTTAATTGCGTAGACCTAGAGAGCTCTACTACAGCAATTAAGAAGAAAGACAGTGCAACTCCTGCTATACTAGATATGTACTGTTAGTATGCCTAGATGTTTAAAGAAGAGCTATCTGTAACAGTGCTACCTAAGCACTAATCTTAGGATTGTAAGATTAAGCTTTAAGAAGGGGAAGAACTACCCTTTAGGCCTATATACTAGTTATCTAAGAAAGAACTTAAGATACTAAGGGACTATATTAAGGAGAACCTTGTAAAAGGATTTATTAGGAAATCTAAATCCCTAGCAGGATTCTCTATTCTATTTGTACTAAAGAAGGACGGTAAACTATAACTTTGCATTAACTACTAAAAACTCAACAACATTACTATTAAGAATTAGTATCTACTGCCTAATATAACAGAACTGCAAGACTAGTTATTAGGAGCGAAGTTTTTTACTACACTTAACTTATACAGAGCATACAACCTAATACGTATAAAGAAAGGCAAAGAATAGAAGACAGCGTTTAGAACCTGTTACAGACATTATAAGTACATAGTTATACTATTTAGGCTAACTAACGCACTAGCAGTCTGCTAGGCTCTTATTAACAATATACTATAAGTACACCTAGATATTACTGTAGTAGCATACCTTAACAACATCCTAGTGTACAGTAAGACACTAGAAGAATATAAGGTCTATATACAACAAGTGTTAGAATGCTTAGTAAAAGCAGACCTTAGGCTAAAGCTAGAGAAATGCGAATAGCACAAGGACAAAGTAGAGTTCCTTAGCTATATTATAGGAAGGTACAGAGTTAAGATAAGCAAAACAAAGATATAGGTAGTAAAAGATTAGCTAACACCTAAAACTGTTAAAAACATTTAAGAGTTTCTTAGGTTTGTTAACTTTAACTACTGCTTTATTAAGAACTACTCTCTTAGAGCCTTACTGCTTACTAAGCTTACGTAGAAGGACGTACTGTTTAAATAGGAACAAGCGTAAGAAGACGTATTTTAATCGCTTAAGCAAGCATACGTAGAGCTACCTACTATAATTATATTTAAGAGCAGGAAGCTGCTTTAACTTAAAACTAATGCCTTAGATTTAGTATTAGGAGTATACGCAACTTAGGAACAAGATAGCTTATAGCACCTAATTGCCTATTACTTACGCAAGTTCTTAGGACCTAAAGAACGCTATAATGTGTATAACAAAGAACTCTTAGCAATTATATTAGCTCTAGAATATTAGCAAGTTTACGCAGAAAGTTGCTTAGACCTTACTATTTATACAGATTACAAGAATCTAGTACAGTTTACTATAACTAAGGTACTTAACTAGAGACAGGTTTAATAGGCTAAACTGCTAGAATAATACAAGTTTTAGATCCTGTACACGCTAGGAAAAGACAATAGTAGAGCTAACGCACTTAGTTAATAATATAACCTTACAGAAACTAAAACAATTAATAAACACACTATACTTAGAGTTAATAAGAATAGATTGTTAGGACTATTACAGCAGCTTAACAACACAATGCAGGTTTAGACAGAACAACGCATCTTGTTAGAAGTACTAGAAGAATTATAGAAAGAAATTATAGCTAGTTACTATAATAACCTGCTTTACAGACACTCTAGTATTATAAGGATAATAGAACTTATTAAGAGACACTACGAGTTTCTAAATATAAAAGATAAGGTTACTAAGTATATTAAGAACTGTGTAGATTGCTAGAAGAATAAACACAGCACACACACTAAATATAGAGAAGTATAAGTAATAGAGCTACTAACAGCCCCTTAGATAAATATTATAATAGACTTTGTTACACAGCTACCTATCTCTAAGGACCCTGTTACAGAATATAGCTACAACTTAATCTTTGCTGTAGTAGACAGATTTACAAAAGCTGCAGAGATAATACCCTTCTAACACAGCTATACTGCAGAGCAGCTTGCTTAAGTATTCCTAGACTAAGTTGTTAGGCATTACAGTATTCCCGAATTAATTATTAGCAATAGAGACAAGCTCTTTACGTTAAATTATTAGACTACGCTCTTAGCAGCTATTAGTACTAAGAAGAAGCTATCTACAGCCTATTATCTGTAAACAGACAGATAGACTAAACAAACAAACTAGACTATAGAAATATTTCTACGGATATACAGTAACTAGCAGCAAGACAACTAGGTTTTGCTGTTACCTATAGTACAGATTATATATAATAATAAGTTATTAGAAGTAACAGGCGCAACGCTATTCTTCTTAAATTACAGGAGACACCTAAATCTCTTTACTAGAGCACTGGATACGCTAGTATAAACAGAATTAGCAATCTCCTTAGTTTAGAAACTAAAGAAAGTATATAAGAAAACGCTAGAAAACATTAGTAAGGCTTAAGAACAAGCAATCTCTTATATTAACTAGAAACAAAAAACAGCACCTTAGCTAAAAGAAGAGGATAAAGTCTATCTCCTTATAAAAAACCTTTAAACGCAAAGACCTACAAAAAAACTAGATTACGTTAAAGTTAGACTTTTTTTTATTTCTAAGCAGATAAGCCTAGTTAACTATAGACTTGCCCTGCCTAAGAATGCAAAGATTTATCTAGTGTTCTATATATCTCTTTTAGAACCAGCTAACCCTAGAACGCTAGTCTAGAAAGACTTCTACTACTAGGTCGATATTAACAACAAGTAGGAAGTTAAAAAAATAATACAACATTGCAATATTAGCGACGGCAACAAGTACCTAGTTAAATAGTTAGGCTACCCTAAATTAGAAAACACATAGGAACTTATAACAAACCTTAAGAACTGCTAACAACTTCTAAACTAGTTCTAAAGTTCGCAGAAGTATTAATAAGGTCTAGAGTCGACTACATAGCAGGAGAATACCCTACTAATACGTCTGCAGCAGGACAGTTAATCTCCTCGGCCTAAACGTCCTTACTAGACTCTTCTAACTTGTTTGCTAGGCACTCAGCCTTCTTTGCGGCCCTATCCTTTGCTTAGGCTAGGATTTTCTTATTTTGCAACAGACGCGCAATCACGTCTAAGAGCAACCTTTCGTCCTCTTTAACTTTCTTTTTATATTCAGCCCTAGTCTTATCTAAGGACTCCTAGGACAAGTTAATGCACAGATGTCTAACACGAACGCATTTAGCGCACTTTAAACAGTTTAACAAAGGTATAATAAAATAGTCTTAACTAGCAGCAAAGCAACAATTATAAGAGATAGGCGCGATAGAATTGTAGCAACAGATTTTAATGCTAAGACGCAGACGCTTTTAGGATATAGAGGATATAATAATACTACAGAAACTAAGAAGTAGCAGGGCACTGCTTATAAAGAACAGCTGACAAGATTTAAGACAAATCTAAGAAAGAGGGGGGATAGTGTTATAATCTCCTTATATCTAGCTAATTGCTAACACCTATAAGCAATATGTTAGTACAGGTTAGCACTGTAATTACAACTGTAGGCTGTTACGGCACAGTTCTATTATACGTTACGTGACAGGCTTACTTCTTAGTAGTTAAGCTAGGTAGGTTACACGTAACGGCTTACGCAGCTTACGTTAAGCTTAGTAAGCTACAGCCTACGCAGCTTACGTTAAGCTTAGTAAGCCCTTATAATTATTACAGTATATAGTTTATAGGAACACAACCCTTATAGTTTGTGTTTAACCTTATTAATTAACTTTATTATTAGAATCTCTTACTCTGCTTGTAAAACAGATAGTCTACTCTATACTCTTCCTTGTAACCCTAAGTAGCTAATGTCCTAGACGTATACTACTTAACCCCTCTTAGATCTCTAATACTGTACTTGTCCTTAAGACCTAATTAAACGATTACTTACAGACTTTGTCTAAAGTATAACACTTAATAACTTCTTTCTAAAAGACATATCTATTAGTCTAGCCTTCTTAGCTAGTTTAACCTTACCTTTGCCTACAGACCTAGTAAGGTTAATAACTAAGCAGACGTACTCTTAAGAAAAGAGAAAAACGTCCCCCTATTTATAGGAGATAAGAAGACTAAGACTAAACAGTTTTAACTATTAAAACTATTTATATAAGTAGTAAAGACTAGCCTAGAAGACAACTTTGCTAATAATATACAGGTTTTCTCCTTAGGACTACGTAGAGCAGACTAACTCCTTCTTATAACTCTTCTAAACAAAGAGCTATAGGAGAACTGCTATAAGAAACTAGAACAAACGCGTAAGAAGACGCCTCTAGCTAGGAACTTAGAACTATATAATAGTATTAAAGAATTTAAAGCACTTTAGAAAAGCACTGCTAAGAATAATAAGACTTACTAGCTTACTAAGTCTTCTATCTCTTTAGAAGCCTAGAAGTTTCTTATACAGCTTAACTTTAAAGTTTTCCTCTCTAAGTGCTTTATAAATAACAGAGACTAACTATATTACTATAGAAGAGTATAGGTTCCAAACTCTACTACTCTTAGGACTAAGATTATTAATAACGCCTATTATTCTCTAATTATAGGCTATCTAGGACAGGGAAATATATATATAATTCTCTTCTAAGCCTACTTCTAGCTAAAGATATTAACTGCCTTATAATAGTATATATGTAACGGGCTAGGCCTAGGTGCTAGCTATTTAGCGTATACTGCCTTAGTATTACTCTAGCTTGCACTTCCTAGTATAGACTAAAGCTCTGCTACAGAGCTAACATGTCCGAAACAGAGTTATAAAAACTCTATAACCTCTGTCCTAGCGGTTGTCTTCTATTAAATCTATCTTGTATTTTACTTGCAAATTCCCTTAGAGGTTAGCTTCTTATAATTAAATTTAATTACTAAATAAGGATTAATAAGCAAGACGTATAATAACGCTGCTAGGCGTCTAGGAGAATACAGTATTTAGCTGTGCACTAGTAATAACAATTAATTAGACGTTAGAACTAAACTCTAGAACCTTGCTACTATATTAGTACCTAAAGAATAGCAGAAGGAGCTTCTAGCTTACGTACTAGAACGCCTAACTACCTACCTATTATAGGCAACTCTACCTAAGGCCGTAGTAGCTATTACTAATAACAAGGCCTACCCTACAACAGACTCTAACTAGGACCTATAACAGGAAGATATAGGCAAAACTATATAAAGGCTAGTTAAAGCCTAGGTCTAAGCCTATGTTGTATCTATAGGATTACTAAACTATAGTGCAACACCTTCTACCTCTGTATAAACAGTTAACAACAGACTAAGCAAGACTATAAAGTTACCTAACGTAGGTAAGTTTAGTAGTAACTAACAAGCGTACTAGATATTTAAGTCTTAGATAAAGGACAAGCTAAGGTCTATAGGGGACTAGGAGGCTATTCTAGGAGTTACCTATATATTTAACAGGCTAAAAGAACAGGCTGCGCAGGTTAGGTTATTATAGAAAGACTGTAACCTAATAGGTATAACTGCCTAGTTCTAGGACTTCCTAGATAAGTAGTATAAAGACTTACTATTTAAGGAGCGCTCTTAGCAGAAACTCTAAACTATTACTATAAAGAAGAGTAACTAGAGTATTAAGTCTTTTAATGCAGAGTTTATCTAGCTAGCCTACAACGCTGCTAAAAGAGGATAACATAAAGAACCTTAAGACTAGGTATATATCTACACTCTAACTAGACCTCTAGAACAAGATAGTGTTAGTAGATATTCTAGACAACTAGGACTTCTAAAGCCTTATAGCTAGGGTCTTAGCAGTAGAGGTTAACCTCTGTAGGTCTAAAGCACTAACAAATAGCACCTTTAAACAACACATATGCAGAATAAACCTAGATAGTATAGACTAGGAACCTACTAGGGTCTACTCTAGGAAGATTAAGTCTAACAACTAACTATAAGCAGAGTAGCAGACTTAGGAAGTTATAAACTAGCAGAGAGCTGCTAACGTCTGTCTAAGATGTAGAAAGAAGGGTTACTACGTAGGCAGATGCAATCTAGCCCTAGCTAAGAGACTAGAGAAAGTCTAGGTTTAGAGTGTAATTGCTAAGGTTTCTAAAACTAATAATTCTGCTAATAAAGGTTTAGAAAACTAGAAACTCCTATTTAAAGGCGTAAACAGAGGTTAGGAAAAGAAGTTGTAAAGAGGAGAGAACTGTTCTAGGAGTTCTACTAGCAGTAGCTAGATAGCAAGCCTCTATTACTGTATGTAATAGTACAAGACAATACTATAGCATATATATTAATTAATACTAGGTGTTTAATATACAGCATAGTCTCCTCTAAGTTCGTAATATAAAATAACTTCTAACGCACTCCTATGTATAGACGTAAGGTATTAGGCATAGCTAGAAAAGTAACCTAGGTAACTAATATTGTAAGAATAAAGATTAATATAGATAGCTACAGAGAGACCCTCTAGGCATATGTGCTAGATAGGGAAAGAGAGTACAACCTTATCCTAAGGAGACTATAGATAGACAAGAACAAGGTTACTATAGTACTAGCTAAGAAATTATTATTTATCTACTTCTTACAGACGCAAGTTAGAAGCAGAGAGGGCGCTTGTCCTAACTAACTGCCTAAGCCTGTTAGCTTAGAGCTGTATTAGGCGCTAAGGAAGAGGTCTAAGACAAACTAGAACATAGAGCTATTCTCTATATTAATAGCAGATATCTAGAAGGCCCTAAAGAAGAAGAAGCCGACAGATTCTTAAGACCTTCTCTTAGAGTTTCTAAAAGATAAGTTTAGAACGTTTATAAAGGAGGAAGCAGATAAGCTAGCACCTTACTATAGACCTAATATAGATTATACTATTAAGCTAATTAAGTAAGATAGAAAACCTGTAATAGTACTATAGGGACTACTATACAACATGTCCTATAAGGAGCTCCTAGTGCTCTAACAGTAACTTACTAGCTACTTAGATAAGAGCTTTATCTAAGTTAGCAAGTCTAGTGCTTCTACTCTAGTGCTGTTTGTTAAGAAACCTAGTAGAGGTCTCTAGTTTTATATTAATTATTAGGCACTAAATGCAATTACTAAGAAGGACTACTACCTACTACCTCTAATCTATAAGACTCTCTTACAGATCTTAAAAGCAATATAGTTTACTAAGGTAGACGTTATCTAGGCCTTCTATAAGATTAGGATTGCTAAAAGGGATAAATAGAAGACAGCTTTCTAGACAAGATTTAGACTCTACAAGTAGCTAGTAACGCTATTTAGGTTAGCTAACGCCCTAAGTACGTTCTAGCAGTATATTAACTAGGTCTTTAGAGAGTACTTAGACAAATAGTGCTCTGCCTACGTAGATAATGTGTTAATCTACTCTAGCAGCACCTAAGAGGAGCATAAGGCTAAGGTTAAGGAAATTATCTCGAAGCTAGGAGCTGCAGGGTTGTACTTTAACGTAGGAAAGAGCAAGTTTTCTGTTAAGAGTACTAAGTATTTAGGATTTATTATTAAGGCTAGTAAGAGCATCTAGATAGACCCTGCTAAGGTTGCTGCTATAAAGTTATAGAAACCCCTAAAGACAGTAAAAGGAATCTAGAGCTTCTTAGGGTTTGCGAACTTCTATTAACAGTTTATTAGCTAGTTTTCTAGTATAGCAGAACCTCTTACTTGCTTAACAGGAAAGAACGCAACCTTTAAGTAGGGGGAACCCTAGCAGCGTACCTTTAATACTATAAAAGCTGTATTTACTAGAGAACTAGCACTTACGAACTTTAACCTAGACCTAGAGACAGTACTAGAGTGTAACGCGTTAGGATAGGCAACAGGAGGAGTACTATCCTAATATAGAAAAGACAAGGTACTCTATATAGTAGCATACGTTTTAGCTAAGAATTATAAGGCAGAAGTAAACTATACTATTTATAATAAAGAAATGCTTACAGTAATTAAATGCCTCTAAGAATAGAGTATAGAGCTAAAACAAGTAAAGAGATTTATAGTTATTACTAATTATAAAAACTTAGAGTACTTCTGTAAGGCCTAACTTCTTTCTAAAAGACACGTCTGTTAGTCTAGCCTTCTTAGCTAGTTTAACCTTACCTTTGCCTATAGACCTAGTAAGGTTAATAACTAAGCAGATATACTCTTAAGAAAAGAGTAAGACGTCCCTCTATCTACAGGAGATAAGAGGACTAAAACTAGATAGTTTTTACTGTTAAAACTATTTGCACAAGTAGTAAAGGCTAGCCTAGAAGGCAACTCTGCTAATAATATACAGGTTTTCTTCTTAGGACTACGTAGAGCAGACTAACTCCTTCTTATAACCTCTCTAAACAAAGAGCTATAGGAGAACTGCTATAAGAAACTAGAACAAACACGTAAGGAGACGCCTCTAGCTAGGAACTCGGAACTATACAACAGTATTAAAGAATTTAAAACACTTTAGAAAAACGATGCTAAGAATAATAAGACTTACTAGCTTGCTAAGTCTTCTATCTCTTTAGAAGCCTAGAAGTTTTCTATACAGCTTAACCTTAAAGTTTCCCTCTCTAAGTGCTCTGTAGATAACAGAGACTAACTATACTACTATAGAAGAGTATAGGTTCTAAACTCGAATGCTCTTAGGACTAAGATTATTAACAACGCTTATTATTCTCTAATTGCAGGTTATCTAGAACAGAGAAACATGTATACAATTCTCTTCTAAGCCTACTTCTAGCTAGAGATGTTAACTGCCTTATAATAGTACGTAGAGAACTGTAATATCTGCAGAAGGACGAAGCTATAGAGGGAACTAAAGCAGAGACTCTTTAAACCTCTCCCTTTACCTAATAGGATTTAGAAGGAAATCTCTATAGACTTTATAACAGACCTACCTAAGAGTAAGAGTAACTGTAACCTTATAGTTATTATATACAGACTCTCTAAGAATATTATCCTAGTCCCTCTACTAGACCTGTTAGTAAAAACAGTTACCTGTGCTTTTATATCTAATATAGTAGCCTATTACTAGTTGCCTAACGCAATTGTCTCTAATTAAGAGATGCAGTTTCTTAGTAACTTCTAGTAGATAATATACTAACTGCTAAAAAGTATATAGAGACTCTCTACAGCCGTTTATTTCTAAACAGACAGAAGCACTAAACGTATAAACTCTGTAGTAGAAGCCTACTTAAGAGCCTATATTAACTAGGCTTAGGATAATTAGTCTGCTTAGGTGCCTATAGCCTAGATTGCAATTAAAGGACAGGTAGCTATATCTACAGGGTTTAGCCCTTTCTTCCTCTAGCACAGTTATAACGTAGATCTAGTCTAGATAGACCTAGACTTAACAGCAGAGTTATTACACTAACACGTAAGGGAACCTACTAGAGCTGTAGTAAGTATAGTGTAGAAGTTTGCTAAAATAATTAACTTTGTTAAAGCCTAGATAGCAGAGGCTTAGTAGATATAAGAATAGTAAGCTAATATATACTAAAGGGAAGCCCCTTAGCTAAAGGTTAGGGACAAAGTCTAGCTAAAGCTAGGAAACTAGTTCTTAAACAGCTAAGTAAGCAGGAAACTAGACTAGAAGAACTAAAAGTTTATAGTTGTAGAAGTTATCTCCCTGTATAATATTAAACTAGACGTTAATAGTAAAGTCTATCCTGTTTTCTACGTTAACTAGCTTAAGTTGTGCTTACAGAACCTTCTTTATAGACAATTAAACAATAACCCCTAGCTTAGCCCCCTAGTTATTACTAACAACAATAGTATATCCTCTAAAGAATAGAAAGTTAACTCTATCTATAGGGAAAGATAATCTAAAAGGGGGGTAAGAGACGTAAATACCTAGTATAATAGGAAGGCTATATTAGCAAAATATAGGAAAGAGGGGACGTTTGTAAGAACTTAGAAGCCCTAGACAGATAGCTGTCTGTAATAAGAGACAGGAGAGATAGGAATAGAAACTTGCCCCTAGGCTTCTAATTAGAACCTCTAGAGGGGCATAACTAACTTTCTTACTCCTAATAGAAGAAGGAGAAGAGGAGCAGAAAGTAGAGATAAGCATAGGTAAGAAGAGGAGCACTAGTTAGTTAGAGAGATTATTTATTGCATTAGTCTATCCTAAAGGATAGGCTGCCCTAAAGGGGGACTATATTATTATAAAGAAAAAGAGCTAGAAGCCTAGGTATTATCTAGCTAAGAAAATCCTAAACGCTGCAGATAAGAGAAGACCTAAGCACCGCCCTTAGCAGAACCTCTGCTACTACTATTGTCCTTATTACCTGCAGTAGCGTTAGTAACGTTCTTAACAAGCATTTAGACAAAGTCCTTATATCTAGCAGCAGGAGAGATCTTAAGACGTGTGCAGAGGTTAGCCTTAAAGTAGGTAAAGCGCGTAAGTAGTGTTAAGTTAACAGTAAGCTATATTAAGCAAGGAATTAGTAAATACTCTAGAAGATAGGTGTAAAAAGAGAGGAATAACTTACTAGAGTCTTAATCTAGACTACTACCTTCTTAGCAGTAACAGCAGTGCGCTCTGTAAGGACTACAGTAGCAGAGGGATAGGCCTTAATCTTATTAACCTTAGCCTTATACTTAGACTACTTAGTCTTATAACTAGTAGTAGGCAAGTAGGTGTTAGGCTAGAACGTAAGGTTAGTGTAACGTAGAAGGTTCTTACGCTTCTTAAGGTCTGCCTAGATAGGCTTAATAACTTACAGGAGCTTTACAGAGTTACTCTTAGCAAACTATAAGAATATATAGTACTTGTTTAGACTCTTCTATGTCTTACGTAGGGCCTAGCAGACAGTTAGCTAGGGAAGAGAATACTAAGAAATAAGAAGCAGAAACTTACCTTATAGCAGTAAGAATAGCTAAGAATACAGAGAGCGCAGCTAGTTAAGCAGCTGCTAGTAGTAAAGGTGCAGACCTATCTAGACAACGCACAGCTAACGCAGACCTTAGAATCTATAAAGCTGCTAGCGCGTTAGGTACGCAGGGACTACTTACCTAGAACTCTAGACTAATTGTTAGCAGAAACATTGTTAAAGGCTTTCTTAATCTCCTTATTCTCTAGCTTAATATCTTCTACTATAAGCCTCGCCCTCTTAGTTAAGTAAGTAGTAGGAGAGGTAGGATCTGCAGGAGCAGCGCTGCAGGCCTAGGTAAGGTAAAAGAGTTAGTAAATAGGTATATTACAGGTAGAGATAGAGTAACTTACTTGCTTACCTAGCGCCTTCTTATAGGGCGAACGCAACGCAGTTAGTAATCTAGGAGGCGCTATTGTTAAAATTAAGCAGAGCAGAGCAACTAAATAATTAGGTAGTAGTAGAATTATAAGAAGAAGGCGCGCAGACTTAAAAAATAGTACAACAGAGAATGCAGAAAGTAGAGAGTAGGCAATAGAGTTGTTTTAACTAAGGCGCGCGCTAATAAACAAAGGATAAGTAGAAAGGTACTGTAACAGGCTAGGCCTAGGTGCTAGCTTCTTAGCGTACACTGCCTTAGTATTACTCTAGCTTACACTTTCTAGTATAGACTAAAGCTCTGCTATAGAGCTAACGTGTCTAAAACAGAGTTATAAAAACTCTGCAACCTCTGTCCTAGAGGTTGTCCTCTATTAAATCTATCTTATATTTTACTAGCAAATTCTCTTAGAGGTTAGCTCCTTATAACTAAGGTTTAGTAGCTAGTTTATACTTAAAAGAGCGTGCAGGTAAGGCTAATCTATACTTAGAAATAGGCACTTACTACCTACGCAAGAAGAGGATAAGGACTAAGAAAAGAAGCTCTAACAGCTAAGGCTATTACTTAGTTAAGAGATAGCTTCCTAAACTAGGCAAAAAATCGTGTAATCTTTAGCAATAGTAGCTAACTACTGTGCTAAACAAAGGCAGAAGCCTAAGAGAAAAGCTTAGTTTTAAGCTAGTAGGTCTGCTATTATATAAGGCAGACTTTATAAGCATAAAAGGAAGTAATCTAGAAAGCTAATATATTTAAGAAGGAGTAAATAAAATAGCAGACAGAGAGCTACAAGAGGGCAGAGATAGCTACCTACTTATAGTAGGTAGTTCTAGGCTCCTAGGCTAGAAGTAGAAGGAGGCCTATACTCTAAAAGTAAAGTAAAAGTTAGCAGAATAGATTCTGCTAAGTTAGATAAGCACTACTAGTAGGTTGTGCTATCTAACTATAGCAGAAGTCCTGATATTTACTATAAAGTTATAAGACTTTCTTCTTATAATCTTTATAAGATAGTTTCCTTTTTAGGAATAGTTATTACCTAAAAAGGCAACTTAAGCTATTTAGCCTAAATATATAAATATTAGGCCTAAATACAGGTACTTTCCTAATTAGGTTTAGCTCTTACCTAATCTAGTAAAGTACTATCTAAAGAATGCCTAACTAAAGAGCGTTAGAAAGCTGTGCTTATTATAGCTATAGCTTTACTAGATCTAGAGTTAGCTTTCTTACTATAAATAGCTTAAGGACACGTTGCTTTTACTAGTAGGTTACGTGTACACCTACGTAATCTGCTAGTAGGTTGCGTAATTGCCTACGCAATCTGCTTAGAAATCCACTCTTGATTTCTAAGCATCTATTTGTAATAACTATTCTAGATCCTTCTAATTTGTAATAGAGAGAACGGAAGTAGAGTATAAATACTACTTACTTTCCCTCTCTTGTAGTTCTGTACCTAGCATTTAATATAATAACTTATCTATTATATTATCTTACCTTATTACTATATTTACTCCTCTTGCCTCTTTAGGCTATACGCTTCCTATTTTAGAATTACCTAATCTAGTTAGTCTAGGTCTTCTAGATTAGGGAAGAAAGTAGTCTGTCCTCCTATTTTCCCCCTACTTTCTTTACATTTACTTCTAGGTAGCTTCTACTAAGGATGTAGTTAAGTGTTAATTCTAGTTAAGTAAGAAGTAAGTTAGGTAGTTAGTAAGAAAAGCAGAGTACCTAGTGCTTAAAGTAGTAGAAAGAGCTAAGAGTAAGAGCTAAGTAAAAGAATACTAAACTAGTAAAAGGTATAAAGTAAAAGAAGGTAATTTAAAGCTAAGTTGCCTTTTAAAGAGATGCTAAAAGGTTAGCGCTAGACTACTTAAAAGGTGCTAGAATAGTAAGAAGAGGTGCTAGACTATATTAAAGGCGCTAAAATAGTAAGAAGAAGAGGCGCTAGACTACTTAAAAGGTGCTAGAATAGTAAAGGAGAAGCGCTAAATTACTTAAAAGGCGCTAGAAGTAGTAAAAGAAAGGTGCTAGACTACTTAAAAGGCGCTAAAATAGTAAGAGAAAAGAGAGAGGTGCTAGACTACTTAAAAGGCGCTAGAGTAGTAGGCGCTAGACTGCTTAAAAAAGCGCTAAAACTATATAGAAGAAGAGTGCTAGACTACTTAAAAGGCGCTAAAAGAAGAACAGGCTAGTACTCTAGAGCCTAAAAGAAGGTAGAACACTTAGCGTACTAAGGTTTAGTAGCTAGTTTGTACTTAAAATAGCGCGCAGGTAAAGCTAATCTGTACTTAGAAATAAGCACTTGCTACCTACGTAAGAAGAGGATAAAGACTAAGAAAAGAAGCTCTAACAGCTAGAGCTATTACTTAGTTAAGAGATAGCTTACTAAACTAGGCAAAAAATTATACAACCTTTAGTAATAGTAGCTAACTAGTATACTAAACAAAGGCATTAGCTTAAGAGAAAAGCTTAGTTTTAAGCTATTAGGTCTACTATTATATAAGGCAGACTTTATAAGCATAAAAGGAAGTAATCTAGAAAGATAATATATTTAAGAAGAAGTAAACGAAATAGCAGACAGAGAGCTATAAGAGAGTAGAGATAGCTACCTACTTATAGTAGGTAGGCCTAAGCTTTTAGGTAGCTAGTAAAAGAAGGCCTAAGGCTCTTAGTACTAAGTAAAAGGAGGATAAAAGGAAGCAGCTAAGGTGAAAGGCACCTACTAGTAGGTTGTGCTATCTTATCTTAGCAAAATCCCTGACATTCTTTAAGTTTAATAATAGTACTAATAACTTTAACTTTAAATTTACTTTTATATAGTCTTAAACTCTACCTTACTTCTAACAGAAAATCTAGTAATAGTAGGAGTTTAAATAAGCTCTCTATAATATAGAGATAGTAGCTTATCCTATAGTTACTTATAAAGAGTAATAATACTAACTACAGTAAGAGGTATACTATATCTCCTAATTAGAAGAAAAATAAGAGATATGCTAGCTACAAAGGTATACTATTCTATAGCTAAAGTAATAGCACTCTAGTAGCTACCTAGTCTAATAATAGTAATAATAGCTAGAGTTAAAATAAAGACTAGGGCAACTAAAAGAGTTACTAGAAAAACTGTAGTAGCTATAACTCCTACTATAAGAGAAATAATAATAGAAATTCCTAGTTAATAGGAGAGTTAATAAAGAGGAAGCCCTAGTTACTAACCTATTCTAATAATAACTAAGGCCTTAAACTAGATTAAAATAAACCTGTATTATAGTTACTGTATCCTTCTAGAACTCTAATAGGTTTCTAATACTGCTCTAACCCCTCTATAACTTAGAAGTAAAGGTTAACCTTATTAGCTAGTAAGTAGTAGATAACTTCTACCTAGAATATAAATTATTCTATTAAAGGCTAGTAGCTCTATTCTTTAATAGCAACTACTTAGATATCTAATAACCCTATAATCTAACTATTAATTACCTAGATAGTAATAGTATAGTTAAGTCTATAGGCCTGTAGAAGTTCTAGTTAGCTGCCTTTAAAGAGTATAACTTAGTACTAGGCTACTTATAGTTAGTATCTACTAACCTATACATCTACTTCTCTAAAGGTATATATAAGTAGTTCTCTAATAATATAGAAAGAGTGTATATTACTACTATATAAGATCTGTTTTACTCTATAGAACTAGAGAAAAGAGCATACCTAATACACCTAGGTAACCTAGTCTACTAGGTCCTAGAGGAGATAATTACCGCCCTATTAGAAGGTAACTAGGAAGGTAGTAGATAACTACTAGCCTAAGGGCTGAGTAGAGACGCTGTTCTTAACGCAGAATACTTCTATAATAAAAAACTTCTCTAGCTCTAGAGTCTAGAATAAAATGCTTAAAGTTATAGACTACCTTTAGTATTAGGTTGTATAGTATCTAGATCTATTATAGCTTTCTAAAGCTATAGAAAAGCGTATAGTAGCAAGTATTATCTACAAGCTCTCTTAATACTCTAGAATACTGCTTATAGGTATAGCCTAAGTCCTCTTAAATAGTAATAAAGACTACTCTTTAGTTAACTTTATAGAAAATTAATTAGATTTAAAGAAGCTTAAACATGTTCTTTTAAAGCTACACTATAAGCAGTTTGTATTTAGTAAACATTAGTCTAGTATATTAGTACTATACTAGAATTATAATTACTCTATTAATATTAAGCTAGAGAGTAAGATACTAAACATGCTTATTTATAACCTTTCTAAGAAGGAGCTAGAAATACTATAGGCCTACTTTAATATAGTATAAGAGAAGAGTTAGATCTACCTAAGTAAGTTCTTTACTAAAGTACCTATCTTATTTGTACTAAAAGCTAATAGTATACTGTAACTTTATATAGATTATAGGAGCCTTAACAAGGTTACTAATAAGAACTTATATTCTATTCTTCTTATACATAAGATACTAGATAGGCTATTAAAAGCTGCTATTTTCTCTAAGCTAGATCTATGTAATACCTATTATAGGCTCTAGATTAAGAAAGATAATAAGTAGAAGACAGCTTTTAAGACTAGGTATAGTTATTTTAAGTACTTAGTTATGCCTTCTAGATTAGTAAACGCTTTAGTAACATTCTAATCCTATATCTAGAGAGCTCTAGAGGGTTTTATAGACTGTGCTTATATAGTATATCTAGATAATATTCTTATATACTTAGAATATAAAGAGGATTATTAAGCCTGTATTAAAGAGATCTTTAATTAACTTATTAAATAGAAGTTGTTCTGTAAGGTAAGTAAATGCTTATTTATAACAAAGTTAATTAAGTTTCTAAGCTTTATTATTACGCCTAGCAGAGTAGTTATAGATCCTGTCTGCGTATAAACAATCTAAGAGTAGCTAGAGCCTAAGAGATATAAGAATATCTAAGTGTTTCTAAGCTTTACTAACTTTTACTAAAGGTTTATCTTTAACTGCTTTAGGATTGTCTACTTATTAGTAGACTATATAACCTCTGCCTAGAGGCTAAAGTTAGAGCTAGAAGGCTCTACTTTAATAAAGAGGAGGGAGAAAACGCTAGTAGAATCTAAAAAGACCTGATAAGATAGTATAAACTATAGAGTTAGCTAGAGAAAGTACGTAAGGCCTTTCCTACTATTAAAAAGAAGTTTACTAAAGTACCTATACTATAGCACTTTAATCCTACTAAGCTAATTATAGTTCTTACTAATATATTAAACTTTGTTATAGCTGCTATATTACTGTAACTGTAATTGTTAGAAGTATTAATAAAATATTACTAGAAGCTAGTAGTGTTCTAAAGTAGTAAGTTGTAAGGTCTATTAATTAGATAGCACACTTATAATAAGGAATTAGCTATAATTATTAAGGCGTTTAGGTAGTAGTAATATTACCTTAAGTATGCCCTATAAATAATCTAAGTACTCTCTAATTATAACAACCTTTAATACTTTATACCTATAAAGGAACTCTTCTCTAAGTAAGCACGCTAATTAAAGAAGCTAGCTAGGTAAAACTTTAAAGTTAAATATAAGCCTAGACTAGAGAACTCTATAGATAGCCTGTTAAAGCGTCTAGATTATGTAAAGAGACTAGTTACTAAGAGGTAGTAGGCACTATATAATACTATACTACTAATACTCTAACAGAAGCTTTAAATATAGAAAATCTAGAAGTTTAAGGCTTAAAACATTAGATAAGCAACTAGAGTAACAGGTAGCCTTAGTAGAGATTCTAAGGGATCCTAGCAACTCTCTAAAACTACCTCTAAGGAATTCTACCTATTAACAGGTACTAGAGATATATCTTCTTTAGCTCTTAACTAGCTATCTATAGGCTATAGTAGCTAGAGTTAATCTAATTTATTTAAAGCTTAGGAATGTAGCTTTAATATTATAAAGGCTCTCTTTTATAACCTTAATAGATAAGTTAGGTCTCTTAGTTACCTTATAAATAATGCTATATAAGGTAAGTCTGTATATGCTCTAAACAATCTAGAATACCTAACTAACTATATTAGATAGGTATAGAAGTAGGACACTGCTTATAAGTTACTAATAAGTTAGGAAGTAAGTAGAGCAGCTAAGAGTTACTACTACTAAGAGGTTAACCCTAGTAGGATTCTGCGTAGAAGTAGAAAAGTATAGATTCTCTAAGATATAACTCTTTACTAAACTATTCTTATAAAGAACTATAATAACTCTATAAGAGGTTACTATAGTAATAAGAAGACTACCTAGCTATTAAAATAAGAGTACTATTAGCTAAACCTAAAGAAGGATATATATAAGTACGTTTAGTGTTATATAGTATACTAACTAAATAAGATCTGCAGGTATAACCTATAGAGGCTGCTAGTTTTACTCCTAGTACCTAATATACCTTAGTAGTTTTAATTCCTAGATTTTGTAATAGATCTACTAATATTAAAGAATAACTAAAGGAATAAGTACAACTTAATTCTAGTTCTAGTTAAAAGGTTTAGAAAGTATGTCTAGTATCTACCTATAACTAAGATAGTTTTATTCTAAAAATTAGCTAAACTACTACTTAGGTAGTGCTTTCTTAAATATAGTCTTCTTAATACTCTAATATTAGACTATAGATTAGTGTTTATTAGTTAATTCTAGTCTAATATCTGCTATTATTTAAAGATTAACTATGGTCTTAGTATAGCCTTTTATCTACAGACTAATAGATAGACAAAGCACTAAAACTAGAAGTTAGAAACTTACCTGCATATATATATAAACTACTAATAGAATAACTAGGTAGACTTATTACTATATACAGAGTATATATACAACTTAAAAGCTAACTTAGTATACAGAGGATCCTCTATTAAGGTAGTATATAGAATTAATTCTTAGAGCTTTAATAGAGTTCTAGATAAGCACTAGCTATACTATCCTCTAGAAGCCTAAGTAGACAGTAGAAAGATACTAGACCTCTACTAGCAGGTGATTAGGCAGCTAGAGCAGTAGTACAACCTATAGGTAGTAGTAAAAGATAGCTTAGAGTATACCTAGAAGAGTAATTCTTATTAGTATAATACTAAGTAGGTAGATAAATACTTTACTAAAGGTAAGTAAGTGCTACTCTAGGCAAAGAACCTAATAACTAGCTAACTATCTAAGAAGTTTAACGCTTATTACCTAGGTCCCTTTACTATTATAAAGAAGATTAGAAAGCTAGCTTATAAGCTAGACCTACTACTATTAATAGACAGAGTGCACCTATTGTTTAATATATTATTACTTAAACTATAGAGAGAACTCTTTACAAAGAAGAAGTTCCAGCTAGGTTCTATACAGATTCTAGAAAATACTCTTCTAGTAGAGAAGTATAAAGTTAAAGAGATCTTATAGCACAGTAATACTTAAGCCTATAGGTAAGAGTACTTAGTAAAGTAGCTAGGTTAGCTAAATAAGAAAGCTGCCTAGAAGCTACTAGAGAACCTTAAATACTGTAAGAAAATTATTAAAGAGTACTTTTAGACAGTAAGTAATATATTACAGTAATCTGCTTATAAGTGTAAAGCTAAGTCTAGAATAGGTTAGAATAATCTAAACCTGCCTTGGTAGAAGAGAGGTTAACTAAAGACGTTCTTCTAGAATAATACTTATGCTATAAAACTATAGACAATATATTAACCTAGAGTTACTGTTCTAAGGCTGTAGATTAGCCTAGTAACTATTTATAGTAGAGAATAAAAGTCTTAAGATTATTAGAGTAAGTATAGAAGTTTATATAGTTATTTATATTTAATCTATTACTATATATTATCTAAAAGAGCAACTTAAAACAAATAGAAAAGACCTTATAAGCCTCTAGTAGGGCTAAGCTTAAAGTCTAGACTACCTTAATAATAATACTTAGAAGTCTTCTAAGCTATAGGCTTAGTTGAAGAAACTATTAACTACTAGAAGAGAGTAGCTAGAGTATTATAAGCAGAAGGTATATTAGTACTGTAGTAGTACTAACACTTCTCTACACCTTTAGTAGTACTATCTTACTAGAACATATGCTTAATATCTATGTTAATAACTATATTAGAGGCTGCCTTCTAGCTAATAGTACCTAAGGCTGCCTATATAAGTTAGCTATAGTAAAGGTAAGAAAGTTAAAAAACTTATATTAAAGTGCTGTAGGTTATACTTATATAAAACATAATAAGCTTTGTTATAGTCTACTAGACCTAACCCTAGGTTCTTTATATAATATTAGAAAGTAGCTTTATAGGTTACAGTACTAAGATAGTAGGCCTTAGTGTAGTTAAAAACAGTCTAGTAGTAGTACTAAGTTATAGCTAGGATATCCTAGCTGTTAGCTGTTTTGTGTTTTAATTTTGTAACTAGTATTTAAGAAGGCACTTATCTGTGCTACAAACTAGCACTATTACAAAGTTATTAATTAGCACTAGTTCTTTAATAAAATATATTATTAATTTTAGGTCTAATTAAAACACAAAAGATAGTTATTTAGATCTACCTCCTTATAGTAAAGCGCATCTGTATTAAAACTAGTTTATCTAAACAATAATATACAACTAAAAATTAATTAACCTCTAAAGCTACGACTAGCTAGTAATTATCTCTATGTTCTTAACCTGTAATTATGCCTTCTGTATTTACAATATAAATATAGTAGGTGTAAGGCAATCTATGCAAAGCTTGTTTTTTGCCTGAAACTCTATTATAGATTACTTAAGAAGTAGCAACCTAAGCTACTCTATCTCTTCTAGACTCTCTAAACCTTCTAAGACAAACAAATAGCTCTTAAAAGTTTCTAGCACCTATAGTATATATAGAATAGTGCTAATCTGTTTTACTATATCTGCAGCCTACTGTAGTGTTGTTAGAAGAGCTAATAAAACGCTCTAACTAAATATATATACCCTTATTACTTTATTAATGTTAAATTTAATATAATAGATGCTGTTAATAAGAAAGAGTTAGATGTAATTAATACTATATTACTAACAAAGCGCCTAGTTGCTAATAGGCGCAAGGGCACTAATTAGATATACTTAGTGCAGATTTTTGCGTAGTTAAGGTTGTAGTAGTTTAGGTTTTAGTTACAACCTAGAGGTTTGTGCTTACAATAAAAGCTTATAATAGTAGTAGAGTTGTAGGTTTATTATACGTACTATATTTAGAGTAGAAATTTAAAAGATGTAACTAAGTACAGACACTAATATAGATAGAAGAACTTTATAGAATTATAGACATTAACTGTATAGGCGTGTTACAGACTCTTCTTATAATATTAGCTACTTTCTAGTTAAGAAGTTATTGCCTATAATACCCTTTATTCTACTAAGATTGTTTAGTTTGTAATAGAATTATAACTATTTAGTAGTCGTTAAGCTTTTTCTACTATAGTTTGTTGTTAACTTAGACTTTAGAGTTAGTTAGTATTTAACTTATTAAGTTACTTGTTATTTAACTTACTTATTATTAGGTTTATGCAAGACGCGTACTTAGACTAAATCTTTTAAAACATTTTATTAACACATATATTACAATTTATTATGCTATAGGTAGAGGGACTAGGCTTGTTTGAGTTACTGCTTTTTGTTTTATACCTCTATTTGTTGTGCTTCTTTATAATAATCAAATTATAGCTAGAATATTATCTTCAGTTATAGTATTGCCTTATTCATTAGTCTTCTTTTTTATTTTATATTTAGCTTACTTAATAAGAAAGTTAAGTATATTAATAGTATAGTAAAAGTAAGGCGTAATCTATATAAATTAGTGTAAGGTAGGCACTAGGCATAGTTCTAGACTTACCTTAATATATCTACTAGTGTTACTGCTTAAGTATCTATAGTATATACTAAAGTTATTCTTTTATATACAGAACCTCTAAGAACGCCTAAAGACCTATATAAACAACTTAATTATTCTGTTAGAGTTAGAGCTAGACCTAGTACACAGCTTAGTTACGCACCTATAGTACTAGAACTAAGTAAGAAAAGGCTATACAGCTATGTTATTAGGCAATATATATATAAAGTCTAGTAACTTAGTATTATTAATATATAAAGGTAAAAGAAGTATAATTATATAGAAGGAGAGTAGAAAGTATATAAGTGTAAGTAGAGTACAGATAAAAAACAAGAAGTTAAGTTATCTACTCTTTATATACTGTAACTTTCTTACCTTTTTCTACTACTCTGCTAACATCCTGGTGCCTTACTACCTACTTTCTAAACAATTAAACGCCTAAACTTTATATAGTTAGTAAGAAATAAAACGCGCCTAATATATCACTTACTATATATCTATAAAGCTCTAAGTTTAGAGTAAATAATAACTAACTTTATACTAAAGGCATAGCTAATACTATATAATTAGCAAATAGACTCTTATAACAGGACTAATCTAAGTATAAAGTAATACCTAATATTATTATAATAAGCTACCTGTATATAGTGTGTTGCCTAAAGCCTCCTTACATAAAAGAAGAACAGCCTCTAAGCACTAACTAGATACTCTATAGAGTACTTCTTTAGTAAAGGTAATAATATATCTAGTTAAACTGCTATAGTAGTTAAGGTAAACAAGTCTACGCTTCTATTAACTATAGTTATTTAGACTAAAAGTAATAATACCTCTATAGAGCTTATAGACAAAGGGCCTAGATACTTAAGTAACCTATAAAGAATAAGTAGTTATATTAAAGTAGCTTAGGGCAGTATTTTACTATACTTAACACTAGCTTCTAGGTAATTACAGTTTCTAGACTTAGAGTAGCAAGACTTTATAAGAACTTATTACAGCTAAAAAGAGTAGTTATACTAGTACAACAGTACCCTAATTTACTGCAATAATATAGGCAATATTCTGTACAACAAAACTATAGTATAGTAACAGGTACTCTATACAAAGAACCTACTATAATTACTATATAGTTTATTCTATATCTTCTTATTACTATGCTCTTAGAAGTTAAGGCTACTAGACTAAGAGCACTAGATTCTTAAGGAGACTTAGGTAAGGCTGTAGATACTCTATAAAGCAGTACTAGCTAAATACGTATTTACTAATCTACTAAACTATTACCTAAGTTTCTAACAGTCTTAACTACAGGTTCTAGAGTTATTAATTCTAAGAGATCTAGAGGTAAGGTTATCTAGTAAGTAGTAAACTAGTGCTAATTGTACTCTATAAGCGGTTGTTTATACTAAAGTAATTAATAGATTTAAGTACCTACTAATAAGTAAACTAGCTTTCTTCTAACTATTTTCCTCTAATGTTAGAGGTTATTTTAGAGTTTAAACTAGTAAGTATTAGTATATAGAGTTTAGCAGTCTAGAATAGACTATAGGAAAAAAGAGAGCTATTGTTAGAGGCTTTCTACCTTAGGTATACTAAGTCTTAAGAACACTTTAGGGCAACTATAGTTACTTCTTAGAGCCTATATAATATATATATATTCCTCTAAATTCTTAGAGGCTTAACTCCTAAGGATTTGTCTCTTATCTTATCTAATACTATACGTTTTTATCTTATCTCTCTTGCCTGCCTGTAGTGCCCTTACACTACTAAATAGTAGGATACTATAAAAATATAATATTTATTTTATAGAATGTATTTAAGCAAAACAAACTAAAAGAATATTATAATTAATAATAGATAAACCTACTATATGTGTATAGAAAGTAGCTATAGATATCTATAAACCTATATTATATAGTGTAAGAGCTAGAAATAGATATATTATTTTCTTTCTAGACGCTACTACTAGAGGACTAAACTTATAACTATTAAAATTAAAATTAGAAGCTTTAAAAGTGTTTAAAGAATAATAAATTAAGCTAGAAAGCTAATACAACTTATCTGTTAAGGTAATAGAATCTAACAATAGCAGGAAATCTAATATATTCTACTTAACCTAGTAAAATCTTTATATACTAGTATTATACCACTACTAAGTTTTAAAACAAATCTAAGATATAAATTTGTTTTAGATATAAAAGAGAAGTGTTTTAAGCACGTTGCAATAATATTACATTCTATAATTTTAACTATTATTACGCTAGTAGTTTACTTCTATATCTAAAACTTAGACCTATAATTATCTATACGTTAAATAGATTGTGTTGCGCGTAATAGAATAAATAGAGTAACTACTAGTTACTTAGATATTTAGTACTTATAAAATAAGCAGCTCTATAACTACCTACAAACTTAATTTAGTAAGATTATATTAACTCTAAATTTCCTTTGTATATAAGTAGGCTTTATATACACAAAGTAGATAGACACTAATTAAATGCACATAATTAACTAAGTTCCCTCTTACTAGCTTATTACGGTTATAAGCCTAGCTTTTTAAAGTAGTAGATCTCCCTACGCACTTAGAAGAGCTAGTAAGACTAAGCTTATCTACTCTAACTATTTACCTACCTTTCTTCTTAACTCTAAGACCTACCTATAATAGCTAAGCTAGTTAGCTATAACATGCAAGCTCTCTTAAGTATTCTAACTAGACCTTACTAACTTAAGTTACGTACTAACTAGCCTAATTAGTATATTTAGTTTACTTAGCATACTGATCTATGTAATATATAGAAAATTATTAACCTAGATACTTGTAACGCTAGTTGATTACACTATAGAGTACCTAGGCTACCTATAATAGGCTTAAACATACCTGCTCCAACTTCTTTACTAGCACTAGCACTAGTAGCTGCACTAACAGCTAAGTAGTAGTAAGAATCTAAGTTATCTAACGCTAAGTTCTCTAAGTCTGCTAACACACTTCTACTAGCTTAATCTACCTAAACTATAACTAAGTAACTTCTAGTAGTAACACCTTGTATAACACCTACAGTCTATATTAGGTTATTAAGCCTTAAGATCTATAACTAAGAGCTTATAAGGTATAAGGTAGAGGTAAGTAAGTAGATAGTATAGGTAAAGCAACTCTAAAAGCTCTAGAACTAGGTTAACACTATAGTGTTACTAGCAATTCTCTTACTAGTAATAGTTAAGCTTGTTAATAACAACTTTATAAGTCTTTAATTGCTTATCTAAGTACTAAAGAAGAAGCTTACTCCTACTAACGTTAGCACCTAGAACTAGGTCTGTGCTACTATTAACACTTTAAAGCTGCTAAGTAAGAATAAGTAGCTTTTTAAAACTAGTACTATAAGTAGTTATACCTCTATATATAAGCTAAGTTATATAAGCTTACAGAAGTTAAAGAGGTACTTACTATATAGAATTTCTTAGATGCCTTGAGTTATAGAATTGCCCTAGAGTAGGCTTAACTAATATACTAAAGAATTATCTAGGATAGTATCCTAGAGCTTAAACTGCTTACTTTAGAATAAGAAAGTAGGGTGTTTAGTAGTTTAATCTATAAGCACACTATTAGGTTAGGTAAGAACAATTCTAGAGTATTTACTACTTTTAGAAATTAATTAGATTTAAATAATAAAAGCTCTTCCTCTAGTAACACTAGAAGCTTTAATAGTTATCTCTACTCTTATAAGAAGGTTAATATTATATACAAGTAGAAGGTAACTAAATACTGTTACCTCTATACAGCTGTTAAGGAGAGCTTCTTACTACCTGTTAGGATAAGCTAAATACATTAACAAGAGGTACTTAATTAGCTTAATAGTAATAAGTACTCTAAAGTCTAGAAAGTAATTAAGTAAGCTAAGTTAATAGTAGCTGCTTTTTTAGCTATTATAGGATTAACCTAGCTAGTTAAAGTAGAGTTTCTAAGCAATATACAGGCTGCTCTCATTAACCCTAAGATAATAGCTATTACTAACTTACTATTGCCTTGAGTTAATAATATTATAGATTTTAATGCTTATCTACTATCTAACAGTACTATTTTAGATAATAGAGCTGCTACCTACCTTATTAACAGCTTAGATTAACTTATCTCTAGGTTCTTTAGACTCTCTAACTATACTAATACAGTAGAGGCAGGTATATAAGCTTTTCTTATTAGTTAATAAGGTGCTTGGTTATTTAAAAACGCTCTTTATAGAAAGTGTAGCCTATATACTAAGAACCTAATTCTTTAGGTTGTTATAGTAGTAGAGAGGTTCTATATTAACATTATTTGTAAAGCATACTTCTAGAAGAAAGGAGTTTAGTACCTAAAGCTAGATAGCTCTTTACGTGTTAGTTATATTAACAATTTAAACAGGAGTATTATATATACTATACTTAAGTGTGCTTATAACCTTACTTTCTTTAAATATAAGCTACTTTCCTACTATTTTAACTCTCCTATCCTAAATGCAGTAATAAAACAATCTTATAAGTTGTACTCTAAGAGCTTTTTAGAGCACCTATAGTACGTATATACAGGACACCTAGAACCTAAAGCACTATAGGCTCTAGTAAAAAAAGCGTGTAGTAATCTTATTAATAGGATGCTTTAAAAAAATTCCAAGATCTATGCTATAACTTATACTAAGTAAGTAATCTCCTAACAAAAGTGCAAAAAGCCTGCTAAGCTATTTTAGAGAATTAGGTAGGATTTGTTTAGTATGCTACTTAGAAGAAGAAGAAATCTATAAGTGCTTTTAATTAAGGGGTACTATAGTAGAAAGCTCTCTATTTATACCCTATAAGGTAAAACTCAAGTTAACATTCTATAGGTACTTACAAACTTTTTAAGCTAGGTTGCTACTTAGTATAAGCTCTAAATCTGTAAGATTAGCTAAGATAATAACACTGCTATACTCTTATAGAGAAAGAGCTCTGCATATAAACGCTAGGCGCTTAAATAAGAGATTAAGTACTTCTTTACACATATAAACTAAATAGAGTAGCTAGGTAGGTAGAGCAGGAAATAATTACTAAATCTATTAAGATAAGGAGCAGTGCTAACCTACCTAAGAAGCTCTAGCTAGAGGTTATTGCAGTAGCAGTATAGCTCTATAATATAAGTCTAATGTACTTAAACAATCTACAAAGTCCTAATAAGGAGCTTAATTGCTAGTTTACTTACTATTTCTGCTAGTATAAACTAGAGCAGGTAAGAGTACTTACAGCTAATCTAAGGCCTAATTAGAGTAGGATATATGCCTATAGATACTTTGCCTATCTATTAAATAAAGAAATAGTAGCTAGGTGTAATAGAAGAGGCTTTAAAGTTGCTTCTAAGGGCTATATTAGTTACTTAGTTAGTTACTAAGTATCTAATTTTTACTAGATATAGGTCCCTGCACTTAACTAGGTTATTACAACATATAATATTACCTTTAATAAGAAGCTCTTTTATAACAAAGCTAATAAAGATATAGCTATCTTAGTAACTAAGTTAGCTGTGTTTATAGACCTCCTATATAAACCTAAAGAGATAATAGATATAGAAGAAGCAATTAAACTCCCTATCACTAAGTAGGACTTATTAATTAATTTACCTACTAACTAACAGCTTAGAGGTAATACTTAGAAAGAAACTCTAGTACTAGATAGCTAGTCTAGTATAGAGAAAGCTCTTGTAGAAGAGACTAAACGCGCAGTTAGCTTAGCTAGCTAATTACTAGAAATCTGTTTAATGCTAAATTAGGAGATAGGCCTACTTTTCTCTAACTAAACACTAGAACTAGAGTAACTAGTATGTATCAAGGAAGCTCCTTAATAAGAAGAGAACCTAACTAGGTATTAATAGAAAGTGCACTTAACTATAAAAAAAGAGAGCAACCTAGTCGGCAATTAGAATCTTAATAATCTATTATTTCTTGTATTATAGATTGTTAATTCTCTATCTTAAATACAATAGAAAAAGTAGATAAGGCTAGTAGCTAGCGCTTTTATTAGCGTAGAGTCTAGAGCCTACTAACTAGGCAAAGCTACTAGATTGCTAACAAGGAATGTAATAAACTAGCTAACAACAGAGTAAGCTAGTACGCAGTAATAAGCTTAATTTAGCCTTATAACTACTACTTATAGCTTCTATCTCTACTAAGAGATTAGATAGATAAGTATAGTAATAGAAAGGAGCACCTTACGTTACACTTAGTAATTATTACTGCTACTTTATAAAATAAGAGAGTTATCTAACTAAATTGTTAGATACACTAAGATAATCTTCTACCTCTCCTAAAGATATAGAAAGATCTTTTCTACTACCTACTAGAAGCTTTTTTCTACTAGGTATATAAAAAAGAGATTATAACACTAATTAAAAAGAATACCTAGGTAGAGATTAACAGATTAAGCTCTATAGCAAAGCCTCTGCTGCTTAAATAGGTGTTTACCTATAAGTTTAACTAAGATAGCTACTCTCTTAAGTATAAAGCTTAAATATATGTTAGAGGAGACCTCTAAGCTAAGGATTTAATTGTCTCTACTTATACTATAACACTTACTTCTTAATCCTTCTACACTATAGTTGCTATAGCAGCCTAATTTAACCTAGAGCTCTATTAGTATAATATAACTAGAGCTTTTCTTAATATAAGCTGCTAGAACTAGCTCTAGGTGCTCTGTAAATTGCCTAATAGTTTCTAGAAACTAGAGAGAGTAGTGCTACTACTATAAGCTCTTTATAGGCTATAGGGCTCTCTACTACTATAGCATAAGGAGCTCTCTAGCACTCTTTAGGATCTTAGACTTACAGCGTTAAAAGAAGAGCCTTACCTGTTTTTTAACGCTAAGGAGAAAATTATACTACTATTCTATATAGACAATGTCCTTCTTACCTTCTATAACAATAATTAAGCGTCTGCTAAGAAGCTAATAAGCTTATTTATAAGTAAGTACTAGATTAAGGATTATAGAGCTGCTAAATAGTTCTTAAGAATTTAGATTATATAGAATAGATCTACTAGAACTATAAAACTTGCCTATAAAGCCTATATTAAGAAAATAGCTACTAAGTTTAAAGTTATAGGCAATAGATCCTTCCTATTAGTACTATTGCTAACAGAAGAGCTGCTTAAGTATACTAGAGAAGCTTTAAAATAAGAGGTTAAAGCTTACTAAGAGCAGGTTAGGTCTATACTCTACACAGCAATTATAATCTAACTAGATATAGCATATACTGCCTCTTAACTCTTCTACTATTAAACTAATCTAGGAGCAGCCTACCTTAAAGCAGCTGCTTAAGTACTAGCGTACCTCTATAAAACTAAGCACTTAGGTATAAAGTACAGAGCTTATAATAGTAGTTAATTACTTATCTATAGCAATGTATTATTTGTTAATAATTAAAAGAGTTATAGATCCTTCTAAGGGTATATAGTCTGATTGTTTAGAGGTCTAATTATCTAGAAAGCAGTACACTAATTAACTATAACTACTTCTATAACTAAGGCAGAATTACTTACTCTAGAGCACGTAGCTAAGGAGTTAATTGCTCTAAAGTAATTTCTAACAGAACTATATTTAGACTAAGAGGTGCTATAGGAGATCTTCTATAATAACTAATTAACTATCTAATTAGTTATTAAAAAGAGTAAGCAGCTTACTACCTAGCTGCGCTATATAGATATGTAAAACATATAGTTAAAATAAGAGTATACTAAGAGAATAATTAAGGTAATATATCTAAAAATAAGTTATATGCTAGCTAACAGACTTATAAAAGCGCTGCCTAAGTAAGCTTATAAGCACTTTTTAACATATTTTAACCTATACATTATCTATTATAAAGGAAATAGTTACTAGAAAGAGCTAGTTAATAAGGAAAGAGAAGATCTTTTTTATTAAAACTAATAGAGAGGATAACTCCCTCTCTAAGGTGCAGAACGCTACTATAGCTACTAGTAGCAGCTCTTTTAAGTATATGCCTAGTAGCTACAGAGCTTAAAAACCTAATAAATAGCTACTTATCTACGCTCTAGAGAGGTCTAGGCATAGTAGCTATTATTAACTATCTTCTTTACTACGCAGATAGTAATATATAGCTTACTAACCTACTATACACTTAATTAGCTATAATAGTAATTAATTATTAGAATAGGGTTACTTACTAGAGTTATTATACTATTAGACGTAACTAGTGTATCTACTAGCTCTAGCCCTAGCAGCTCTAATACAGAGTATCTAATAAGCTATTAGTCTACTATCTAATAGCTCTATTTAGATAATATCTAGAAGGTAGTAGAAGTACTTAGAAGTACAGCACTTATAGTACCTACTATGTAAACCTACACCTAGGTTCTCTAGGCACAGTGTAGCTAAGCTACTTGCTAGTAGTATATCTACGCAGTATATACAGGGAATTAACCTGCGCTTTAGCTCTTTTAGGTCTAACAATATAGGTAGAGGTAGAAGCAGGAGTAGAAGTAGAAGCAGAGGTAAGGGCAAGGGCAGAAGCAGAGGTAGTAGTAGTAGTAGTAGTAGTAGTAGTAGTAGTAGTAGTAGTAGTAGTAGTAGTAGTAGTAGTAGTAGTAGTAGTAGTAGTAGTAGTAGTAGTAGTAGTAGTAGTAGTAGTAGTAGTAGTAGTAGTAGTAGTAGTAGTAGTAGTAGTAGTAGTAGTAGTAGTAGTAGTAGTAGAGGTAGTAGTAGTAGTAGAGGTAGAGGTAGTAGTAGTAGCAGTAAAGTAGTAGCAGTAGTAATGGCGCGTACAGCATAGTTATAGGTATTAGCAGTAGTAGTATATATAAGGCACTTAGCTTTAGATTATTTCTATACTAAGTTAGCTAAAAGTTTAAAAAGCGTAGACAGTAGGACTAGAGAAAGCTTAATTTAGATACTATCTAGTTATAATAACTACTAAAGCTTACTAACAGAGCCTTATAGCTACTGTAACTAGAAAGAAAATAAAACAAAGCTACTAAGAGGTAATTAGTTAAGAGAAGGATTGCTAGCAAGTAACTAGAGAGTGTAGAAGCTAATTAAAGCTAAATTTAGGTATATATACAGTTACATTTAATACAATAGCTAAAGAAACAGAGAAATTAGAGGAGTTAACAGTTTATATAAGATAATCTAAGCCTAGTAAAATTAAGGGTAACACTTAATTTCTCTTAATACTTAGGCGTTATATAACAACAGAACTACGCAGTTAGTTATAAAACCTTACTCTTACTTTTACTCTTTAAAAATTAACACTTACATACGCTAAATAGAGAAAAAATTGTCTATAAGCAACTAGTTAATAACTAGAAGCTTAAAGTTATCTAAGGCAAAATATAACTATAGGATAATTACTAAAGTTTTATATTAGGCGCTTAGAAGGCAGATAATCTATACTAAACTATCTAGGGGGTGGGTTGCGTGTAATAGAGCGTATAGGCTAACTGCTAGTTGCTTAGATATTTAGCAATTTTAAAATAAGCAGCTCTATAACTGCTTATGAGCTTAATTTAGTAAGATTATATTATCTCTAAATTTCCTTTATATTTAAGTAGGCTTTATATATATAAAGTAGATAGACAATATTTAAATACAATTAATTAACTAAGTTATCTCTTCCTAGCTTGTTACAGATTGTTTATCTAGTCTTGTTTAGATATAATTTATTAAGTTTAGAAAGATATAATAGAGAGAGTTATATAGTAAAACGCACTAACTAAAAAAAGGCTAATCTCTCTGCTTATAGCATTAGAATTTCAACATATATATTATAATAAAAGTTTATTAAGAACCTAGTAAATATATTTTATATAATACTAGAGCTATAGTAACTTCGTAAGTTAAATATTTAAAAACTTCTAATAAGTCTTAGAGTTAATAGTGTACCTTTGTAAGTAGGTAAGACTTAATATCTACCTACTAGTTAGAGACTAGAATCTCTAGATTTATAAGTTAGTAGGTTAAGGGGTTAGCGTCTACAAACTGTAGGCAACAACCTCTTAACTAGGAAACACTAGCCTATTTTATAAGAGAAGCCTCTAGTATACTAAAAGAGTTAATAACCTAGCTATATAACCTTAATCCTACGCCTATAATATTATATATATCTACTTTGTTAACTACTTTAAGTAATATATTATTTAAAAGAATTCTTAATAAATATTAGGTTCTTTTATATACTCTAAGCTATAGAATAATACTAAGACCTAGACTTCTTTAATACTAGTAGTGTAAAAGTATACTCTAAGTATACCTACTTAGTAATATTACGCCTATTAATAATGAGACTCTATATTAGAAATAAAGTATTAGTTATAAATAACCTCTTTTTATTTATAGTATTCTCTACTACTAGTTTAATACTAATAAAGTAATAGGTGTATATATATTTAGTTAGCGTGTTTAATTAGCGCTTGCTTTAATTATACTAGAGTAGGCTACCTAAGCTATAAGATAGAATAGGACTATTCTAAATATTCTTTTTATAAGCTCCTTTAAAGAAGTAGGTTTACTAGGCTTTAGAGAAGTAGAGACTGTATAAGTTATAGAGTAGCTTAGACTGTTGCTTATGAGGTAGTTAATAGTTAGTTATTTATAACAGAGTTATTATAAGTGTAAATAAATAGCACTACTACTATATGACTAAGTCTAGAGTCTGTAGATTAATTATAAATAGATGTTGTTGTTTAGAGGAATTAACTTCTAAAGAGTATAAGGTAATACTATTACCGTAATTCTTGTTGTTTATAGCACTGTTGCAAATATATTAGATAGGTTTCTTTTTAAAATCCAGCTATAGAATTAAGACGCTAAACAGCTATTACCCTATAACTCCTATTATAAAGAATAATACAACTACACTAACGCTTTTAAACTACTAGTATTAGAGTAGTCTAGGCCTTAGCGTTATTTTAGAGCTTAGGGTATATAAAGAAAGCTAGTATCTCTTATTAGAAATTCTTTTAAATAGTATATTGCTTAGGGTAGTTAAAGAGGTAGATGTGTATAATATTATAGGCACAGGATTAAGGTCTTATAGCTAGGTTATTAACTCTTTTAGTATACTAGAAGCCTCTCTTATAAAATAGGCTAGTGTTTTCTAGTTAAGAGGTTATTGCCTATAGTTAGTAGATACTAACCTCTTAACCTACTAACCTATAAATCTAGAGATTCTAGTCCCTGACTAGTAGGTAGATATTAAGTCTTACCTACCTACTAAGGTACGCTGTTAACTCTTAGATTTATTAGGAGTTACTTAATGTTTAACTTACTAAGTTACTCTAGCTCTAGTATTATAAAGGATGCGTTTACTAGGTTCTTAATAAACTTTTATTAAAATATATATATTACAATTTTAGTGCTATAGGCAGAGAGATTAGGCTTGTTTTAGTTTGTGCTTTTTACTATTTACCTCTCTCTATTCTAACTTTCTAAACTCAATAGATTATAAATATACTAAGAACTTTTACAATATTTACTTAAGTAATTAACGTACCTATGTTATCTTCTCTATACTATGCTTATATAGAAGAATATAATATTTAAAGAAAAATAAGCATAAGAAGACGCACTTTAATTACTTAAATAAGTATATATAGAGCTACCTACTATTATTATATTTAAGAGTAGAAGGCTGTTTAAACTAAAAACTTATACTATAGATTTAGTATTTAGAAGATATATAACTTAGGAACAAGATAGCTTATAGCATCTAATTGCCTACTACTTATATAAGTTTTTAGAAGCTAAAGAATAATATAATATATATTTTAAGAAACTCTTAGTAATTGTATTAGCTAGAGAACATTAGAAAGTTTATATAGAAAGATGCTTAGACCTTACTATTTATATAGATTATAAAAACCTAGAAAAGTTTACTATAACTAAAGTACTTAACTAGAGATAGGTTTAAAAGGCTAAACTACTAGAGTAGCATAAGGTAAAGATCCTATACACACCTAGAAAAAATAATAGTAGAGCTAACACACTTAGTTAATAACATAACCTTATAGAATATAAAATAATAAATAAACTTGCTATACTTTAGATTAATAAGAATAGATTATTAAGACTATTACAGTCGCTTAATAATATTATACAGGTTTAAGTAGATTACTATATTCTATTAGAAGTACTTAAGGAATTATAAGAAAAAAATATAGCTAGTTAATATAATAAGCTACTTTACAGACACTCTAGTTTTTAAAGAATAATAGAACTTATTCAAAGACGTTATAAGTTTCTAAATATAAAGAATAAGATTCCTTAAGTTCTTAAATTTAAAGAATAGAATTACTAACTATATTAGGAAGTATATAGATTAATAAAAGAATAAGCATAGTCTATATACTAAATATAAAGAAGTGTAAGTAATAGAGCTACTTATAGCCTCGCAAATTAACACTATAATAGAGTTTATAATATAGTGCCCTATTTCTAAGAGTTTTATAATAAAATATAGCTATAACTTAATCTTTATTATAATAGACAGATTTTTAAAAGCTATAGAGATAATACCCTTCTATAATAGGCTAGTAAGAGGTAAATTGATTAACTAATTATATTGAATAAGTATCTACCTACTTTATCTATATAAAGCCTACTTATGTACAAAGAAGATGTATAGATTACGTAATCTTACTAAATTAAGTTTGTAGGTAGATCTAGAGTTGATTATTTTGTAAGTACTAAGTATCTAAGCATCTAGTAGATAGACTACTTACTTTACTCTAAGTAGTATACCCTCTAATAGTTTTATATAGATTATCTGCCTTCTAAGCGCCTAGGATATAACCTAAGTAATTGTCCTATAGTTATATTTTGCCTCTAACTACTTTAAGCTTCTAAATATTAACTAGTTAATTATAGAGGGTGTTTATCTCTATTTAGCATATATAGGTGTTAATACTTAGAAGGTAAAGGTAACTATTAAGTTCTATAGCTAAATGTATAGTTCTGTTGTTATATAACACGTAATTATTTAGAGAAATTAAGTATTATCTTTTGTTTTACTAGGCTTAAAGCATCTTATATAAACTTTTAACTCCTCTAACTTTTCTATTTCTTTAGGGATCTTATTGAATATAACTGTATTTATACCTAAACTTAGCTCTGGTTAACTCTTACAATCTCTAGTTACTTATCAGCAATTTATCCCTTATTTAATTACCTCTTATTTAATTATTAGTAGCTTTGTTTTATTATCTTTCTAGTTATAGCAACTATAGAGCTCTATTAGTAATCTTTAGTAGTTATTATAGCTAGGCAGTATCTAAATAGAGCTTCTTTAAGTTCTACTATCTTCTTTTTTAAACCTTTAGCTAATATAATATAGAAATAATCTAAGATCTAGTACTAACACTACTACTACTACTACTACTAACTATACTACACGTGCTCTTCCTACTACTAACACTCTGCTTCTACTACCTTTACTACTACTTCTACTACTTTTACTGCCTTTACTACTACTTTTACCTCTACGTCTATCTACTTATACACCTAGCACCCTATATAGCTACTCTATTTTACTACTACTACTACTACTACTAATTTCTACGCTAGCTTTAGCTAACTGCGTGTTATCTATTAGGCCTATAAGCTTACTTAACACTACTGCTATTGCTACTATAGTTACTCCTAGCTATACTACCTACACTTTTACTCTTACTATACTACTACTTCTACTACTACTCTTACTACTACTAGCGTACCTACTTATATTATTAAACACTCTAGAGCTAGTACGCTAGCTAATTTTCTATATATACTATATAGACGTGCTGCTAGCAAGTAGCTTAGCTATACTCTACTTAGAGAACCTAGATATAGGTTCTTATAGTAAGCGCTGTAAGTATTGTACCTTTAGATACTTCTACTACTCTCTATATATTATCTAGATAGAGTAATTAAAGAGTAGACTAACAGCTTATTAGGCACTCTATGTTAAAACTACTAGAGCTAGAGCTAGTAGATAAGTTGGTTATTTTAGGTAGTATAATAACTTCTGTAAGTAATCTTATTTTAGTTATTAATTTTAGCTAATTCAGTATTTTATAGGTTAGTAACCTATATATTACTATCTTCTAGACCTTAGCTGTTTTGTTTCATGATTTTATAGTTAGATTTTAGAAGAAAACTTATTTAATATATTTATAACAGTGCTATAAACAATAGTAATTATAGTAATAGCATTGCTTTAAACTCTCTAGAAGTTAATTCTTCTAAACAACATCGTCTATTTATTATTATTCTACAGACTCTAGACTTACAGTAGTGTTATTAATTTATACTTAAAATAACTTTATTATTAATTACTAACTATTAACTAACTTATAAGTAATAACCTAAGCTACTCTATACTTAATATAGTTTCTACTTCTCTAAAGACTAGCAAACATCCTTCTTTAAAGGAGCTTGTAAAAAGAATACCTAGAATAGTTCTATTCTATCTTATAGCTTAGGTAGCCTACTCTAGTGTTATTAAAGCAAGCGCTAATAAGACACGCTAACTAAATATGTATACCTTTATTAGTTTATTAATATTAAACCAGTAGTTAAGAACGCTATTATTAAGAAGAGGTTATATATAATTAATACTATATTTCTAATATAGAGCCTTATTATGAATAGGCGTAATGTTACTAAGTAGGTATACTTAGGGTATACTTTTACACTACTAGTATTAAAGAAGTCTAGGTCTTAGTGTTATTCTGGAGCTTAGGGCATATAAAGGAAGCTAATATCTCTTATTAAGAATTCTTTTAAATAATATATTACTTAAAGTAGTTAACAAAGTAGATATATATAATATTATAGGCGTAGGATTAAGGTTATATAGCTAGGTTATTAACTCTTTTAGTATACTAGAGGCTTCTCTTATAAAATAGGCTAGTGTTTTCTAGTTAAGGGGTTATTGCTTATAGCTAGTAGACACTAACTTCTTAACCTACTAACTTATAAATCTAGAGATTCTAGTCTCTAACTAATAAGTATATATTAAGTCTTACCTACCTACTAAGGTACGCTATTCAATCTTAGATTTATTAGGAGTTACTTAAAATTTAACTTACTAAGTTACTCTAGCTCTAGTATTATATACAATGTGTTTACTAGATTCTTAATAAACTTTTATTATAATTTGTATATTATAATCTTAGTACTACAGGTAAAGATATAAAGCTTGTTTTAGTTAGTGCTTTCTGCTGTATACTCTTCTTTATTATATCTTTCTAAACTAAATAAATTATATATTACTATCTATTTAATAAAGAAGATAGTTAATAATAGCTACTATGCCTAGCCCTTTCTAAAGTATAGATAGGTAGCTGTATATTAGGTTTTTTAGCTCTACAGCTACTAAGTATATACTTAAAAGAGCTGTTACCAGTAGCTATAGTAGTATCCTGCACTCTAGAAAGAAGGTTATTATCTCTATTAGTTTTAAAAAAAAAGTTCTTCTCTTTCTCTATTAACTAGCTCTTTCTAGTAACTATTTCTCTATAATATATGCTGTATAGGTTCAGGTATACTAAAAAGCGCTAATAAGTTTACCTAGGCAGTGCTTTTATAAATCTATTAACTAACATCTTACTTATTCTTAGATATATTACCTTAATTATTGCCTTAGTATACTCTTATTTCAACTATGTATTTAAAATTTCTACGTAGCGCAGCAAGGTAGTAAGCGATTTACTTTCTTTAATGACTAATTAAATTATTTTTTAGTTCTTATAGAAGATCTTCTATAAGACGTCTAAGTCTAAATATAGTTCTATTAGAAACTACTTTAAAGCAATTAATTCCTTAGCTGCGTGCTCTAAAGTAAGTAGTTCTACTTCTATTATAGAAGTTGTTATAGTTAATTAATTAGTATACTACTTTCTAGATAATTAGACCTCTAAATATTAAAATAACTAGACTTAATACTCTTTAGACAATCTATAACTCTTCTAATTATTGGTATATAACATAATACTATAGATAAGTAATTAACTGCTTTTAGAAGCTCTATACCTTATACCTAGTTGCTTAGTTTTAAAAAGGTATACTAGTACTTAAGCAGCTCCTTTAAATTAGGCTGCTTCTAAATTAGTAAAATAGTAAGAGAGCTTAGAGGCAGGATATGCTATATATAGTTAGATTATAGTTACTATATAGAGTATAGACCCTACCTATTCCTAGTAAGCTTTAATCTCTTGTTTTTCAGCTTCTCTAGTATGCTTAAGTAGTGCTTCTGCTAGCAGCAGTACTAATAGAAAGGATCTGTTACCTATATTATTAAACTTAGTAGCTATTCTTTTAATATAGGCGTTATAGGGAAGTTCTATAGTTCTAGCAGATCTTTATCAAATAATTTCAATTCCTAAGAGTTATTTAGCTGCTCTATAATTCTTAATTTAGTACTTACTTATTAATAAGCTTATTAGCTTCTTAGTAGACATAAGGTTATTATAGTAGAAGGTAAGGAGGATATTATCTATATTAAATAGTAGCATAATTTTCTACTTAGTGTTAAAAAAGAAGTATAGCTGCTCTTTTAACACTATACGTCTAAGCTCCTAGAAGGTACTAAAGAGCTTCTTATACTATAGTAATAGAAAATCCTTTAGCCTATAAAGAGCTTATAGTAGTAGCACTACCCTCTCTAGTTTTTAAAAACCATTAGGTAATTTATAGAGTACCTAGAGTTAGTTCTAGTAGCTTATATTAAGAAAAGCTTTTATAATATTTCACTAATAGAGTTTTAAGTTAAATTAGGCTGCTATAGCTACTCTAGTGTAGAAGAATAAAGAAGTAAGCATTATAGCATTAGTAGAAAAAATCAAACTCTTAGTTGAAATTTAAACTTTAAACGTCTCTTCTAATATATATTTAGGCCTTATACTTAAGAAAGTATCTATATTAGTTAAACTTATAGGTAAATACATATTTAAGCAGCAGGAGCCTTACTATAAGGCTTAATTAGTTATTTTCTACCTAGGTTTTCTCCTTAATTAGTATTATAATCTTCTTTTTACACACTTAGCAGAAAAGAATTCCTAGTAGGTAGTAGAAAAGATCTATCTATATCTTTAGAAGAGGTAGAAGATTATTATAGTATATCTAACAATTTGGTTTAATAACTCTGTTATTTTATTAAGTAGCAGCAATAATTACTTAGCATAATATAAGATGCTTTGTTCTATTGCTTTACTAATCTATCTAATCTAATAGTAGAGAGAGAAACTATAAGTACTAGTTATAAGGCTAAATTAAGCTTATTACTATATACTAGCTTACTCTATTATTAGCTAGTTTAGTATATTCTCTATTAATAATCTAGTAGCTCTACTTTATTAGTAGGCTCTAGACTCTTTGCTAAAAAGAGTACCTACTACTAGCCTTATCTGCTCTTTCTACTATTTTCTAAGATAGAAAGGTATTAATCTATAATTTAAGAAATAGATTATTAAGATCTTAGTTGTCTACTAGGTTACTTTTCTCTTTTCTAGTAAAGTGCACTTGCTATAAGTCCCTAGTTAATTTCTCTTCTTATTAAGAAGCTTTTTTACCTTATACTAGTTACTCTAGTTCTAGTATTTAGTCAGAGATAAGTAGGCATGTTTCTTAATTATTTATTAAATGGATCTCTAGCAGTTAGCTAGCTAAGCTAACTACGCGTTTAGTCTCTTCTATAGAAGCTCCTTCTATACTTGTTAGGACTTCTGCTATAGTTAGATAGCACAACCTACTAGTAGTGCTTATCTAACTTAGCAGAATCTATCCAACTAACTTTTACTTTACTTTTAGAGTATAGGCCTCCTTCTACTTCTAGCCTAGAAGCCTAGGACTACCTACTATAAATAGGTAGCTATCTCTGACCTCTTATAGCTCTCTGTCTGCTATTTTGTTTACTTCTTCTTAAATAAATTAGCTTTCTAGATTGCTTTCTTTTATGCTTGTAAAGTCTGCTGCATATAATAGCAGACCTAACAGCTTAAAACTAAGCTTTTCTCTTAAGCTAATGCCTTTGTTTAGCATAGTAGTTAGCTACTATTACTAAAGGTTATATAATTTTTTGCCTAGTTTAGTAAGCTATCTCTTAACTAAGTAATAGCTCTAGCTGTTAGAGCTTTTTTTTTTAGTCTCTATCCCCTTCTTGCGTAGGTATTAAGTGCCTATTTCTAAGTACAGATTAGCCTTACCTGCGCGCTTTTTTAAGTATAAACTAGCTGCTAAACCTTAGTACGCTAAGTGTTCTACCTCCTTTTAGGCTCTAGAGTACTAGCCTATCCTTCTTTTAGCGCCTTTTAAGTAGTCTAGCGCTCTTCTCCTACCTAGTTTTAGCGCCATTTTAAGCAGTCTAGCGCCTACTACTCTAGCGCCTTTTAAGTAGTCTAGTGCTTCTCTCTTTTCTCTTACTATTTTAGCGCCTTTTAAGTAGTCTAGCAACTCCTTTTTTACTATTTCTAGCGCTTTCTAAGTAGTCTAGCGCCTCTTCTTTACTATTCCTAGTACCTTTTAAGTAGTCTAGCGCTACTTCTTCTAAACTCCTCTAAGCATATTCTAACTTAGTTCCTTTTACACAACCTTAAGTATTAGTTACTACTACCTTTTTCACTTTAACTCTTTTACTAACTCTGTTTTCTTTTAACTAACCTTTTACTATATATCTGCTATTCTTTTACTTAGCTCTACTTTAGGTCCTTACTACTACTTTAGGCACTAGGTGCTCTGCTTTCTCCTCTAACTACCTAACTTACTTCTTAACTAACTTTTAACTAACTTCTTCTAAAATCTTACTACATCTTTAAAACTATAGCTATAGCACTACCTAATTCTAACAATACTAGCTAAGATAAGATACCTCCTTCTAAATACAACTATAATCTCTTATGCTCTTAGAACAAGTCTAGAAGGCGTATTTCTTCTACTAACTCTTTAATTTAGCTAACTACTACTATCTCTAAACAAGTTACTAATCTGTCTTATAAAGCTAGCTGCTGCTCTACTAGAACTGCTGCTAAGCGCCTTATTTCTTATTCTAGAAGGCTTTCCTCTGCTAGCTTTAATTAACCTTTTTCTAAGTTCCTAAGCAATAAAGAGACATTAGTTTATTAACCTACTGTACGCTCTCTAAACAACTCTTCTTCTATTTAATATTTAGAAGTATAAGGCGCTAAGTCTACTATATTTAAGCCTACCATTCTAGAACACTAGAGTACTTCTGCTATAGAACTACTAAATTTCTGCTATAAGAACTTTCTACATACACTAGCTTCTAAGGTTCCTATTTACAATACATCTTTGCCTAATACCTAGAGCTTACTAGCTAAGGTTACTAAGAATTTTTCCTACTTATATTCTAAAGCTAATATAGTGCCTTCCTAATTCTTTTAGCAGGTGCTAAAGGATTATAACCTTACTCAGCACTTTTAAGTTTATCTAATCTCTAGGCCTCTATTAGCTCTTAGATAATTTGCTAAATTAGTCCTTCTTCTACCTTTCTTATAGTTAATTAGCAATTTTAGCCTCTTTTCTTATAGGTTTTTTCTATAATGTCTTAGACTGAATTTTGTATATTACTTCTAAACTTTAGATAACTAAAACTAATCTTGCTTAGTATAAGGACACCGGCTTTAAACTTATTAATAAATATAACTATATAGTTACTAAGTATAACTCTCTTAAGACTGTTTTTAACGCATACTAGTCTTAGACTAATTAGCTTAAACTAGATTACTAAAAGCTCTACTTAGCCTATAATTACAATATAGCTAAGAGCGCTATTCTAGCTACTAAAGACTTAGCCTCTACTTAACCTGCTTCTTAATTTAGGCACTTATGCTACTCTACCCCCCTTTGTTTAGAGTCTACTAAGCTAGAACAAGATCTATCTACTAGCTCTAACAACAACTTAGAGCAGCTATACACTATTCTTTTACAATTCTAATAATATAATAATGTACTAGCTACTATAGACTCAATTTAGGCTATGCTAGCTACTTAGAACACTTCTACTACTTTTATACTATTTAGAAGCTAGTTTACTATGTCTTTAACCTCTACATTAGCTAGCACTTTTTAATTCCTACAGTTACTAGACTAATACAATAACTAGCTAGACAAGGCTATAAAGAAACTCTAATATTTTTCTAGCTTTAAGGACAACTTTAATAAATAGCTCTTTAATTGCCTTTATTATATATAAGCAAACAGACGTAACTACTAGCACACTAGTAATTATATAGACTTTCTTATAGTTTACACTTAAGGCTCTACTTATACCTTGCTCTAAGATCTATCTAAGTTTAGTTGCTTTTATTCTAAACCTATAGACTGTATTTATTGCTTATAGGATGTCTATAGGAACAAAAACACCTTTAGGTCTACTAAACGCTCTTTTAACGCATTTATCTTTTCTTACTTCCTCTTAGCAGACATTACTAATACCTTAATTACTTTCTCTATCTTTTACACTAAGATAGAACACTTTGCTTAGTAGCTTAACTGGTCTCTTAAAACCTACTACTACTGCCTATAGGCTAAACTACTAGATTTTTGCTGCTGTTCTATAGCTAGTATTTCCTATAAGAAGTCTCTCTCTAGCCTATAAGAATATTATAAACAGCTTAGCACCTTCTTTTCTAACTATGCTATTATCTCTAATAAGCTAACAACTTAAGATTTTATAGGTAATTAGCCTAGTTACTGTACTCTATGCAGTTAGTTAACTACTTACAACATTCTGCTAGTACTACCTGCTACTGCTATCCTAGCTTAACCTATATCTGCTCCTAAGGCTAAGGATACTTACTCTTACTGCTCTAAGGACTACTCTTCTAACCTCTCTAATAAGTTTACTTGTTTTAACTGTAGACCTAAAAGCTATAAGTCTAACTAATATCTAGAACTACTAAAGCCTAAAGTACTATCTTTAGCTGTTCTCTAGAATAAACTAACAAACTAATATATAGCTACTTTAGTCAACCTAAAAGATAACACTAAAGACAAATTTTTTAAATCCTTAGATAATAACTCTGCCTCTAAGTTAGAAAACTAGAGCCCTTAAGTTTAAGTTACTACTTAAGGTTAGTTTACTAACAAGTACGCTCTAAGAACCTGTTTTCTCCTTAGTTAGGTTTAGCAGAGGCTAATACTATACTTTAAAAAGCTAGTAGTAAATAGAACTAAACTAAAGACAGCCTATAATATTATAATTAACTTACCTTTCTAGCTTTCTTAGAACATAACAATAATACTCTATATAGGATCTGCGCTTTAGCTAATAATAGGGCTAATTCTAGCTTTATATTTCGCAAATTTCTAGAACACACTAAGGCTCTTTGCCTTATCTCTTTAGCTACTCTAATTATCTGCTAAGGATATAATAGTTAACTCTCTAAGACTATTACCTACTATACTAAGTTTCACCTCTAATTAGGCTCTTACTTACAATGTACTAGAGCCTATATTATAAACAATTGCAAACCCTTTTAACTTATCTTAGGATTCTGCTAGAGGGCTATTTATAATCTCTTAGTCTTATAGCGTAACTACTTTATCTATTTTAGCAATAAATATTGCTCTAGATACTATAACACTATATCTTAAACTCTCTTATTACTATATAAGAGCTCTTAGTTAGACACTAAGCTTCTGCAGTTATTAAAGTTTAGTTTAGGTACACTCTAAAATAGAAGATCTACTTAACCTAAACTTAGCTCTACTAGCACAGTAATATACACTAATAAATTAGTTAACCTACACTTAGTTTTAGCTAAGGCTATTTATCTCTATAGTAAAAGACCTAGGTATCTAGTCTTTATTATTGAATAATTAGACACTACTACTACTAGAAGAGCTTTAGCTAATAATAACTTTAACAAAATTTTCTAGCCTCTAAAACACCTTCTACTCTCTGACTTGCTTACTGCAGAAGAATTAGAGGAATATGCCAACTTTATTTCTACTTTTAACTAAGCTGCAGCTAAAACACTGCCTAATTATAGCAATTATAACTACAAAATTAGAATTAGACTAGGCACAGACCTACCTAATTACTGCCTTTAACCTTTTTTAGGATAATAAATAAAGGCTATTAAACATTATATTAAGAAAAATAAGTCTAGAGGATTTATTAAGTGCTGTAACTCCCTAGCTTAAAATAATCTCCTTATTATAGCTAAGCTAGGCAGTAGCCTGTGTGTATGCGTAGATTATTAAGAATTAAACAAAGCTACGGTTAAAGACTGCTACCCTATTCCTTTTTTCTAAGAGACTATAGCACACTTTAATAAAGCTAAGTTCTTTTTAAAGTTTAATATTATTTACACCTTCTATTAAATTTATATAAAACCTAGCTTAGAATAGCTTACTATATTCTCTACTTGAAAGGGAAACCTATTAGTATAAAGTTATACCTTTTAGTCTATATAACACTCCTACAATATTTTAATAAGCTATTAACAAAGCACTTTTTAAATACTTAGACTAATTCTATACTACTTATCTAGATAATGTATTGGTATATTCTAACACCTTCTAGAAATACAAAGTATACGTTGAATAAGTTCTTAGCTGCCTTAAGGAACGTAGATTCTATATTAACTCTAAGAAGTCTAAATTCTATAAGAACTAAGTTAAGTTTCTTAGTATAATTATTACAGATTAAGGCGTACAAATAGACCTTAACAAGATTTAAGCTATTGAAGAATAGAAGATGCCTTAAACAGTGCTAAATATTCTTTTATTTCTTAGATTTACTAGATTTTATTAATAATTTATTTAGGGCTACTCCTCTACTACTCTTCTACTTATATAAGCTGTTAAGTCTACTATTATTGCTAAACTATTATAAAAAGACCCTAATAAGCTCTCTTACATAGTACAGTATAAGAAATTTGAACCTATACAGGCCTATATTAATACTTTTACCTAACTTAACAAAGCTTTTACAGTTAACTTAGTCTTACAGCATTTTAACCCTAGTTAGCTAATCTTTATTTCTACTGACTCTTCTAGGTAGGCTACTAGTAGAGTTATAAAATAAGACAACGCTAAAGGTACTCTATAACCTATAGCATTCTTCTTAAAAAAATACTTTCCTACTAAATACAGTTACAATATCTACAATATAGAACTAATAGCTGTTATTTAAGCATTTAAAGAATAAAAGCCCAAACTTATAGGCTCTCTACACCTAATCTAGGTTATAACTAATTATAAGAACCTAGAAATGTTTATAACTACTAAGAAACTTAACTAAAGGTAAGCCTGCTAGTTACTTTTTCTCTCTTAATTTAACTTTAAGATTATTTACGCACTAGGAGAAATAAATAGCAAAGTAGACGCTCTTAGCTAGTAGACCGAGAACATTCTTAAAGACAAAAACAATACAAGACTTATCAATACTTACTAGATTATTTTATAATTAAAATACCTGTCTCCTAGTATAGTACCTGCAATTTAGGCTACTCTGCAGGCCTTATTACTCTCCGTTAAACAGAATTCCTTATTTATTACCCTAGATACTTAAGCAGTATACTACCTAGAACCTAGCGCCTAACTCTAATATAGATAATAAAGAGCCTATTAACAATATTATTAGAGTAGTAACATTAGAACTGCCCTCTTATTTAGAAGACCTACGCTTAACAGAAGAAATACTTAATAAAGCCTATGCTACTAACTCTACTGCTTAAAAGATATTTACTGCCTTAGATTAAAGTAACTATAAGCTTAGCTTATAGTTCTAGAAGAACAGTTACTATATTTTACTCTTAGACTACTACACTACTAGAGTAGGGGATTACTAATAATTGTTCTTTAATAAAACGCGCCTATATATACTACTAGACACCTGCCTCTGCTACTAGATTTTTAACCTTTGCTATAATTACATAATTACAGGCTATAAGGAAACTAGAGCTATATTTTACTTAATAGTTTATTAGTACTACTAGCCTAGTCTTATGCAGTTAATTAAGAAGTACTGCTAGTTCTGCGTAGTGTGTAAACGCGCCTAACCTTCTAGAGAAGTATATAATAGCTACCTTTAATCTATACTTATATCTAATATATAATAGGCAGATTTCTGTAGATTATATTTAAGACCTGCTACCTTCTACACTAGATAGACAAACTTACACTAATCTTCTAGTAGTAGTTAATTAACTTACTAAACAGCAGTACTTCTTTTTCTTAGTTAGCTGCTTATTAAAGGAATTTGCCTACTACTTTATGCAAATCTTTTGCCTATATAGATTACCTTATACTATTATATCTAATTATAGTACTTTATTTATTAACAAATTCTAGAGATATGTCTATAAGCGCCTTAATATTTAAGCTAAACTATTTACTACTTATTACCTCTAGACAGATAGCTAAACAGAACGCGCTAATTAGAGTATTAAAATTTATCTTAATAAATATATTAATTATATATAAGATAACTAGGTAGTATAGCTGTACTTAGCAGAGCTCTAGGTTAATAACACTGTTGACTTATCTACTAGTCTTACTCCCTTCTTTGCAGATCTTAGCTATTACCTACATAGCAGGATTTACCCTAGCAAAGACTATTTAAACACTAAGTTACTTTCTAGAGACACTAAAGATTAAATCCTAAGAGCAGATAAGATCCTTTAAACCTATGCTAATCTTATAGAGTACCTAAAGATTTAGCTAACCTAGGCATAATAAGAGTAATAAATATAGGCTAATGCCTACTAATAATAAACACTAGAATACAATATTAGAGACTTAGTTCAGGTATTAACCTAGAACTAGGGCACTGCTTAACTCTTAAAAAAGCTTAATTATAAATACGCTAAGCTATATCTAGTTACTTAGGTTATTTATAATAGAGCTGCTTACAAACTCTAGCTACCTAAGGAAATAATTTTAAAAGGCATGTTTCTAGTATTCTATCCTAATTTGCTCTAAGAAGCACCTTAGAACAGGCTACTAGATTAAGCTACCTCTAAACTAGAACCTGTAGATATTGTTAATAATTAGGGTAATATTATATTAGAATAGTTTAATAATAAGTTTATTAACTGCTATAGGCGCTAAGGCACCTAGGAGTATATAAGTAAGTAGTCTAATAACCTATTGCTAATATAGAAACCTGCTAAACAACACTTTAAACACTATAATATGTTCTTATATTACTATAAGAATCTAGACAAGCTAAAGCTCTCTAGTCTTAAGATAGCTGTAAATTAGGCCCTATAAACTAAAGACGCCTTTATTAGTAACTATTTTAGAAACCTTAGCAACTACAAATAGCAAGTTATTATACATCTATGCAGGATTGCTCTAGTTTAGCATTATATTAGGCTACTTTTAGCATATTAATAACGGTATTCCCTTACTTTTTAGCAAAGACTATATGCTATATTAATACCTATATATTGCCTTTAAGACACTACAATTCAAAACTTGCTTAAGGTTTAGTATAATATTAGGCTACTTTTAGCATATTAATAATAGTATTTCTCTACTTTTTAGTAAAGACTATACGCTACTTTAATGCCTATATATTACCTTTAGAACACTATAACTAAACTAATCCTACTGTTAAAGCACACCTAACCTAGCTGTTGCTAGCTTAGATTAGTTAAACCTCTATTAAGCTAGGTAAGATTGCTGTTAGGCTTACTTGCTCTTCTTATATAAGTTCTAAATAACTTTAGGCACAACTTTTACATTATAAAGTTTATATAGCAGAAAAAATCTTAGAGGTTAGTTTTTTATATAGGAATCTAGAGAGATATGCATAGTGCTATATAAACTATAAACCTTAATTCTATATTAACTACTACTAGGTTTTCTTTATAGTTTCTTAACTACTGTACTATTTGCTTTTACATTCTCTTCTCTTTCTCCTTCTCCTCTCTAGTTATTAGCAGCTATATAGCACCTGTAGATTAGATTAGCTTAGAGGACTTTTGCTTATTATAAGGGAGGGGCATGTGTTAGGACTTCTACTATAGTTAGATAGCACAACCTACTAGTAGTGCTTATCTAACTTAGCAGAATCTATTCTGCTAACTTTTACTTTACTTTTAGAGCATAGGCCTCCTTCTACTTCTAGCCTAGGAGCCTAGGACTACCTACTATAAGTAGGTAGCTATCTTTGCCCTCTTATAGCTCTCTGTCTGCTATTTTGTTTACTTCTTCTTAAATATATTAGCTTTCTAGATTACTTCCTTTTGTGCTTGTGAAGTCTGCCTTACAATACTAGACTAGCTATCTAGTACTAGACCTTCTTTCTAAGTGTTACCTCTAAGCTATTAGTTAGTAAGTAAATTAATTAATAGATTTTACTTAGTAATAGAGAGTTTTTGTACTTCTTCTATGTTTATTATCTTTCTAGCTTTATATAAGAAGTCTATAAATACTACTTACTTAGCTATAAGAATAGCAGTAGACTTATTCGCTTTGTTATAAAAGAGCTTTTTATTAAATATTACATTATGCGTTATAATAATCTAGTTAAGAGTAAGAATCTATATCTACTACACATTAGACGCTTAGTAACTAACTAAGTCACTAATATAGCCTCTAGGAGTAATTTTAAAGCTCTTCCTATTATACCTAGCTGTTCTTTTCTTATTTAATAGATAGGCACAGTAACTATAGGTATAAATCTTGCTCTAATTACGTCTTAGATTAGCTATAATTTATTTAGTTTAAAAAGACACAATAAAGAAGAGTATATAGTAAAAAGCACTAACTAAAACAAGTCTAATTTCTCTGCTTATAGCACTAAAATTATAATATATATTTTAACAAAAGTTTATTTAGAACCTAGTAAACGCATTCTATATAAGGCTAGAGCTAGAGTAATTTAGTAAGTTAAATATTAAGTAACTTTATTTAAGAGTTAACAGCATACCTTAGTAAGCAGGTAACACTCAACATCTACCTACTAGTTAGAGACTAGAATCTCTAGATTTGTAGGTTAGTAGGTTAAGAGGTTAGTATCTACTAACTGTAGGCAACAACCTCTTAACTAGAAAATACTAGCCTATTTTATAAGAGGAGCCTCTAGTGTACTAAAAGAGTTAATAACCTAGCTATAAGACCTTAATTCTGTGCCTATAACATTGTACATATCTACCTCTTTTACTGCTCTAAGTAATATTATTTAAAAGAATTTCTAATAGGGAATACTAGCTTCCTTTATATACCTTAAACCCTAGAATAACGCTAAGACCTAGACTTCTCTTATACTAGCAGTATAAAAGCATGCCCTAAGCATGCCTACTTAGTACTATAACGCTTATTAATAATAAGGCTCTATGTTAGGAATGTAGTATGAATTATATATAACCTCTTTTAGATTAGCTATAAGTACTCTTACCTACTCTAGTTTATACTAGCAGAAATAGTAAGTAAACTAGTAATTAAGCTTCTTATTAAGACTTTGTAGCTTGTTTAAGTACATTAGTCCTATATTATAGAGCTATACTACTACTATACTTACCTCTAGCTAGAGCTTTCTAGAGAGGTTAGCGCTACTTCTTATTTTAATAAATTTAGTAAATACTTTCTACTCTACCTACGTAGCTACTCTATTTAGTTTCTGTATATATAGAAATACTTACTTAATATTATTGCTTTATTTAAGCGCCTAGTGTTTATATACAGATGTTACAGGATAAATACGTTTATATACTAGCTAGAATTAGCAGGTAGAATATAGTTATATTTTGCCTCTATTTTAGCTGCAATAGTTATAAGCCTAGGATACTAATATTGCGCTAGCAGAGGCAATATAGATCCTAAGTTAAGTAGGTAACTAGAGCTAATATTAGCTAGGGCAAAAAGGTCTCTATCTAAGCTGTACTGCAGCTATACTAAATAGGCTAGTTAGAGCGTTAGATCTAGTACTTAAAAAGTTGCAACGTATACTACGTTTAAGACTCTTAGTTAAGATAACTTTGCTAGGCACTTAGCTACAACAGTATATCTGTAATTATTCTACTTCCTACTTAGTACCTATATAAGGTAAGGGAGTGTATTACAGAATAAATACGCTTATATACTAGCTAGAATTAGCAGGTAGAATATAGTTATATTTTACCTCTATTTTAGCTGTAATAATAGAGCTCTTTCTATATAGAAGTATAGTAGTGTTATTATCTTAGCTAATTTTATAGATTTAGAGCTTATACTAAGTAGTAACCTAGCTTAAAAAGTTTATAAGTACCTATAATATCTTTACTTCAGTTTTATTCTATAGGGTATAAATAAAGAGATTCTTACTATAGCACTTCTTAATTGAAAACATATATAGCTCTTATCCTCTTCTAAGTAGTATATTAAACAGATTCTAGCTAATTCTAAAAACAGCTTAGCAGATTTTTATACTTTTATTAGATATTTACTTACTTAGTGTAAGTTATAGTATAGATCTTATAGTTCTTCTAAAGTATTCTATCTAAAAGTACACTATACGCTTCTTTTACTAAAGCTTATAGCGCTTTAAGCTCTAGGTATTCTATATATATATACTCTAGGTGCTCTAGAAAGCTTCTAGGATATAACTTATAACATTGTTTTATTACTCTATTTAGAATAAGAGAGTTAAAGTAGTAGGACAGTAGCTTATATTTAGAGAAGCTAAGGTTATAAGTATACTTAAGCGTAGTATATATAATATTCCTATTTAAATTATTAACATAACTAATATATAAGAAGCTAACTAGTCCTAGATACTAAACTCCTTTAACCTAAAGATATGCTTTAGAAACAATATTAATATAGAACTTTCTAATCTTATAATATTTTAAAGAATTAGGTTCTTAGTATACAGACTACGCTTTCTATAAGAGGCGTTCTTAAATAATAAAGCGCCTTATCTAGTAATAAGAAAGCTTAGGTACTAGCCTCTACTGTACTAGTATAGTTAAAAGGTCTAAAGAACCTAGAAATAAGCTAATTAGAGCTATTAACTAGGTAGGCAGATACTCTATTATTTAAAATAGTACTATTAGATAGCAGATAAGTATTGAAATCTATAATATTATAGACTCTAGGTAACTCTTTTAAGTTAGTAATGGCTATTATCTTTAGGTTAATTAGAGTAGCCTGTACATTGCCTAGAAACTCTACTTTAACTAGCTAGGTTAATCCTATAATAGCTAAAGGAGCAGCTAATGTCTACTTAGCTTAATTAATTACCTTCTAGACTTTAAAGTACTTACTACTTATAAGCCTATAGAGTATTTCTTAATAATAGGTTTAGCTTATCTTAATAGGTAGCAAGGAGCTCTCTTTAATAGCTGTTTGTAGAAAGTAGTATTTAGTTACCTTCTCCTTATATAGGACGTCTTTCTTTCTATAGAGGTAGGGATAACTATTAGAGCTTCTACTGTTACTAGAGAAAGAGCTTCTGTTATTTAAACCTAATTAATTTCTAAAAGTAGTAAATACTCTAGAATTGTTCTTACTAAACCTAACAGTGTTCTTATATATTAAACTACTAAACGCTCTACTTACTTGCTCTAGACTAAGTAGTTTAAGCTCTAGAATACTATTCTAGATAATTGTTTAGTATATTGTTTATGCCTACTCTAGAGCAATTTAATACCTTAAGGTATCTAGAAAATTATATATAGTAAGCACTCTTTTAACCTCTACAAGTATATATAATTTAGCTTTTATATAGAGGTATAACTACTTATAGTACTAGTCTTAAGAAGCTACTTATCTCTACTTAGTAGCTCTAAGGTACTTAAAGTATTTAGTATAGACTTAGTCCTAGGTGCTAATATTAGTAGAAGTAAGCTTCTTGTTTAGTACTTAAATAAACAAATAAAGGCTAGTAGAGTTATTATAAATAAGCTTAACTATTACTAGTAATAGGATTGCTAGCAGTACTATAGTGTTGACCTAGTTCTAGAGCTTCTATAGCTGTTCTACCTATACTGTCTACTTACTTACCTCTACCTTATACGTTATAAGCTTCTAGTTATAGATTTTAAAGCTAAATAACCTAACATAGACTATAGGTATTATACTAGGTAGTTCTACTATAGATTACTTAGGTGTAGGTTAGGTAGATTAAGTAGATATAAGTGTGTTAGCAGACTTAGTATTAAATAACTTAGATTCTTACTATAGGGCTGCTAGTACTAGTAAAGAAGTTAGAGTAGTTGTAGTAAAGCCTATCATAGGTAGCCTAGGGGCTCTATAGTATAATCTGCTCGTATTAGTAGTATCTAGGTTTATATTTTTATATATATTATAAAGCTTAGTATGCTTTGTAAACTAGCTATACTAATTAAACTAGTTAGTATATAATCTAAGTTAGTAGGGTCTAGTTAGAATGCCTATAAGAGCTTATATATTATAGCTAATAAGCTTAGCTATTATAAGTATGTCTTAAAGTGATAAAAAAAAGGTTAGTAAATAATTAGAGCAGATAAGCTTAGTCTAACTAGCTTGTCTAAGTGTATAGGGAGATCTACTACTTTAAGAAGCTAGGCTTTTAACTGTAATAAGCTAGTAAGAAGTAACTTATCTATTTAATTCTATTTAATTAGTGTCTTCCTACTTTATATATATAAAGCCTTCCGGCCCTCGGCCGTTTTGTGTCTCGATTTTGTGGCTGGATTTTGGGAGGAAACTTGTCTAATACATTTGCAACAGTGCTACGAACAACAGCGATTACAGCAACAGTATCGCCTCACACTCCCCAGAAGTCAATTCTTCCGAACAACAACGTCCATTTATCATCATTCTACGGACCCTGGACTTGCAGCAGTGCTATTCATTCACACTCACAACGTACGCAAGATGTCTAGCAACCTTTAACTCTGTTGTTAATAACCAACTATCAACTACCTCACAAGCAACAACCTGAGCCACTCCATGCCTTGCGCGGTTTCCACTTCCCTAAAGACTAGCGAACCTATTCCTTCAAAGGAGCCTGTAAAAAGAATACCTAGAATAGCCCTGTTCTGTCTTGCAGCTTAGGTAGCCTGCTCTAGTGTTGTTAAAGCAAGCGCTAACAAGACGCGCCAACTAAACACATATACCCTTATTGCTTTATTAATGTTAAACTAGCAGTAAAGGACGCTATTAACAAGGAGAGGTTGTATGTGATTAATGCTACATTTATAACGTAGGGCCTTGTTGTTAATAGGCGCAATAGTACTAAGCAGGCATACTTAGGGCATACTTTCACGCTGCTAGTATTAGAGAAGTCTAGGTCTTAGCGTTATTCTAGGGCTTAGGGCATATAAAGGAAGCTAGTATCTCTTATTAGGAATTCTTTTAAATAACATGTTGCTTAGAGCAGTTAAAGAGGTAGATGTGTACGATGTTGTAGGCGCAGGATTAAGGTCTTATAGCTAGGTTATCAGTAGGCCCCTCTTACAAAATAGGCTGGTGTTTTCTAGTTAAGGGGTCGTTGCCTACAGTTGGTAGACGCTGACCTCTTAACCTACTAACCTACAAATCTAGAGATTCTGGTCCCTAACCAGTAGGTAGATGTTAAGTCTTACCTGCCTACTAAGGTACGCTGTTGACTCTCAGATTCATTAGGAGTCACTCGACGTTTAACTTACTAAGTCACTCTGGCTCCGGCGTTACATAGGATGCGTTCACTAGGTTCTTAATAAACTTTTGTTGCAATATATATATCACGATTTTAGTGCTACAGGCAGAGGGATTAGGCTTGTTTTAGTTAGTGCTTTTTGCTGTATACCCCTCTTTGTTGTGTCTTTCTAAACTAAATAAATTATATATAAAGCCTACTTATATAGTAAGGAAAATAAGAGAAGAAACGATAGTGCTTTCATAGCTATTTACTAAACTTACACTAATTCTAGAAGCTACTTAGACAATCTTCTATAATAACTTATTAATAATTAGACTAGTAGTTAGGGAAAAAAAGTGCATAATAACGCAGTTATGCTATATAAATATATAGAATATATAGTTAAGATAAGAGTATACTACAAGTATATATTAAGTGCTTTACCTACCTACTAACAGTATGCTAGCAGACAGATTAATAAAGAATCTACTAAGGCAACAGTCTTAGAAATCTAGAGCCTAGCTTAATTTTAAGGATATAATTATAATAGTTATAAAAGAAAGAATAAGGTATAAGTATATATATAGATTAGAAGAGAAAATAAGGTATTATTTAGGAGCAAAGCTCTATAGCCTTTAGCCTAATCTAACTATAGTTAAGCAGATTACTAATAAACTTATTAAGAAAATTATTAATAAGCCTGCTAGCAGTCTACTTAAAGTGCTTACTAAGAGCGCAGATCTTATTAGCAGAGGCAGCAGCAGCAGGAATAATAAGTAGAAGTAGGAGTAGCTAATTTATAGAGGAGGCAGAAGAAGAGAAAGAGTTATAAGCAACTACTACTACCTTAGCTACTACTAATACTATATAAAGCTTAGCTCTTAGTTTTCTAAAAGCTAAGTCTAAGAGCTAAGAATTAGCTTATAGGGCTACTAAAAGCTTATAGGTCTTAGAGAGAGCAAGAAAGAGGCTTTATATATTAGCATATAATTAACAAATAACAGAGTTAGTAGATTACTTACTAGGTGTTGTAGTTATACCTAGAGGCGTAGCGCTAGCAGTACAAGCTACTACCTAAGTAATTAAAACACCTACTAGTTAAATTACTAGATAGGGCGCTATTAATATACCTAAGATAGAACTTACTACGCTTAGTAATCTTAACACTATAGGTTCTAGAGGTAGAAGTAAGAGGTAAAGATAGTATATACTTCTTAGTAACTAAAGGCGTATGATTTAGTAAAGGCAAAGGTAAAAGCAAGTAAGGCAACGCTAAGAAGAAGTAGCAAGATAGTAACAGTAATAGCTAGCAAGGTAATAAATCTAGAAGAGAAGCTAGTAGTAACTAGTAAGCTTAAAGAGCCTAAGTAGAAGGAGATAGTAAGTAAAGTAGAGCGCACGCAGGAGGCAGCATAGGTAGTAGATTAAGTAGTAGATATAGCTGTAGTCTACGCCTACTGTATAGTAGAACATTTCTATAGGTATTAGTATAAATAATAGATATATGTATAGATTAATTAAAGAAGTACTAACTTTAACTATAGCGTAAGGTTATACTAGAATAAAAGATAGAATAAGTAATAGATTTATATTATTAAAGGCTTACTTAATAATAACTTTGTATATATAACATATAACTTAATAAAAACGTTAAAAGCTTTTTAATAAATAAATTTTATATACTTAGCTTGCCTAGAAGGTGTGTTATAATATTACTAAATAGCAGATCTATCTATAAGAAGCTTAGGTTACGTAAATCTACTCTACCTAAGGTAGAGCTAACTTACTAATAGATTTTAATCTTCTCTTACTTATACTTTATATATAACAGGTTAATTGTCTATATAAAAATATTAAGTAATTAACTAATAGAAGCACAGAACGCTTATTAAGCATATAATTAGTAAACTAAGTAGACACCTATATAAAAATTAGTAATCTATCTCCTAAGTTATTTCTACGCTTATTATCTAATAATAATAAGGAGAAGTTATTTTTAATTAATGCTCTATCCCTAATATAGAGCCTTATTATTAATAGGCACAATAGCACTAAGTAGGTATACTTAGAGTATACTTTTATACTGCTAGTATTAAAGAAGTCTAGGTCTTAGTGTTATTCTAGAGCTTAAAGCATATAAAGGAAGCTAATATCTCTTATTAGAAATTCTATTATAATTGTTGCAACGTTACTAAACACTAGATCTACCTACTAGAAGATTGCCTTACCTAGATCTACTCTACCTAAGGTTAGGCTAACTTACTAACAGATTTAAATCTCTCCTTGCTTATGCTATAAATATAACACGTTAATTGCCTATATTAGGTATACTAAGCAATTAACTAATAGGAGCACAGAACGCTTAATAAGTATATAAATAGTAACCTAAGTAGACACCTATATATAAATTAATAATCTATCTTCTACTTATTTCTAAGCTTGTTATCTAACAACAGTTATAAGCCTAGCTTTTAAGACTAGAATAATCTCTCTCTGTATACTTAGCTAGGATATAATACTTAGTAAACACTCTACTTATATCTTTACAACTCTAATTAATCTATGTTATAACTAACACTCTAATCTCTAAGAGAGCTTATACGCTTACTAATTAATCCTAATAGCTAGAATAGTATATCTAACTCTAATTCTATGCTATAAGTAAAGGAATATAGAAGTAGATTAATCTATTAGCTAAAGACGCAATCCTAATCTACAAAGCTAAGCCCTAGCAGCTAGAGCTACCTAGCTCTATAACCTTAGACAATGCTTACCTTTATAAGATACAGATTGCAGAGTATAGAGCTAAATTAAGCAACTAGGCCTTTTAGTCTACGCGCTTACAAAACCTATAGACCTAGGTTAACTCTATAGTAGACCTAGCAATTATAACTCTAGCTATAATAACACTTATTAAAGAGAAGAATTTAATACTCTAAGCTCTAATTAAGGTACTAAAGAAGGAGCTAGCTCTATCTAATACTAGTAAGAAGAACTTAGTATATATATAGTACTAAGCTTATCTCTAGAAGGCTAGGTAGAGTTAGCAGAATCCTAAGAAGTAGCACTAGAACTAGAACCTTCTACATAGTAAAGCTAAAGCTCTTAAAATTACTAGTATAGAAGGTAAGCTTATAGTATATAACTTCTTAGACTTGTTAATAAAGATTGCACTAGACTAGTCTAGGGCTATATAATAGTCTATTATCTAGAGCTTAGTACTAGGTAAAACAACGCTTACTCTAGATAAAGTTAGTAGAGTGTATCATAGTCTTCTTTAGAAGTACTCTATTTAAGCTCTCTATAGCTTAGGTAGAGTGTTTACTACTATAGGTTAACTAGCTTAGACATAGTTATGATTATTAAACAACTAATTTAACTAAGAGAAGATTAACTACCTATATAGACAATTATACTATTAGAAGCTAATTAAATATAACCTGTTAGAGGGAGCTCTTATAGGAAAACTATTTACTTCTAGTAATTAAGTTAAGAAAGAGATTCTAAAACGCCTTAACAAACCTAAGTACAAGAACTAGAAGAACAAGGTTATTAAGAAGGGATAGATAAAGGATAGTAACAATACTATAATAAGTAGTAATAACTACCTAGAGTTAATTACAGTAGTACTAATAAATTACAACTTAATAGTACCTTAATCTATAAAGCACAGAATCTACTTAACTCTAGATTTTAACGCTTATCTCTTATTAGATTACACTATTCTTAACAACAGAGCAGCTCTCTACTTAGTTAACAAGCTTAAGCTTATTAATCCTACTACTTTTTAGAAGGCTAAGAAGCTTACTTATATAGAGGCTAGCACCTAATCCTTCTTAATCTTAGGCACTAGCACTAGATTAATTAAGAAAGTACTATACAGGAAGAGCAGAGAATGTATAGAAGATCTAATTCTTTATAATATTACTGTAGTAGAAGGATTTTACATTAATATAGTGTTAGAAGCCTAATTAAAGAAGGTAGGTGTATAGTACTTAGGATTAGATTTAACACTGCGTATTAGCTTATTATAGAAGAGCGTTGTACTAGCTACTTTAACACGCTATTATAACCTTACTTTTATAGAATACAAGCTACTGTTAATCTATCTAGTTGTAATAAGCGTAACTCTATCTACTTAGAAGCTTAGATTATAGACTACCTACTCTAGATCTAATAATAAGAATCTATAGCACGCCTAAGCAGAGCATCTAGAACCTACAGCGCTCTAGGCACTTATAAAGAATACCTAAAATATTAGAATTAACAGAACCTTATATTAGTAGTGCAAACACTGTGCTATAATATATGCTAGTTCAGTTATATCTAGGAGGCTAAAAGAGCAATCTCCTTAGCTATACTAGCAGATTATATAGGATCTCTTTAATATGCCTAAGAGTTATCTAAGAGAGGTATAGATGTTACTAATTAAAGATAAGTACAGTAGAAAGATCTATACCTACCTAATCTAAGCTAAGTTATTAGATAAGATTATAAGGGTATTTAAGAAGTTTATAAACGTTCTTTATACACGTTATAAGCTTTGTATATCTATAATTCTCTAAGATAATAACATTGCTATACTACCTTAGCGTAGCTAATTACAATTTAGTGTATAGGTAGAAGATTATAGTATAGAGATCTAGAGTACCTTAATATATACACACAAGCTAAATAGGAGAGTAGAAAGAGCTAGGTAGGAGATTATTACTAAGTTAATTAAAATAAGAAGCAAGGCTAACCTTCTAGCAAAGCTCTAGCTAGAGGTAGTAGCAGCAGCTATATAGCTATATAATATAAGCTTATCTTATAGCTACAGCATAATTGCTCCTAACATAGTATTAGATAATTAGTTTAGGTAGTACTTTAAGTACTATTAACTAGAGCAAATCTGTTACTACTTAGCAGATTCCTAGCTAGATTAGAGTAGAATTTATGTCTATAGATACTAAGCATACCCTCTAAACAGGAAATAAGCAGCTACGCGTAATAAGTAGAGTTTTAAAGTAACCCTAAGGAGCTATATTAGATATCTAGTAGGATATAGAGCGTCTAATATATACAGAATATAGATCTCTAAGCTTAATTAGGTTATAACTACATATAATATTACTTTTAATAAAAGTCTTTTCTAGAAAGATAAGAAAGTAGTAGAGTACTTATAAGAAGAGCTTAAGTTAATTATAAAACTGTTGTATAAGAAGAAGGTTAGGGACGTAGAAGAAGCGTTTAAGAGTATTTTTAATTAGCTCTACACAGCAGCCTATAAGCAGGTAGGCACTAATAATCTAGGTTACTCTTAGCAGTAGCTAGAGAGTAAGAATCTACAGAATAATAATTAACTACTTAGCTAGCTAGTAGATTATACTAAATAAGGAGTATCTCTTATATAAGTAATAAATAAGGCTAGTAAGTTATAGAGAATCTATGCAGAGAATCTAGAGTGTTTAGGCCTAAAAACACTAGAGCTTATACCTAAGCCTAGTGTTGCACACTCTAGTAGCTCTTAAAAAGAGCACTTACTTAGAGAAGTAAGCCTGCTAAGAGGAGTAAGATTAGAGAAATCTAAGTAATATAACACTGTACCTATATACTCTAAGAGCACTGCTTCTACAGCTCTAGGTATTAAGAGTAATATAGCTACTATAGAAGACTTCAATTAATTAGAGGTAGTACTAATTCTAAGCTTATAACTAGTAAAGAGGAGTAGAAGGTTATACTATCTAGATCTAGAGGATCCTAGAAGTAACATACTAGAGGCTTACTTTCTTTTATATAACTGCTAGACAGATTATAGAGAGAGCTACTTATTAGATAAGTTAATTCTATTAAGATTAACTAGCACTTAGCTTAAAACAGTATATACTATAATATAAGTATTAGTAAAGAAGAAGAAGTAACTACTAGTTTTAAGCTAAGCTTAATAGCTACATAAAGACTAACTTCCTAACCCTCTATAATAATAGAGAGATCTACTTTCTTACCTATACAGGCAGCTATTTAAAGAAGCTATAGGTAAAGAAATTACTACTCTATATAATGCAGGCACCTAAGAAGTAATTAATTTACTTACTAGAGATAATAAGCTACTACTACTTAAATAGGTGTTTACATATAAACTAGATTAAGATAGCTACTTTCTTAAGTATAAAGCTAGGATAGTAGTATGTAGAAATCTCTAAGTTATTAACATAATCTGTTCTACTTATACAGCAACACTTGCTACTAGGTCCTTTAGGACTGCTATAGCAATTATAGCTAAATTTAACTTAGAAATTATGCAGTATAATATTGTTAGCGCCTTCTTACATGCCTATAGAGATTACTAGCTAGTAGTAACCTAGAAGCTACTAGATAGGTATAAGATACCTAGGAAATGTGTTTAGCTTAAATAAGCACTATATAGGTTAAAAGACTTACCTCTTCTATAGTATAAGGAGCTCTCTTAAACACTAAGAGTAACTAGGCTTATAGCATCTAAAGAAGAGCCTTATTTATTCTTTAGCAGTAATTACTAGATACTGCTACTCTTCTATGTTAACAATATACTAGTAATATACTACTCTATCTAGATCTTAGAAGCTAAGTATATTAAAGATATAATTACAGCAGCCTATATAATTAAAGAGCATAGTCTAGTATAATAGTTTCTTAATATTAGAGTACTTCAGAACTAGAAATAGCAGATAATAACACTTGTTTATAACAAGTATATTAACAAAATTACTAAGAAGTTTAATCTTAATAAAACTAGACTCTTCTTTTATGCTCTGCTCTCTACTATAGATCTAGTAAAGAGTACTAGAAAGGCTACTAGGTAGGAGATTAAGAGCTATTAGGAAAGAGTTAGATTAGTGCTATACACTGCAATTATACTGTAGCTAGATATAGCATTTGCAGCAGCTAAACTATCTCTATACCTTACTAATCTAAGTAAGGAGCACTTTAAAGTAGTATACTAAACAATTATCTACCTATACTAAACTAGGTATTAGTTAATCTAATATAGCAGGCATAGTAGAGCTAAGCTGCTTATTTTTAGTAACGTGTTATTTGCTAATAATGTTAAGACTTAGTAATTATTCTATAAATACCTTATAATGCTCTTTAATAGGCTAATAGTATAGAAGGCGTCCTAGCAGGCTACTATTACTACTTCTACTACTAAGGCAGAGCTTTTAGCACTTAAGTGTATTGCTAAGGAGACCATAGCGCTTAAATACCTATTTACTAAGCTTACACTAATCCTAGGAGCTACCTAGATAATCTTCTATAATAACTAGTAAATAATTAGGCTAGTAGTTAGGGACAATAAGTATATAATAATATAGCTACGCTATATAAATATACAAAATATATAGTTATAATAGAAGTACGCTGCAGGTATATTCAAAGTACTTCATCTCTCTACTAATAATATGCTAGCAGATAGATTAATAAAAAATCTATTAAGGTAATAGTTTAAGAGGTCTAGAGACTAGCTTAATTTTAAGGATATAATTATAACAGTTATAAAAGAGTAAGGTATAGGTATATGTATAGATTAGAAGAGAGAATAGAGTATTATTAAGGAGTAAAGCTCTATAGCCTTAGGCCTAATCTAAATAGAAAGGAGTTTACTAACAAACTTATTAATAAGAGTATTAATAAGCTTAACAGCTCTCTCTTTATAGCGCTTATCTAGAGCACAGACCTTGTTCTTATTAGTAGCAGCGTTAGCAGCAGAGGTAGAAGTAGCAGGTATAAGTAGGAGCAGCTTAAAAGAGGAGGATAGCAGCAGAAGAGAGCTATAGGCAGTAACTACTTCCTTAGTAATAACTAAGACTGCATAGAACTTAGTTCTTAATTTCTTAAGAGCTAAGTCTATAGGCTTAATATTGCCTTATATAGCTGCTAAGAGCTTATAGGCCTTAAAGAAAGTAAGTAGAAGGCTATAAGTATTAGTAAGCAATTAATAGATAAGAGAGTAGAAAGATCTTACTAGGAGTTGTAGTTATGCCTAGAGGCGCAATACTAGCAGCAGAAGCTACTACCTAAGTAATTATAGCACTTACTGTTTAAGTAACTAGCTAAGACACTATTATTACACCTTAGGCATAACTTCTTATACTAGGTTATTTTAGCACTATAGGTGCTAGAGATAAGAGTAGGGGGTAGAGATGTTATCTGCTCTTTATTACCTAAAGGCGTATAAAGCAGTAAGAGTAAGTAGAGTAGAGGCAGAAGTAAGAGTAAGTATAAGCATAAGCAGAGCAGTGTAGAGAAGAAGAAGTATAGCAGCAGTGTTAATTATAATAATAACTGCAATAGTAACAGCTAGCAGAGTAGTAAGCCTAGAAAAGAAGCTAGTAGTAAGCTTAGAGAGCTTAGAGGTAGTAAGGCAGTAAGCAAGGCAAAGCGCCTATAAGAAGATTAGGTAGTAGATATAGTAGTAGTGTACACCTTTTATACAGTAGAACATTTCTATAGGTATTAGTATTTAAGTAATAGATATAAGTGTAGATTAATTAGAAGAGTACTAACCTTAATTATAGCGCAGAGTTATACTAAAACAGAAAGTAGAATAAGCAATAGATTAGTGTTATAGGAAGCTTACTTACTAATTTTTTAGTATATATAATATATACCTTAACAAAAACTAGTATAAGCTTCTAAATAGGCAAGTCTTATATACTTAACTTGCTTAGAGTGTATGTTGCAACATTACTAAGTACTAGATCTACCTACTAGAAGCTTACTCTACCTAGATCTACTCTACCTAAGGTTAGGCTAACTTACTAATAAATTTAAATCTCTTCTTACTTATGCTACATATGCAACGCGTTAATTGCCTGTATTAGGTATACTAAGCAATTAACTAATAGAAGCATAGAACGCTTAATAAGCATATAAATAGTAACCTAAGTAGACACCTACATATAAATTAATAATCTATCTAATATTCTAGGTATAAAATTAAGGTCTTATAGCTAGGTTATTAACTCTTTAAGTGTACTAGAGGCCCTTCTTTTAAAATAAGCTATTGCTTTTTAGTTAAGAGGTTATTGCCTATAGTTAGTAGATACTAACCTCTTAACCTACTAACTTATAAATCTAGAGACAGTAGTTCTTAACTAGTAGGTGGATATTAAGTCTTGCCTATATACTAAGGTATACTATTAACTCTAAGACTAATTAGGAGTTTCTTAATATTTAACTTACTAAGTTACTATAGCTCTAGTATTATATAAAATATATTTACTAGGTTCTTAATAAACTTTTATTATAATATATATGTTATAATTTTAGTACTACAGGTAGAGGAATTAAGCTTATTCTAGTTAGTACTTTTTACTATATATGTTTTATTATTATTTCTTTCTATACTAAATAAATTATAACTAGTAGCTCTAGCTGTTAGCTGTTTTGTGTTTTAATTTTATAACTAGTGTTTAAGAAGGCACTTACCTACACTACAAACTAGCACTGCTATAGAGTTATTAATTAGCACTAGTTCTTTAATAAAACAAATTATTAATTTTAAGTCTAACTAAAATACAAAAGACAGTTATTTATATCTAGTAATTTTTTAAGTTTAAAGAGGGTCTATATACTAATTTAACAGCCTCTTTACAGTAAAGTATATCTGTGTTAAAGCTAGTTTATCTAAACAATAATATATAACTAAAAAACAACTAACCTCTAAAGCTACGCCTAGCTAGCAATTATTCTTACGTCTTTAACTTACAATTATACTGTCTGTATTTATAATATTAATACAGTCTTCTTTTTTACCTAAAACTCTGTCATAGACTACCTTAGAAGTAGTAACCTAAGCTACTCTATCTCTTCTAGACTCTATATATCTTCTTAGACAAATAAATAGCTCTTAAAAGTTTCTAGCGCTTATAGTATATATAGGATAATACTAATCTATCTTGCTATATCTGCAGCCTACTAAAGTATTGTTAAAAGAGCTAATAAAACGCTCTAACTAAATACATATACCTTTATTACTTTATTAATATTAAATTTAATATAGGGGATGCTGTTAATAAGAAAAAGTTAGATATAATTAATACTACATTGCTAATAAAGCGCCTAGTTGCTAATAGGCGCAAGGGCACTAATTAGATATACTTAGAGTAGATTTTTACATAGTTAAGGTTATAGTAGTTTAGGTGTTAGTTAAAACCTAGAGGTTAGTACTTATAATAAAAGCTTATAATAGTAGTAGAGTAATAAGTTTATTATATATACTGTGTTTAGAGCAGAAGGTTAAAAGATTTAATTAAGTACAGACACTAGTTATTAGATCTAGTCTACCTAGCTAATAATATAGTACTGTTCTAGCTACAAATTACTTATTAGAGTAATTATACGTATCTTTTAGTTGTTTTAGCATAGTAGGCAGAGCTATATACTGATATTATAATTACTCTAATTCTTAAAGCGTATGCGCGTAAGAGTATGCGTAGATAGAATATAGGTTTAAGTCTAGAGGTAGTCATAATTATAGGAAACTCCCTAACATTATAATCTAAGGTACTGCCTTGTATATTAGGTTGTTGTACCCTATACAGGTCTTGAGTTAGCTAAGCTAGCCTAAGATAGACTCTAGGCTAAGAGCAGGCTATATATATAATTATAAAGCTAGGCACGTGTGTTTAATTACAGGCCTATTGCTAAAAGCTGCTAGAAGGTCTAGTACTAGGTACTCTTTAGGCCTAGGTTAGGCCTTATAAAAAGAAGGAAATATTATTAGGTCTAGTCTGCCTAGCTAATAATATAGTACTGTTTTAGCTATAGATTACTTATTAGAGTAATTATACGTATCTTTTAGTTATCTTAGCATAGTAGGCAGAGCTATATATTAACACTAGTATAGATAAAAGAACTTTATAGAATTATAAATATTAACTATGTAGGTATGTTATAGACTCTTCTTACAATGTTAGCTACTTTCTAGTTAAGAGGTTATTGCTTATAATACCCCTTATTCTACTAAGATTGTTTCGTTTGTAATAGAAACTAACTATTTAGTAGGTATTAAGCTTTTCCTACTATAGTTTGTTATTAACTTAGACTTTAGAGTTAGTTAGTATTTAACTTATTAAGTTACTTATTATTTACCTTACTTATTATTAGGTTTATATAAGATATATACACTAAATCTATTATAATATTTTATTAACAAGTATATTACAATTTCTTATACTACAAGTTAAGGGACTAGGCTTATTTTAGTTACTGCTTTTTGTTTTATACCTTTATTTATTATACTTCTTTATAATAATTAAATTATAACTAGTAGTAAAGTAATAATTATAAGATATAAGCATGATAGGCTAAGGTTACAGATTTTAACACTAAGACGCAGACACGTTTAGAATATTAAGAACGTAATACTACTATAATTTATTTAATTTAGAAAGATATAATAAAGAAGAGTATATAGTTAAAAGCACTAACTAAAATAAGCCTAATCTCTCTGCTTATAGCATTAAAATTATAATATATATATCATAATAAAAGTTTATTAAGAACCTAGTAAACGTATTCTATATAATACTAGAGCTAGAGTATTTTAGTAAGTTAAATGTTAAGTAACTCCTAATACATCCAAGAGTTAATAGCGTACTTTAGTAGGCAAGTAAGACTTAATATCTACCTACTAGTTAGAGACTAGAATCTCTAGATTTGTAGGTTAGTAGGTTAAGAGGTTAGTGTCTACTAACTGTAGGTAATAAGCCCTTAACTAGAAAACACTAGCCTATTTTATAAGAAGGGCCTAATAACCTAGCTACAAGAGCTTAATTCTATGCCTATAATATTATATATATCTACCTCTTTAACTACTCTAAGTAATATATTATTTAAAGGAATTTCTAATAAGTGACCCTAGATTCCTTTATATACTCTAAGCCCTAGAGTAACACTAAGACCTAGACTTCTCTAACACTAGTAGCGTAAAAGCATGCTCTAAGTATACCTACTTAGTACTATTATGCCTATTAACAATAAGGCTCCATATTATAAATACAGTATTAATTATATATAACCTCTTCTTAATAATAGCGTTCTTTACTACTAGTTTAATATTAATAAACTAATAAAGGTATAAATATTTAGTTAGCGTGTCTTATTAGCGCTTACTTAAATAATACTAGAGTAGGCTACCTAAGCTATAAGATAGAATAGAACTATTCTAGGTATTCTTTTTATAGGCTTCTTTAAAGAAGTAGGTTTACTAGTCTTTAGAAAAGTAGAAACTATATAAAGTATAAAGTAGCTTAGGTTATTACTTATAAGGTAGTTAATAGTTAGTTATTAATAACAGAGTTATTATAAGTGTAAATAAATAGCACTACTACAAGTCTAGAGTCTATAGAATAATAATGAGTAGATATTATTATTTTCAAGAATTAATTTCTAGAGAGTGTAAGGCAATACTGTTACTATAATTACTGTTATTTATAGCACTGTTATAAATGTATTAAATAAGTTTCCTTCTAAAATCTAGCTATAAAATTAAGATATAAAACATCTAAAAGCTAGAAAGTCTATATATAATTAGCTATAGTATAGTCTAAAATTTAACTTTTATTAATTAGTAAGTCTTACTAACTACTTTAGTTCTTTTATATTACTTTATAGATATATAATTTCTTATATTTACCTTAATGTTATTCTTTTATACTAGCTTTATAGTAGTTAAACAAGCTATTTACTTTATAAAATAAGTAAAACAGCTTTTAAACTAAAGTCTAACCTTTTTTCTTTAATTTATTAGTTTTCTAATATTTCTAAAGAAGCTGTTTTACTTCTTTAATCTACCTTACTATTATAAGCTTTATTCAATCAATAATCCTTACTATTTTAGATATATTACCTTTATTCTAGCTGTTAGGTGTTTTGTGTTTTGATTTTGTAACTAGTGTTTAAGAAGGCACTTATCTGCGCTACAAACTAGCACTGTTACAGGGTTATTAATTAGCACTAGTTCTTTAATAAAACATATTATTAATTTTAAGTCTAACTAAAACACAAAAGATAGTTATTTATATCTACCTCCTTACAGTAAAGCGTATCTGTATTAAAGCTACTTTATCTAAACAATAATATACAACTAAAAAATAATTAACCCCTAAAGCTACGCCTAGCTAGCAATTATCTCTACATCTCTAACTTGCAATTATGCTGTCTGTGTTTGCAATACAAACACAGTCTCCTTTTTTACCTAAAACTCTGTTATAGACTACCTTAGAAGTAGCAACCTAAGCTACTCTATCCCTTCTAGACTCTCTATATCCCCTTAGACAAACAAATAGCTCTTAAAAGTTTCTAGCGCCTGTAGTATGTGTAGGATAATGCTAATCTATCTTGCTATATCTGTAGCCTGCTGTAGTGTTGTTAGAAGAGCTAACAAAACGCTCTAACTAAACATATACACCCTTATTACTTTATTAATATTAAATTTAATATAGGGGATACTGTTAATTAGAAAGGGTTAGATATAATTAATGCTACATTGCTAACAAAGCGCCTAGTTACTAATAGGCGCAAGGGCACTAATTAGATGTACTTAGGGCAGACTTTTGCATAGTTAAGGTTATAGTAGTTTAAGTCTTAGTTATAACCCAGGGGTTAGTGCTTGCAATAAAAGCTTGTAATAGTAGTAGGGTTATAAGTTTATTATGCGTACTGCGTTTAGAGCAGAAGGTTAAAGAATGTAATTGAGTACAGACACTAGCACAGACAGACTTTATAGAATTATAGACATTAACTATATAGGCATGTTGCAGACTCTTCTTATAATATTAGCTGCTTTCTAGTTAAGAGGTTGTTGCCTACAATGCCCTTTATTCTGCTAAGATTGTTTAGTTTATAATAGAATTACAACTATTTAGTAGGCGTTAAGCTTTTTCTACTACAGTTTGTTGTTAACTTAGACTTTAGAGTTAGTTAGTGTTTAACTTATTAAGTTACTTATTATTTAACTTACTTGTTATTAGGTTTATATAAGACATATACACTAAATCTATTAAGACATTTTGTTAACACGTATGTTATAGTTTTTTGTGCTACAAGTAGAGGGACTAGGCTTGTTTTAGTTACTGCTTTTTGTTTTATACTTCCATTTATTGTACTTCTTTACAATAATTAAATCATTACCTTTATTTAGAAACTAAGAAGAAAAGTTATTATACTTATAAACTTAGGTATTAATACATTACTAACTAGCTACTAAATTGTAGTAAGATGTAAAGAAAACTTACTAAAGTATTTTAAAGTAATTTAAGTATAATTTGCTCTAAACAAGGAGTTTATAGATATACTTTCAACGTTAGTAGAGTAATATCCTTGTTGCTATTTGCTTACACGTCTATAGAGTGAAGGGTCTTTCTGCCTGCGAATCCTGACGTCAAAGTCTGTCACTGCTGGTCTCTGCGCTATCGGAGAAAGTGCGATGCATGACGTAGGCGGGCTGAGAAGAGACGCACCCGATTTAGCAACGCGCCACAAACTGCTGCAATTTGCAGTCGGTTGTAGATACGGCTTATACATTACCGCAGGATCATTTAGTGATTCTGGGCTTCTTCCTTGGTCGCTTTACCACGGCAGCCCTCACCATCCATCAGGATCTAAAGTCTTTTCGCAATGTCTAGACGTGTATCGCACGGCACGCCGATGGCCTCAACCCACCGGAACCAGAGCAATGCGGTTGAAGCAACAATCCACCTATCAGCATTCAAGGAGGCCGCAATGCTCGGAGGCGAAAGCATCTCGGAGCATGTACGCGCGGTAAGAGTGCTGAAGATGGAGATGGCGCCGTCATTTTCTCGGTCAAGAACCCGACCCCACCACCCCACTATCCCACCTCCGACACCATCCCCCGCGCCCCTCCATCTTTTCCTTAATCAACATAAACTTTCCCCCTCCTCTCTTTCGTCTTCACTCCCATCCCCATCACATATCACACATCACACACCATGTCTCTCGGTCGCACAGTAAAGCTCAACACCGGCGCCTCCATCCCGTGAGTACCTAACTGCCCCAAGAAACATACCGTGGTGGTCAAACACTGACAGCAATGCTACAGTCAGTTGGGTTTCGGAACATGGCAGGCCGAGCCTGGTCAGGTTGAGGCCGCCGTCTACGAGGCTCTCAAGGCTGGCTACAAGCACATTGATCTGGCCAAGGTCTACGGCAACCAGAAGGAAATCGCACAGGCCTTCAAGAAGGCTTTCGCTGAAGGCATTAAGCGCGAAGACATCTTCATCACATCGAAGCTCTGGAACTCGCAGCACAAGCCAGAGGACGTCGCCCCTGCGCTTGACGACTGTCTTGCTGAGCTCGGTCTCGAATACCTTGACTTGTACCTTGTCCACTTCCCTGTCGCTTTCGACGAGAAGAAGGACGTCCACCAGAACCTTTTCCCTCTCCAGGATGATGGTGACGTCAAGATGCTCGACTCTGTCTCCATTGTTGACACCTGGAAGGCCATGACCAAGCTCGACAAGAAGAAGGCCCGCGCTGTCGGTGTCTCTAACCACACCCAGGAGCACCTCCAAGCTTTGATCGACGGTACCGGAGTCACCCCCGCCGCCAACCAGATCGAACGCCACCCTCGCCTCCTTCAGACCGACTTCATCAAGTGGTGCGGCGAGAAGGGCATTCACATTACCGAATACTCTGCCTTCGGTAACAACATGGTCGGCGAGCCACTGCTCATTCAGCACAAGACCATCAAGGAGATTGCCGACCGCGTCGGTGCATCCCCCGCACAGGTCATTCTCGCATGGGCCCAGGTTGGCGGTCACTCCGTCATCCCCAAGTCTGTAACCGCCAGCCGTATCCGCGACAACTTCAAGGAGATCGAGCTCTCCGACGACGACTTCAAGAAGATTGAGCAGATCGGCAAGGATGAGCCCCGCCGCTTCAACATTCCCTACACAGCCAACAAGCCAAGATGGCCCGTAAACATCTTCAACGAGCCTGAGGAGAAGGACGCACCTCACCAGGTCGTCGTCAAGGCCTAGATGTCTTGAGAGTAAAAATGATACCAAAATAGACCAAGAATAATAACACGTTCGATCGCATACCTGAGCACCCAGTGTCCGTACTCTCACGTAATGTGAAACTAGACGCCTGCAACACCCGCAACGACAAGTAACGTAGCGAAATTAGCTTAGTGCAGACCTCGATTAACTCTGCGCCGAACGATGTGCTAGCGCCCCACAGAAGCTTATGTTTTATGTGTTGTCCGCACGAGAAAACGACTCGTGACATGACAGCAGAGACTCGGTATCACAGCAACTCCAAGTACGCATAACCAAACTGCCCCTGCCCATCTCGATGGATAGTTGCTCGCCTATGGTGGCGAGCCGAGAAGGCTCTACAGGGACATGCGCGTCTACCTCATCAGCTACATTGAGGTACCGACGCCTTGATTTTTGCGTCACCAGCTGCTATTCCTCATGTACGTATGCCGAAGTCTCGATGGCTATCCATCACGTCGCTTAACGGAGGTCGGTTGCCCAGGCCGCCAGTGCTGCGATCCATGCTTCCACTCTTATTTTCAACCCGCCAACGGGACACTCATCGAGTCTTTTTAGGCCACCTTTCGTCTCACCCAACCTTGGTCTTATGTTGTACCTGCTTTGATCGCTTGATTGTCCTTAGACCTCACCACGCTCCAGTACCAATTGTCTGACCCTGATGTCCATGAAGGGAGTTTCATGGCTGTCCTTGCCGCATTCGCAAACTATCTACCTTTCGTAGTAGATCCACATGTTGGAGTGGATGGCACATCCGGGGAACGGTCTTGGAAGCTCAAGGCCATGCTGAAAGAGTACGTAGTCCAGCTAAGGATCAAGAAACCTTGGAACGAATGCACTCAGAAAATAGTAGTGAGCGTTGATACACGATGCTTAAGAGTACTGTATGGTATTTGTAGAACGGAAACGCTGTGAGCTCTCAATGGCAAAAGCAACGGTCTTTAGAGGACGGCTGCTTTCCATAACCGTTTTGAGAGATCGACAGAGGTAGTAAGGCCTCACACCAACATTCAAATTCCTTCTTTACCCAGGCCCAGATTGCACCTAAGAACGAAACACAGCGCGGCACGACGGGCGCCGCGGGCCGACCGCCAAGCACATATACGAGAGTATGTGGGTGAAGCCGGGATCAGCACTAGGTATGTATATGTACAAAACATACTACACAAGCTCCGCCGCCAATTTAACCTCAAGATTGTTGCCGATACTTAACTTCTCCATTCCGTCGCACAACGTACCGATGCTTCGGTCCACTGTTGGCATTTCTGCGGCTCTCGTAGGTATAGCCGCGCTCGCAAGCTTCTATGCCCTTCAAATTCTGTCGCAAACATCTCTACCTTCAGGCTTACAAGTTTCGTCGTCTCCTACCATTCCTGACGAACTCGCGCTTTCTTTGTCAACTCTAGTGATCAATCCAGATCACCATTCCACCGTGAACGATACACGATCTGTCACGGTCTCAGTCCCAACCAAGCTATCTCATGAGCAGATACTGGCGAGATATCTTGTAGGCTTTTTTGGAGGGTATGTTTTCGCGCCGGAAAGGAGGGCGTTGAAACTCATGGGGAAGCGGCTCGTCAAGTTTAAAGGTGATTCCCGCTCTTCATTCTCTCACAGACAGGCTGAGCGCTAAACGGGTAGTAGAGCTGAGCCACGTGCCAGAGTCGACCCACCTCTGGGCCACTGCAGAACTCGACGATGGAAAGCTGCCACCCGTACACTCCGTCCTCTTTGGCGCATTCAGAATTGTTGATATCCAGGTGCCAAATTCCGCCGAGTCCTCGCCTTTGCATTCAGGCCCACTATATAGCTACATCGATTTTGCCTTCGGCGCTGACGAATATTTCATCGCTGGCGTGCATCGCTTTTTTGTATCAGAACTCGGGGGGGCAGAATGCAGCCAGGGGACAAGATGCATCACGGTCGGCTTTGCGCATACGGGCTGCAATCCCAGAGAAAACAAGCCGCTTGGGCCTGCTATTCTACAGACTTTGCATCTATGGTACGCAATGCTACTGTTCAAAGAAGGGGTTGTGGAGATTTTGAAGATGAAATAGGTCAAGTGGGACATCAACGGTTCAAGAGGAGGCCGTTAGACCAAGTCAATGACATGGTCTGACAAATCTTACTGAACATAGGTCCATTGATTTTCGAGAAGCAAGAGCCTTGTTGATGCACTAAACGACCACTTCGCCGCTAATCTTTTGGGACACTTTGTGATGATTAGTCTTTGCTTGTTCGACGCTGAATGTATACTCGATTTTTGAGTGGAGTCTTCCGTTGCACTTTTGTTCCGCCTGTCTCTTGGCTCCCAAATCACGGTACATCCGAGCTACGCTGACCCCTCCACTGAATTAGTGCTCTTGGGTGACTATGATGAAGGATTATGAGCGCATGTGACATGCGATAAACGGGTAGGAGCTATCTGAGGCAGTCTGTGGGGCTTCCATCTGGTCCAGGCACTTGACAGTCTTTCGAAGGGTCTAGAGTGGAGATGGCTGTTACATCAACACTCGGAGCTGGATTTGCCGCGAAACCTGAAGGATTTGATGTTGCGTTGAACAAGCGCATGGAACATGTCTGTGTAAACATAAAAGTATGGTGAACAGCAGTTCGACGCGATATGTAGCGAGCAACGGTTCAGGCATTCGCACACCGATGCACCAGATTGAGAAGGAAGTGTAGAAGAAGGCTTGCAGCCATAACATGCAGCCATGCAAGGCGAGAACACACAAAGAGGTAGATGATGAAAGAAAACTCTAGACAGACAGCTAACGTGTGTGGTAGAAATCGTAATGGTCACAAACGATTGATGCGTACTCTAAGTGTAACTTATCTGCAAATGCGTAACTAACATGTCGCTAAAGGGAAGCGTAAAAGAATATGAAAATCTACCAAACAAGCACCCCCTTCTGCTGTTCCTGGTCAATAGCATTCCTGTCCTCACCATCCACCGTCCTCGGTGCATCAAAGCTGAGACCAGGCTGTTTAGCGGGGTGGATTTCCCTGCCCTCCTTCTTCTCCTTCTTCCAGTGCTCCGTAACGACTTCGCGACAATTCTGCTGAAAGAAAATGGGCGCTTTCTCATATTTGGGGTGGAGGAAGCCTGCCTTGAACACACCACGGTTCAGGTTGGCTTGTGCGTTGTTGCACAACACTTTGTCTTCGCGCATGACACGCTCGTACATGTCGGCAATGAGGTGGAATTCTTCTTCTGTCGAGTCCTTACACTTGAAGATTTCGTAGTGCGATGTGGATGTACTGGGAGAGTGAGGCAGGAACTTCTGGACCATGAGGAAGTGTTTGCCGACTGTCATGGAGACGTTGGGGAAGTAGTAGGTGCTGTGGACGTTGACACCAGCGTCGATTTGCTCCTGGGTGGGCGCGCAGGCGTGCTGGATGTGACCATCTTTGAGTGCACTATCGAATGAATCAAGGTTGAGGAAGGCGGGGATGTCGGGGTGCGTTGTCGGGCAGTGGTAGCACTCGTTGAAGTTGTCAGACGCAATCTTCCAGTTGTACTCAGTCTCAAGTGTGTACACATGGTCGAGATGGTAGTTCTCGAAGTCGATACCGGCGTAGCGCTCCTGCACATCCACGTCCTTGAAACACTGATCGAAGGTGACCTCGGGCGTCTCCTTGGCATCCAGGTTGATCCATATGAACCCGTTCCGATCGACCCGAGTGTGAATAAGGAAGACATTTTCTGCAGTGGTCGAGAACGCGGCCTGGTCGATGTTTCCCGAGCCTTCTTCGGTCTTGTTGTCGATCAGTACCTGTCGGGTCTGCCTGGAAGCGTTATGGAAAGCCTTGATCTGGTTTTCTGAGTCGCGGATGATGATCACATCGAAGCCTGCAAACTGATACCGGAGATAGTCGCCGGCCTTGGGGACGCGGAGAGTTGAAGTCATGAAGAGCCATCGGTTGGAAAAGACTGATCGACGCTCAAATTCGTACATCTCGGGTGATGTGTACCATGATGCTGGCAGGGCGCGGACAGGCTGCTGGTTTTCCTTGACGTGCTTCTCCTCGACCCGTGCCTCTTCCTCTTTGGGTTCAGCAGCCTTCTTCCTGTCCCAGCTGAAGTAACCGAGCAGACCAGACATGCTGTTGAGCTTAATGCAGTGTTGATGTGTTGGGTGTGATGATGTGGTGTAGAGCTTTGGTGTTCAAGTGTGTTGTGCTTGTATTGAAGTGATGAAGCTTACGGGGCAAAGTATACAACACTCTTATAACAACCAATGTTGCGGTTCCGCTCGTCAAGATGACATTACGTGACTGGGCCAGGTGACCAGTCTCCAACCATGGGGCAACCGAGCGCGAATCCGCGGCGATTGCTGATAGCGTTGCGATCCGAGACTCGACCAGACCCGACTGGCCTATCCGTTCCCCACAACCCCATGCGCATAGGGTTAGGCTTGCCGCAGGATTACCACATGTGGTCTCACACCTCGCGATGCTACTTGAGCTGTGGTGGAGGCAGTACGTTTGTTGCCTTTCGCTTGGCGGGAATTATAATCATTGTACCTATCAGTGTTCGGTCAACATCTCAAGACCTCTTCCAGACAAGACAATACTGGCATTCGAGACTCGCGAGGTTTGATAGGGTGTTTGAATCGGGAGCTACGAACGGCTTAGCTTCGTTGCGAGTTTCCTAGAAGGGTAGTACTTTAGCTCGAGGCTAGATAGATGGACGAACTTGAAATACATCAGCCAATCGCATCGCGCGTGGTGATGTTCATCACGTCAAATGTGCGAGCAGTTTGCTGGTGGGATGCCAGAGATAAGCTGCACTGAAAAGGCTGAGCAGGCTTCTAGGCGCGAGAGGCTTTGTCGTTCACAACAAAACCTGATTGGCGATCCTCTTCGTCAGCGCAGTACATACGCTGGGTCGAATACAGCGTAGAGCCAGGAGCGAGGCATGGGCAGCAAGTTGTTGATCTCACAGCTGGTTACAGCGTAAGGAGACGAGCTTGGACAGCCGCTGATGGAAGCTCGGTCTTGCTAATCACGCTGCGCACTCACCTTCTTGGCCAGCCAATCCTCTCGCCGCTTGTGCAGTCGCGCCCAATCTGCAGAGCTGGGCGGTGCAAAGATGGCGATCAGAGTTGCATTGTGCGACGGAGATGAATGCATATTCAAGAGCAAGCATCAGAAAAGCTACCACTCTGGAAGAACCACCTCTGACCCGAGGTGACCATTCATTCAGCTCGGATCGTGTCTGCTATCTGTTACACCCAACTTCACGCATTATCCACATCACCCTCCCAACCCAGTCGTCTTCATCACGGGCCCAAGCGGTTCCAGTGCGTCAGTCGCAACGGTGTGACCAGATACAAACCCCGCTCTACCCATCCACCTCTTCCATGCAACACCCTCCGCTCTGTCAATGTAAAATTTCAAATGCCACCAAAACGCCGTTGAACAGCCCGAACTCGGCTGTCCGACATGCAGAAGCCGTCTCCAAAGACGGCCAGCCGAATAAACGGTTTTTCGTTAGTAGAACATGGACCGTGTAGATCCGGGGAATGTAACATCAACTTCGTTTCGCTGTGCATGGTGCAAGTCCTCCACCATGCCATGCCGTGTCGAAGAGAAAAGAAACAAAACACGCTAAACGCCAATGCAAAGACCGATCCGATGCACTCACCCCGCTCCTGTGGTGCTGATCTGCTGCTGTTTCTGGTACTGCGGCGAACGATAGCTATGTCGATGTGGCGACGCGGTACGATGGCTTTCCGCCGAAGCCTGTGGGTTCTGGCCGTAGGGCGGAATCGGCGCGCCCATGTCGGGGTGGCGCGATGGCGAAGTGCTCTTGTTCCCACCAGCATTCGCAACGTGTCGTACCGACGACTCGCCTGCCATTGCTGTGGGGTTGTTGTCTGCGTCGGTGATCTGCGGAGCGTTTCGCTCGTCCTTGCGCTTTGCAATGCTCCCTTGGTTCTTGGGTGATGTTGCCAAGACAGCCGCGCTGGGGTCTTTGCCTCGCTGCTCCCAGCGTCGCATAATCTCCTTGGCGCTCATGTCGGTTGCGCTGTCGTCACTGAGGAGTTCCATTATCTCAGGAGGCACCTAGCAGGGTTAGCAGAGCTTGTGCCAAGGCATGTCTAGCCACGTACCTCGGAGAATTCATCATTGTTTTCAATGAGATCAAAGACCACCTTGACCGCGCCTTGATCGACGCTGCGAACTTCCTTGTCGTTGCTCTCACGGAGGATGTTAGGAGCTATCACGGTTGCGATGTTCCACGTGTCCATCTTGTTACCCGACTCTTCGTCGACGGTGTGGAAGGAGGACACCCAGTTGAGGAAGCAGAACAGAACCTCCATCGTATCGCGGTGCGCTTTCGGCAACAAACACAGCACCAGATGGAGGACCTTCTTTCTCCGCTCTTCATCCTCAATGTCTGTCTTTGTCAGTCATGGTCAAGCGTGCCGTGACGGAAGTGCTTACCATTGGCTGTCATGAACAGCTTGTAAAGCTTCAACGTCAGGACGGGATCCGGCATGACGCGCAGGAAGCGTTTGAGGAGGTTGGCGAGAATGACCGGGTTCTTCGAACTGAGGTCGACTTGCTCTACGCCCTTCTGATCTACCTCGACCTCGAGTTCTCGCAGTGCTTTGAGATTGCCGTTCTTGCGGAAAACACCCTCGATGGACATGTCCATGTTTCGCATGGCGGTGATGGCATCCTGAAGCAACGCTGGGACCTTCAACGCACCCGGTCCCACGCCTTCCGTGCACTCGCAGCCCTTCTTCTCCACTAGCCACTCGAGGGACTGCTTGAATGTGGCGTTCTCGAAAGCTGGTTTCTCCACCGTGGAAGGCTTCTTTGGTTTGCCTTTGGCCTTGCCGAAGCCAATCTTGCCCCAGAAGTTGTTCTTCTTGGACTCGATCAGGTCAAGCAAGTCCTCCTGGTTGTATTGGTTCTCGTCAAGGAGCAGGCCTAGCTGCAGCACAGCCAGCCCCTTGAGTTTGAAGTACTCCAGTGGAGACAGTTCAGAAAAGAAGGTGCGGGAGCGACCCTCGCCCATGGTGTTTAGCTCTTGGCCCCCCGAGAAGTCGCGGCGGTGGCCGTGGCGCACCTTTGCGTGGTCTTGGCCCAGGAGCGCTGTGCCACCAGCGCGGAAGGCATTGGGTCTTTGCTCTCGCTGCTGTTCCATGGCGGCCATGCGGGCAATGTCGTCTAGGGCAAGCGAGTTGACGGCGAGCGTGGCGCTGTTCATGTCGATTTGGTCGCGTTCGTTGACAATCTGCATGCCACCGCGCATCTCCGTGTTGGCACCCGCTTCGTAGCCTTCTGAGCCGTCGATGATCCTTGATGCACGGGCTCGTTTCATGGTGTTGGAGAGGTGCTTGTCTAGGCGGGTGGATCTCAGGCGTTTGATGTCCGACATGGACTGTTCGTACGCAGCGTTGGAGCTACCCTGGCCGGTGGAGTTTGTGTCGGAGCCATTGAACGACTTGGATCGGGCGTCGGCTCGCAGGTGAGGAGGTGCCAGCGCGGCACCGTTGCTGTCCATGCGGTGTCCCACCGAGGAATCATAGCCTGTCAGGTTAGGATCATCTACAGGTCATTAGTGGGACGAATGTACTCTTGGAAGCGACGTGCGAATTCTGGGGCAAGGTGTCAAGATGAGGATGCTGATCGGTCCCGAGGGGTGTGGAAGGGGAGCTTACCGGACGTGTGAGGCAGGGCACCGCTGGAGCGCAGGGTAGCCATGAGGCGGGCGTGGGCTACCTTGAGCAGGTGGACATACTGGCGCAGCTTGGTGACGTGACGGAAGCCGTTCTCGGCGTCTGGCTGTGCGGCAGCGCAAGCGGGGCAGAAGACGCGTTTCGACGAGGGGCTCCAGTAGGCCTGTCTGATGTCGTGGCGCAGGTCTGCGTTGCAGCTGCGGCATACCATGCAGGGGTAGTTGAAGGACATGTGGTTGAGGTGGAGACACTTGTCTTCGACCTGGACATCGCAGATGGGACACGCATCTGCCCATCGTGGAATGAGGACAGCGGCTTCGGCGGTTTGGTCGCGCGTGGCCTCGTCTTCGAGCTTGGCGTCGAGGGCATTGACCTGGGACAGGAAGCCTGTGAGCCCGGTGGAGCTCCTCGTTTCGCGCTCGAGCTTCAGGGCGCCTTGCAGGCAGATGCGAATCAACAGCTTGAGGTAGTGGGCCAGTCCGGTGACGAGGGAGAGGAGCTCCTGGGTGACGCCCAGACGGCGAACGCCTGTGCCTTGGGACTGGGTGAGGAGGGCGAAGAAGGCGACGACCTTTTTGCAGAGCAGCTTTGCCTCGCGAGAGTACGTCAGGCCCTTTGGGGTCTTGGCGAGCAATTGGGCATCGAGGTCGTCGGCGGCGTTGAAGAGGAGCTCGACGTGGATGATGAACTTCTTGGCGGCCATGACGCCGTCGACGTAGGCGCCGTTGCTGACGTGCAGCAGCATGTCGGAGATGCACGTGGCCGACTTTTCCTCAAAGGCGGACAGCGTCTTCCAGATCCAGTTGACCTTTGCCTCCATCTCCTCCTCTTGCTGTCGCACGTTGTCGCGGACGGCATCGGTGGCGTCGGTGGCGTCGGCGTCGGCGGGGTGCAGGCTCTCGATGATGGGCTGGCCGGTCGAGTGCAGGCGCACGTTCCAGTACTTGTGGATCATGTAGCACTCGGAGATGCACGTGGCCGACTTTTCCTCAAAGGCGGACAGTCTTCCAGATCCAGTTGACCTTTGTCCAGTCCTTTGCCTCCTCTTGCTGTCGCACGTTGTCGCGGACGGCATCGGTGGCGTCGGTGGCGTCGGCGTCGGCGGGGTGCAGGCTCTCGATGATGGGCTGGCCGGTCGAGTGCAGGCGCACGTTCCAGTACTTGTGGATCATGTAGCACTCGGGGTGCCAGTGCTGGTTCTGGCCATTGCGGTAGATTTCGACAAACTGCTTGAGGATGGACGTCTGGCAGCCGTTGCAGCGCTGGGCGAACTTTGTCGAGTAGTGGTAGTGGCAGTAGACGCTGCCCTCGTGTTCGTAGTAGCTGTCCGAGGCGCCGAAGACGGTGGGGCATACGGAGCAGGTGAAGTGCTCGATGTGGTACTTGCGCTCGAGGGCGGTGATGTAGGAGCCGCGGAGGGCCTGGCCGCACTCGTGGCACAGCAGGTCGAGGCGGCGGAAGTAGTCGGTCTCGCAGAGGGGGTACTGGCCGGGGGGCTTTTCGGGGACGGGGAAGAACTTGGAGGCGACAATCTTGCCGCAGTCCTGGAGGGGTCAGCAGGAAGAAATTGCAAGTAGTGCGTGCAAGACTAGAGGTGGGAGACTAGACTCGGGCAAGACTAGAGGTGGGAGACTAGACTTGAGCGAGAGTAAACTTGGGCAAGACTAGAGCATGTAGTGGGTGCAAGAGCATGTAGTGGGTGCAAGACTAGGAGAGCGTACATGACAGGTGAAGCACTCGAGATGAAAGGTGCCGCCCAATGCGCGGACAAACTGGCCCGTCAGGCCCTCGCCGCACTTTCCGCAGATCTTGCCGGCGCGCTTCGGCTTGGGGGGCTGTGGTTGGAGCTCATTCTGGGCGGGGTCTGTCATGGAGCGCACGGGGGCGTCTACGCGGTCGTGTGGGGTGGAGAGGGGGTCGGTGGGCTGTCGCGTGAGGCCGTTGCTGCGCGGGTCGTGGGCGTGCTGCTGCTGCTGCTGTTGCGGCGGCGGCGCGCCCTGTTCGTCCATGGTGGTGGTGAAGGTGGTGGTGGTGGTGAGGTGGGAGCGTGGTGATGGCGAGGCGGTGGGGAGAGGCGAGGTGCAATTGGAGAGCCCGAGCGGCGAGCGAGCACCGCCAGGGCAGAGAGGCAGGACGGCAGGGCGGTGGAGGGGACAGGAGGCGGTGGTGGGCGACGGGGGGGCAGACGGGGGTGGTGAAGGGAGGTGGTGCAGGTAGGTCAGCGTGTGAAGTGGACCGAAGACGACTAGCGCCGAGGAGCGATGCACAGATGGCGATGCAGATGCAGATGCAGATGCAGGCACAGGCAAAGAAAGGTACGGACGGGTACAGGTTGGGCAAACACTACAGCACAGACAAAAGCATGCAACATGGAATATGCATACAGCATAGGGTGTGCATACAGCATAGGGTGTGCATACAGCATAGGGTGTGCATACAGCCTACAATATGCATACAGCATACAGTGTGCATTCAGCCTACCGTGCATTCAGCCTACAGTAGGCACACGGCACACAGCACAGCACGTAGACACATGGTCCGGCGCTTAGTCAGAGGGGGCAGACACGGGCATGGAGAGGCAGCAGCAACAAGCCAAGCCAAGGCACTGTGAGACATGTGACCTAGCTCTAGGGCTAGGGCTAGTAAAGCGCGGTGGTCTTGTTCGGCGAGCGAGGGTGCTGGATGCTGTACAGTCGGACTAGGCACGACAAGGCACGACCTGGCTGAGAGAGACACGACACGACTAGGAGACAGTACAGTCAGGCACGGCAAGGCACCAGGACAAGGCACAATGACAGCACAAGGACAAGGCACAGTACAGTCAGGCACGGCAAGGCACAGTACAGTCAGGCACGGCAAGGCACAGTACAGTCAGGCACGGCAAGGCACAGTACAGTCAGGCACGGCAAGGCACAGTACAGTCAGGCACGGCAAGGCACAAGGACAAGGCACAAGGCGCTGCAGATGCCGTTCGGCACCCACTCCCTCCCTGCCGCTAGGGATGACGCCAGCGGGGAGAGCCGAACGAAGGGGAGTCGAGGCATCCATGTCTTGGCACAGCGCTGGGCCCATGTCAAGACGGCGCACCTCGCCCTCGACCTCGACCTCGACCTTGACCCCTCCACCTCGACTTCGACCTCGACCTTGACCCCTCCACCTTGACCTTCACCTTCACCCCTCCCCCTCCCCCTCCCCCTTGACCTCGACCTCGACCCCTCCCCCTCCCCCCCCCCACCTCAACACCATGGACTACGGCGAGAGCACCAACCCCAACGCAGCCCGCCCGGCGCCCATGGAATACCCCAAACCCCCCCGCCTCGTGTCGCGCCCCAAGCCGCCCGTGGCGCACGAAGAGGAAATGGGCAACGAGATCAAGCTGGGCGACTTCGAGGACGTCCACGCCCTGTCCGTGTCCGAGGCCCGCGCCGTCGTCACCGCCGTCCACAAAGGCCGCAAGAACAAGGACCCCGAGAGCAACCCACTGCGCGACCGCATCCACAACGACAACCCCACCATCACCCATTTCCTCGACTACTTTGACAACTTTGCCCGCTACAAGGAGGAGGAGAGCCTGCACGCCATCAACGCCATGTTCGACACCCACCCGGAGCTGACGACGGTCGAAAAGGCGCTGCTGGGTACGTCACACGCGAGCCCTCGACGGCAACCCACCCCACACCCACCTTGGCCTAGCTGACGCCGCATCCAGGCACCCTCACCCCAGACTCGGCCGACGAAGCCACCACCCTCATCCCCTCGCTGGCCGACAAGATGGACACGGACTCGCTCCAGGCCATTTTGGACGAGCTCACCAAGATGCGTACGTTGGCTCACCCTTGTTACTGCCTCACCCATCACTTGCTCAGCCATTACTGCCTCATGTATTACTTGCTCATGTATTACTTGCTCATGTATTACTTGCTCACCCATCACTCACCCATCACTTGCTCACCCATTACTTGCTCACCCACATACTTGTTACTAACACATCCAACAGAAGACCGTCTGCGATAGATACCACCCTGAACGGCCAACTGCCCTGCATCGCCCCCTACACCCTCCCGCCCCAGCCCTTGCGCACCCCCCGAGCTGCTTCGCCCACGCAATGCGCCAGCGCCACGCAAACAAGCACCATGGCACTGTGGCTAGAGAACCCCAGCTTGTACGGGGAGGAAACACAAAACGCCCGCTGTACACGAGCAGCCCCGCACGTGCAAATCCTGCATGCACCCACGAGCCAGAGCACAGGGTGCCCTACTGCCTCACCACGCTTCAGCGCCACTTTTTCGCAATCAACCCAGTACCAATCATCTGGTAGCTTTCCTCTCACTTGCACTTCACTCCACTTTTGCCTCGTTTCGCCTCGTAGCCGCTGCATCCTGCCCTTCCCTTCTCCGTGCCTGACGACTAATCTCGCTCTCGGATAGCCCGACCCGTGGCATCCAACGCTGTCCGTCCGCTTCTTGCAGTCGGTCCGCTCAGCTCTAAGCCCACTGATTCTCATTTCTCCGAACCTGTGAGGCCACGTGCTAACCACGAGAGGGAACATGACATGGTTCGCAAGCTGCGAGTAGGGCCGATGCCGTTTCATGAGGCTGCCATGACCTTGCCACTCCGACTACAACACGCAACACGCAACACGCAACACGTTGCTAATGGCCACGCACGCAAACCGCAACACGCTGTCCAGGGAGAAGCGCTAACAAGGTCAGAAAATCACCCGTCCAGGAGACGGAGAATGCGCGGCATCATCCCCGCTGCGAGACAAACACCCACCACCTACAAACACCCCACCCGGCGCTTGCCGACGTATGCATGGTCCAACTCCACAGACCAGGAAGCTTGGCCTGACCCTCACATCTCCAGGCAGTCCCGCAGACCGCCTGGTCAGTTGATGGCTTCAGTCCAGACCCGGGGTCCCACTCACCTATACATACCCGTTGCCCAGCTCCACTCGCTTCCTTACTTGCACGTCTTGTCTTGACTTTTATGACCTCTCCACCATGAGCCACGCTGTGCGTGAGGCTGCCACAGCCGTTGCAACGTCCACGCCGGCCGACGTTGCTTCCTGGGACCCAGCAAGCTCCCTACCTACCTTGATCGGTAGCTTACTTTCTCTCCTCGCCACCGCCACCGTCATTCTGCTTTGGATCTTCGCTGGCGGAAAGAAGAGGCGCGACTTTCGCTATGCTTTGATCTTGAACCTTACCGTCGCCGGTAGCCTCCTCCCCATCCCACACGCGAGCAGAACCCAGCTAACCATGGACAAGAGTTTTTGAACTGTCTTAATAATTCCACTTCGGGTATCGCTGCGGTTGCGAGGCGCAAACCGCTGTTACCGGGTACCGCCTGTAAAGTCAACGGCTGGGCTGGACAGTTCTCGGTGCAGGTAAGCCGGCCGTCATGCGTCGACTAGCGCCCGCCGTTCGACCCATCCTCCGCTAGCCTCATCGCTAATGCTCCCCAGGCCGTCGACTTCTCTATTCTTGCCATCACGCTCATCACGCTGCTCACGATCCAATTGCGTTCCTTCATCATCTATGCTTCCGCCCTCACCAAGCTGTGCATATGCCTTTCCATCTGGGTGGTTCCCCTTTGCACCAGTACCTACACCACTGCCCAATCCCAAATGGCAACCACTAAGTCTCCACTAGGTATCTTCGCCTGGACAAAAGACTACTACGGCCCCGTGTCCGGTAACTGGTGCTGGATCGAGAAGCAGTACCGACGGCAACGCTACACCCTCAATCACGGCTGGCGCTACGCAATCTTCATCGTTTCTCTATGCACATACGTCTACGTTTTCATCTACATGAGCCGTCGTCTCCGACCCCAGAACCTCTCCAACCTCAGCTCGACCATCCCAGATGACCTCGACTATGAAAAACTCAGCGGCACGACCCGAGACAACGCTGTACTGGCTGGCTGCGGCACCACACCACGTATCAGTCTCGATGAGATGCACCCTTCTCCCACGCCCACACAAGGCAACAAGAAACACCGCCGCGCAGTGAGCAGCTTCAGTTTCGCCCGCACACTCGAAGTCAACACCGACCCTGGGCCCCTCCGTGTGGACTCGACCCCTCAACCATCTTACCCCAGCGACATCACCTCCCCGGAGGAGACGCACGCTCTCGTCGACATCGAAAAGGGTCCCTCACCCGCCCTTTCGGAGCCACCGCTCCCCGTGCTGCCCATCCGCCGCGCAGCCACCCGTCCAGACAACCAGATCAAAGTCGACCGCGAGATCTGGAAAATGCTCTTGCTCAACATGTATCCCGTCACCTACCTGATTTTGTGGTTACCGGGTATCGCAAACCGCATTGCAGAAGGCATGGGACATGATGTGCGCACGCTCGTCATCTTGCAGAGCTCCACTCAATACATTGGCCTCGCAAACGCCACCGTCTATCTCTATAAAGAGCATTGGCGTGACATACGGGAGTGGTGGGGCGGGATCAAGGAGAGGAAAGCAGCAAAGACTGCCAAGGTGAAGAATGTGGGTCGCGACGACGGGAGTGAGAGGATTCGGCACTGGGGGAGTTCCTCGTCTTAGACCTGCACCCTCGTTACCTATTCTCGTAATGTTGTCACCACGCGGCAACAGCCAAACATGCTTTGGGGTACTGGCTTCCCGGGCGACGTCGCCAACAATGCATGTCGGGGAGCAGCCTTCTGGGTACGTCCACGTAGCTCATTACAAATCTCACAACCACAGTGATAGTCTCTCGCAGTCTTTTTGCCATGTCCAGAGTCATGAATTTGCATTTTCACCATCTAGATGTCTGCCTAGGTAGCGTCTCGTGCACTGCCCACAAGAACCGCCAGCCCTATTGCCAGTCAACCACAGAGGCCATAGCAAGTGCACGTGAGCTTCCTCTCGCAACCTACTCGAGGTCCTCATCATCACTTCATCGCGCACCCCAGCTTTCGCAACCCAGTCTAGCACTTGCCGAACTCGCACGTAGTGCAGCTCGGGTCCTTGCGGCCGACATCGCACTTGCAAGGCCCGTTGCAGTCGTAGAACCAGCAGCCCCAGTGCTGTCTTCGCGTTAGCTATCGTGCACATGACATTCACACGCTCCATCGAGGAGATGACAGTAGAGGAGCTTACCTTCATGCACTCGTCCCAGTCTGCACGGCACTTGTTGCAATCGGCGGCGACGACAGCGGTATTGTCCTGGGAAGAAGTGTCGGCCTCGTTGGTGGTGGACTCGATGGATGTCTCCGCCTGGGGAGCGGGGCACACGTACTCGCCCTTGACTGGGTCGAAGGTGCAGAGGGGGAGGTCGGTAGGGGTCTTCGCATCGACGGCGATGCTGTCCTCTGCCGTGGCGGTGGTGAAGGTAGGGGACGCCGCAGCCATGGCGGCGAACAGGGCGGTGACGATGGTGGAGAATTTCATCTTACAGCTTGTGTGTGTGCGTGTGTGTGTTGGGGAAGTTGAGAAGTGGAGTGGGATAGTGGAGGGTGTCGTTGCGTTAGACAGCTCCTTAAATAGTAGGAGAGGTGGGCGGACAGCAGGTGAGAGCGTCCTTCACTGTAACTCTAGACTGTCTAGCAAACGGCGGCCGGGTGAAGTAAGGTGAAAGAAGAAGCGTGGGTGAAGGAGCTGGACATCTACACGCTGGAGCGATTGCGTTTGGGTTTTCCATAGAGCGAGGGCATGTGCTGTGAAGATCACATCTGCCTACTATGCCAAGTGCACAACAGTGTGCAGGCTGGCATTGGACTTTCTTGTTTGAGCAAAGAACTTGTCGTTCTGATCATGCCCACAGCGTTTGCATGTACTATTCTTCTATTGCGCCAAAGAATCATGGCTAGAAAAGGAAGAAGACCATAGACCAGTGTATGGACGATTATAAGCGTTGTACTTATCCACATCTCCAGGCTGTGGTTACAAGACTTGATCACAAGAGAGGTAGCGAAGTGACAAAGGCTTTGCATCCTGGAATCTAACCCGGTCGCCGTCATTCGATAGGGCTGCACGGAAGAGTGGTCCGTATCTTCGGCCCTTTGCCTATCGCCCTCTGCGAATTCTTCTCCTCCAACTCCTCTTCCACCTCTTTGCCCCCAACACTACCCAACACTACCCAACACCACCCAACACTAACCTCTTGCTCCAGCGATTCTACTGAATTTTTTATTCGCGAGTGGCGGCCCCGCTGCTGTACTATTCCTCTGCTATGCGTGGTACAGACGCGCTTGTGCTACCTCGATCTTCACCAGAACAGCCATGGAGTACGGTCTTTACGACTTCCTCCGCGGCCTTTCGAGCCTTATACCCATCTCTTGAACTTTGCACTCGACTTTCGAAGCCTCTCCCGTAACACGAGAAAGTCGAAGTTCGATTCGGCTCAAAATCTCATTCCAGACCCAGGCGTTGACTGATCATGTCCACACTTCCCTCCTACGAGTGTTCTGGGGGAGATAGCGAGGCAGCTCCGTGCACACTGCCAAAGCGATCCCGACTTTCCCGACGTCACAATTTCGAACACGACTCGTGCGACCTGTTCCCGCTTCCTCATTTTGACATCGACGATGCTCCTATTGAGCAACATTCCGTCATGCACCTGGCCGGACGTCCCCCGAGTGAGGCTAAACCGCTCCCTCTCCGTCAGCAAAGATGAGGCACCCAACAATGCCAGCAACAAGCGGAAAAGATGCGCCCATTTCTCGAGTCAAGCTCTAGCGTCGCGACCAACTTTGTCGACTCTTCTTATTCAGCAGATATGCGCTAGGAGCCCTTATTTGCAAATCCCGGTCCCCAAAGCGGGCCCGCCCGTCAGCCGGAGACCCCCAAATCCACCCTGCCTATCAAAAATCACTGCTCTTCGTTCTGCAGTTTTTTTCATCGACACCTCGACCTCTTTTCTCAAACACAGGGACCGAAACACATTCATAGCGGGCGCCCCACACCTTAGCTCCTCGAATCCACCAGCCGCGCATCAGCAGCATAACCATATCAACGTAACCGGACGTTCAGGAAGAAAGTTGGGTCGAAAATGCCGGAAACTGTCATCTCCAAATATCCCTTCATCCTCGCCACGGTCGCAACCCGCAGTGAGGGTCTCACACGCGATCAATTCCGGGAACACAATGAAACCATATACGCACCGCTTCTCAAAAAGACGGCAGGAAAGGCACATCCTCTGACATGGACACGTCGGTACCATGTCGATGAGGGTGAGGGTCCAATGGGTGTTCCCAGACTGATCATTGGTACCGACGACGGTCTTGATTGGGACTGCTTCGGCGAAATGGTGTGTATGTCCTTTCAGCTAAGGGCAATCGAAGCGCTAACCATAGTATACAGACATTCGTAGACGAGCTTCATTACCAACAGTTCATCACGTTCATGCACAGCGACGTGGCTGGACCTGTGCTGGAAGAGGAGGAGAAGTTCTGTGACGCAGCCAACACCAAGCTGCTCGTTATGAGGAGAGAAGTCAGCATCGGGGAGAGGGCGCAGGTGAAGAAGTTGGATTGAGCGTGCACGCAAAGAAGGAAGCGAGGCTGGAGGGAGGAAACCGATGTTGGTATTGTGAAAGCGTTGTTCAGCGAAAATTAGATACGCGTTCAAGAGCGAGTTTACCGGGCTTCGTCTTTCTATCTTCTTAGGAAAACAAGTCGGCGTCACAGAGCCAACACATCAATGGCAAGCAAAGTCACCCTTACGAATCATTAGTCTCCAATGACCTTCCTCAATCGAACCGCCGCCTTGGCTGTGCGCGATGGCTTTCCACCGCTACGATCGCCGATGTGAGTTTCCTGGTCCTTGTTCATCCGTTCTGTCCTTCCAAGACCGGCCCTGAAAACTTCCCCACGGTCCGTTGGGTTGGCACCTCTTTGTTGTACAACATGTCCTGGCTAGCTAAGCATGCAGAAAGTCAGCGTGGAAGCAGCTTTCAGAGCGAGCGAAGCCAGATCACTGTGGGGCCGGGGTAAAAGGAAAGGCTGTTTGAGTCTAAACGTAAGATCGACGCGACGAGTTGTTGAAGAAAGACATGGCGCCCAGGCTGTGTGGAGCTCGGTGGCTGCTGGATGTGTCACGGGTTACTGTTTCACTGTTTTTTTGCCGGTGTAATGGAGAGAGGTAAGGCGTAGAAAGATGATAGGAGTACAGTGAAAACATGGGACCGCGGGAATAGAGAGATTTTTGTTTATGGAGGGCCATTTCAGATGAAAGCAGTCACACCTGCACCATTCAAAATCAAGCCGCCGCACAAGCCTCCATCACGCTCACTGTCTGACAGCCACAATAAACAACCTCGGATATCCCAGCAACACCTTCCCATCAGCCAACTCCTGGTACGCCCTCGCCAGCCTCTTCTCATACTCCTCGAGAAACGCCTTCTTGGCATCCTCCTCCCCAATCCTCTGCAAATACGGTTGCAATCCTGTCCCCTTAACCCACTCGACAATCGCATTCGCATCCTGCAGTACATGATGATAGTTTGTCCTCCACGCATTGACAGAAGCCGCATGTGGAATCAGTGCATTGTAGAAGGCGTGCGGGGCTTCGATAGGATCCAAATCTGGCCTTTCTGCGTTTTCTACAACTCCAATCTCTGCATCGGCAAAATAGCGAGACCATGCTGAACCTTGCGTCTTGGCGACTTCCCGCATCAACCTGTGGCTCTCCTCGTGGTAGTTGTCAGGCACTTGGATGGCCAGCACACCGCCGGGGCGGAGCGTCTGAAAGAGGCGAGTCAGAGTGGGAATGCGTGTGGGACTGCGCAGCCAGTGGAATACTGCGTTGCTGAAGAAAAGGTCGACTTCTTCTCCTTCTCTAGGCGCAAAGGTAGATAGGTCGCCTGTGACGAACTCGACACCTGGAACAGAAGCAGAGGCTTTGGAGAGCATGTCGGGCGACGAATCCATCCCAGTGATGGTCGCGCCGGGGAAGGCTTCGAGGAGTACCTTGGTCGAATTTCCTGGACCACATCCGAGATCGTAGACCCGTGGGTTCGAGCTGGTGATGTGTGGCCTTATCTGGGAGACCAGATCGTAGACAGCGCGGGTTCGTTCATTGTTGAACTTGAGGTATTGCGTTGCTGACCAGTCCTTCTTTGGTGGCTTTGAAGACATCTTGCGTGCAGGGATTATCTTGGAAAGAGAGTTGCAGTTCTCAACAATTTTATTGTATCTTTCAGAAGAAACAACGTGGAGCTTTTGTACTCTTTTAAGTGATAGATTTGATGTGGTGCTGAATACGCGTACTGAGGTTTGCCGGCAGGAATGTGTCAAGTGTGCCAGCTCACGTGGTGTCCCAGATAGGCCATCCGTGGGGCAAGGTGAAGCCAACTGACAGTACCGGCCGCGGGCAGCAAATCGACTAGCAAGTATCATGACCATGTATGGAGATGAATTGCGGTTTTGGTGACTCCAACGAAATGCAGATGGTCTGCAGGTCGTAAAAGTTGATGGAACCGGTCTGTAGGTCAACCAAGGCTGGTGTGGGTCGGGAGCCGCTGCGGGGTTAGTTCAAACTCCGGCGCCGAGGATCGCAAGAAAAACGTCACGCCTGGATTTCCTCGAACAAAAAATCATTACATTATTACAAGCTATCGCCAAACGTAAGGAGAGTAGGGCCTAGGGACGTGAGAAATTGGACAAATCGACGAAGATGAAGACCAATCAGATGGCGCCGCCCATCTTACCCGCTGTCACCTCAGAGTGCGCAATAGCATCATTACTGTAGACGATCGGCGAACTGGCATTACTAGGAACTCGTGCAGTTTCGCTAGCCACACCGACATGAATGGAGTCCAGGCTTGAGGCTGGAAGTTTTGTGCCGTCGCCCTAAGGTAGTCAGTCAGTTGCGAGCTCAAAGTGTTGTCGGGATTCGGACTTGCCGAGTAAATCTTCCAGGTCAACCTCTCCCTTAGAAACGGCACAACGTCCTGCTCGTCAAGGCTTTGGAGTTTTCTGGCATCAATCTGATCCAATAGACTGGATGTCAAGCTGACCGTACCGCGCATTGTCATGTCCGCCGCGGTCGCACGTTCTGGTCTTTTCTCAGCCTCACGGATTGAGCGCTTTGCCTTGTTATGCTCCATCGGCATCAAAACAGACCACATGCCCACGTCCGTGACTGGGTCTGACGAGAAATCGCCCAGAAACGAAAACTGAACAACGAAAGTAGGAGGTAAATCGAGTGGTGCTGCTGCAGTGTTGATGACCCAGTCGGTGTAAATGGTCTCTTCAGTACCTTGCGTGAAGTGTTTTCCAGTACCACCAGACTGCCCAGATGCAATTCTACTTCGTACACTGCCACTATACAGTAGCGCAACTGTCGCCTGTGCAGATACAGTATCGGTCGACTGTGTCTCGGGATAGTCGTAACCAAAAAGCCTCCAGTCCATAGCTTCATTCGTTGTCCAGAAGCTACCTGGACTGCGCCGAAAAGGGAGCAGGGGCGTGTTTCCATCGACCACAGTATTGTCGTCTACGAACACGTTGCCGCTGCTGCCGACATTGGAAGGCTGGAGAAAAGCACTTGGGTTCTGTCGTTGATACAAGGCAAACAGGCGGTCGACGTTGCTAGAGCGCTGTGTCAGCTTTTTTCCCAATAGAACTCGTGCAATTAAGACGTACGTGTGGTGGAGCCAGAACAACGGTTCATACGAGGAATACTCCAGAGGCCACATGTGACCTTCACCACCATAGCCACTGGCATATCCACCGCCGATTACTCCGTGTACCCAGCCATGTACCATCTCCAAAGCTTCCCAGAAGCCATTGAGAGTGCCTCTTCGAAAAGCAATTGCGGTCTGGTCTTGTATGGAACGCCTCAAACCAATAAAGCTGGCTGCAAACTCAGAGTTGCGAGACTCTTCCCAAGGGTTGTTTGATGCCGGCCATCGGATGGTGTGATTGATATTGGGCCACTAGCATTTCCATTAGCTTTGATATCAGTCATCTCTGTGTGCAAATTTCACCTTGCCACTAAAAGCTCCTGCCGAAGGTACTGGCTTGAACTCGTACTTGTAAAGTGGATTCCATATCTCGATACTACGGCCCTCGGGAGTGGCAACAACTGTGGTTGGAGTCATAAAAAATCCGGGCACAGTCCCGCTCTGTTCGCCTTGAGCCCAGTCCCAGTATGGCATCCGAAATGAGTATGCTGCCCATCGATATCGATCCAGTTGATCAGCAGGCGCGTTCTCGGCAATCTTTTGTATGTTTGCATGTAAGTTTTGCTGTGCCAGGTCACTTCTTGCTAAGAATTAATCAACCGATGCTTACCTACCTCGAAAAGAGCTAGATATGGACGATGCCATCCGAGGAAAAGTGCCATGCTATGGGGACAATAGCCAGAGCTGCCAATCTTGTGGCTCAAGCCTGGAGCGTCAAGCCAAACTTGGTATGGCTTGCCGTGAATCCCTACGATACGGAAATCAGCTTTCATGCCTTGCAGCACACGGTCCCGACTTACCGGCAAGACCATAGTAAGAGTACGGATCTCCTTGCTCAGTAACGTGCAATTGATCGAGCCCTAGAAGATAGAGGTTCCATTGATCGGGGTAGTTGGCTTGCATGTCACGCACTTCTAGACGGAGAAATGGATTGCCTGTGATAAATCTTAGTCGTAGACAATGGAAGCAAAAGTCGTTCTTACCATTCTCATCCCTGGTGTCGGCACCCGTGACGATGCTGTTGCTCAGTTGTCTCTTGTATCCGGGCGTCACAGGCGTACACGTAATAGCAGAAATGAATGTTAAGGCCACAAAAAGCGGAGATGCCCACGATAGTGGCATGCTGGGGAACGATGGTTGGATGTGAACCTGAAGGGAAGTTGTCAGACCCTGCACCAGAAATTCAAAGAGGCCTCAATGGCTGATGATTCGGATGCCACGCGGTAAGAACGAAAAGAAAGGAAAACTGGAGTTGGTTGCAAGATATGCCACTGTCTGCAGGTCATGCGCAGCCTATGTTGGAACGTCATTTGTCGTCAAAGCTCATTTTGCAGGGACAAAAATGCTCTCTATGCACAATTGTGTCGTTGATGACGCGGAGACATTGTGAGGGTCCGCCACTCGCGCTCGCTATGGTGCTGTTGGAGTGGTAGCGATACGTTGCCCGGACGAAGGGTCTTCACCCAAGGAACACTGTATCTCAAGAGAGCAACTCACGTGTAGATCCTTGATTTTTGAGTCATGTAAATCGAAAGATGAACGGAAGTCTGAATAACGAGTTGGAATTGACCGGACTGATCGCGGTCAATTGATGGGTGAAAAGCTCAAGGTCAAGGTCGGAGGCGTAGACTTAACAAAATAATCTGTACCACCTTTGCACGTGGCAATACAATCGACACATTCACCAAGGGTGACCGCATGTTTCACTAGATTACTAATTTAGTGTGGTCGAAGCACCATTGGTAAGGCGTGCGATAGATGCACAGAGTCGCAATCGAAAGACGTTCGGTCAAACGGTAAGCGCTGACGTGGAACGGGTAGAGCTTTCCTCGATAGTAACTCTGTGTCTCCTCCTGCATGTGGCACGGGGCACACTTCGAAAGTGTTGCGCAGACAGCCGCCTTGTGCAACATATGTACTGGTCCAGGAGGAAGGTTTACTCGAAATAAATGTCGTGCTATCGTTAGCACGTCCACTTACCGTTATTTCTAAGTCCATCACCCTGAGTGTATTGAGTGCTTTTTGATCAAAGGCACAATACGATCGCTTCAGCATCAGTGGTTGACAGAGCATGTTGCACAACGCGTGTGGACTTTCAGACTTTTTATATTCGTGTGACCGAGCGGCGTTGCGTCAACCAGATCCTGTTGTACGCTTGAAAACGGCTTTGGGGCCAAACCATAAGCACTCATAGCAACGTGTGTGGTAAGAAGACGAATAAATTTGGGCTGAAAATCAAATTGGATCCTACATGTCATTCATTGAGTGCAACAGTTGGTCAAGTTGAAATTGAAACAAGGCGTGATACAGCGCGGAAAGCGCGCAAACCGAACTTGATAGCATCGTAAATAATAGTTTGGATATTTCATCGAAAACGGCCATTCATTGCCGTGCAGCCAGCCGCAATTGCGAACACCGTACGATGATGGGACAGATTGAATCAGTTGGATAAAACATCACCTCGCAGGTTGTCAATCATGCTGTCCATATCAACGGGTGACTGAGCTTCGGTCTGCATATGCTCACTAGCGTGATAGTTCAAATATCATTGTAGCCGAGTAGCCTTTTCGCCAACCCTTTGTCCGCCACTGCCCAAGCCCAAGCACGCCCAGCCTCACCGCACCATAGCGCCGAAGGGTCATCCGATTTTTCTAGCATGTGGTCTTTTGCCATAGACCTGATCTCGTGACCTGTAGTGTAAGTCATGAAGTGCTCAAACTGTTCGTCTTCCAGAGCCAAAGCATTGCCGGTAATGCCATGACACAAACAGGGCTCTTTAGTCAACAAGCCTCGCTCCCATATACAGTCCCTGGCCTTTGATATGACTTTATCGATGCGGTCCACAAGATCAGGAAAATACGGTCGAATAGAAAGGAGTGAGGAAACGATTCCAGGCGCGCCGTGACAGACTTGTACAAGACGGTCCTTTCCCGGCGGGAGTGACGACGGGAAGTTGCCACTTTCGTACTGATAGCTCAAAAGAACAGTCAACTCGGCCTGAAGTTTGGGCGCCCATGACTTGTCCGTAAGCACGATTTGGGTGATGATTCCAATTGCACCGTGCACGGCCCCAACATAAGCTTTGCCATGCCACTTCCACGGTCGAGGACTGTCCATAATGTTCGCAATCACCTCATCAGCCGTGTCCTCGATGAGCTCTGTGATCTCCTTGCTGTCTCTGAAGGCCCCCCGGACCAATCGGAGCAAATACAGATAACCAGCACGCCCGTACAACCACTCGTTGGCTGCTTCTGGTTCAATCAATACCGCTGCATGATCGCAGAGTTCCCGCACGGTGTCTTTATCTTTCGCGGTCACAGCATACAAAGCCAGTAACGATGTGATATCGCTTGATATGCCACATTTATTCGGTGAGGGGGGTGGGAACTCTTTGATGTTTGCTTGCGCTTGCTCGATGTACGCTGCAGACCAAGTGTTCAGTGGATAGTCCTCGAGCTTTAGATCCGGGTATTCGATATGAAGCGCGTAGAAAAGGTAGGCCACCGAAATGGGTCCGTAGTATAGCCCACCACCGGGTGGGATCTTGTGTGGTGGGTGTTCGGTTACCAGTCGATCTAGCGACGCTAGCAGTTGCTTGTGAGGGTCTCGTTGTCCCAACGGGGCATCGTTGCGAAAGTAGCGGGGTAAACTCTTGGGCTGCGCACCTGCAGCTGTCGCGTCTTGTTCGGACATGTCGTTGTGATACAGAATGGTCGTTTTGGGTGGGCTGCGAAGTAAATAGAGGCTTTGACAGGTGCGAAGCTGCTTGATAGCAAGAGAGCGATCCCAGCTTCGAAAATTGGACGTGACGTCAGCGGGGCATCGTCGAGCTACGCCCAAGCGGCCAGGTCATTGACAAGTCGAGTGCAGCAGACATGGAAATTACGTTGTTAGGAGTTGGCATGTATGCTAGAGCGAATAGTGGCTGAGCTACTTGCGCAGCTGCTACGATGCGCCGATCGGGCAGCAATGAACAACAGTCACGTGCACTCGGTTCACTGTGCCTTCCCCAAGCCTCGGTCTCACTGCAAGTGCAATCATGGGAAATGCATCATATGAACTTGCTTTATATCTGGGTCCTACTAATGCGTCTGCCTTCAAGCTGGGTATCACCGTGTACGTACTTGTCCACATTCTACAACTTTATCCAACCAACGCTGTTGCCTTTGCTGTGGCCTACTACAGCATCGACTCTGTCAAACGTTACGTATACTCCTACTGCTACCAGGCAGCTCAGCATAAGCAAGGTGCCTTGGTGTTGCTTCGCCCATCTCAGTCGCCGGCACGACTTCTCGGCTGTCCAGATGGTGCGCAAACTTCTGCTTCGTTTCCATCAAACTGGCAAATCTCGAGACTTTTGACTCTTCGTACTCTGAAACATGTCATTATACGGATGCTACATCACCCAATGCGCCGTGGCACTTACCGGGAAGCTGCGGTGACATATCATTTCCAACATGCGGCGAGGGATAGACTGCCGCTTTGTAGACCTTTGTGTATCTGTGGCGCCGGATGCAGTAGAAGAGACCTATAACAACTGCAATGAGGATGATGCCTCCAAGTACTGCGCCAACAAGGGCAGCCGCTGGAACTGCATTCCCGCCGTCGTGTTGGTTTTGTTCGTCTGAAGCTGCTGTGGATGAGCTCCCTGCAATTATTGCTTGGGTTGTTGAGCTTGCTATCGATGAAGCAAGAACCAGCTTTGATGTTGTTACTGTAGACGGCGATGCAATGCTTGTTGTGGATGTCGATGGAGTCGGTGCTGAAGTCCTTGTCGAGGTCGGCATGTTCAGACTAGTATCTGATCGAAGTCAAATGCTACTCTTGCGTGTTCTTCGGTTTACCTACGTTTGTTGGATGTCGTGTCCTTGTCTGGTGGACATCCGACACCAGGATTGCATGCCTCGACCAAGCAACACCCAACGAAGCCTTTGTTGCAGCTGTAGAAGACGCCGCCATTAGGGCAGCTAGTGTCGCGCTTTAACATTCGTGAACTCATCTTACGATCGAAGGTTGTATGATGACAGGAAACATAGGATACGGAGGCGTTAACGCAGGTTTATGAGAAGGGAAGAACAGACAGATGCTTCGGGGCAAACAGCAAGCATAGACATTACGGTCAGGACGTATCACAGCTAGGATGGTGGCGCAAGGCTGTTGGAAGGCGAAATTGTATGCGCGAACAAAGCATTGTAAAGTTGGCGGTCCGGCAAGGGCTGCGCTGGACCTGACTGGTGGCTTGACATGAAACAAGAACTCTCTGGCAGTCTGTGATCAAAGACTAGCACACCAGAAATGCATCTAAATTTACATCTGCGAACCCAAGAATGATGGAGCCTAGAACTGCGCCACCACATCACAGCTTTTATCTCTCGTACTCAAGCTGCAGGCAAGCTTGTGTAGTTCTTTCTTGTGTTGTAGGTTCGCCATTCCCCCGCGTTTACAGGCTCATATTTCTTGACCTCTCCCTTCTCTTTAATGATGGGATCAATCATAGCTTCTGGGTCCGGATGAATAAAGAACGGTATCGAAAACCTCGAGGGTAACATCTCGCCCGACGCTTGCGGGCTCACCACTCGGTGCATGGTACTCCGGCAGCGGTCGTTTGTGAGTCGTTGCATGAGATCCGCGATATTGATGAGAACAGTGCCAGATACAGGTAGCGCGGGCTTGAACTCGCCAGTGTGGAAAGGGTCAACCTCAAGACCGCCGACAGAGTCCTGAAAGAGCAATGTACATAGTCCAAAATCAGTATGAGAGATGATACGAGCATGTCCTTGCTGCTCAACAACCTTCCTCTCGATGGCTGGGTAGTGCAGCAGTCGCAGTTGCGGGTCTGCTTTCCTTGTGATGTCGTCGAAGAAGCTGTCGCCAAGATCCATTGCTATCGCAAGACACTTGAGAACATTGAGACCTAGCGACAAGCATTGTGCATAGAACTCGTCGATCGTCTTGCGAAATTCTGGCAGATCAGCATCAGCCGGGCAGCATGGGTTTGCAAAACGGCGATGCTCATAACATTCTTTGTGGTCAATGCCGCCGTTTGCTTCATCACCATCGGCTGTATAGCCTTGATTCAGCTCAGCATCTTGAAGTCGCCATCTGAGCTTTTCCTGCAAAGGCTGCTCGAAGAAGGTCCTCGCCTGGAAATTGTCAGCTTGTTGCTGTCGTGGTATCGCACACTTTGCATGACGCACAAGACCAAAGATCTCATCAACTCGTGCTTGTGGGATACCGTGGTCCTTGAGATACACCCAGCCGACGGTTGAAAACGCATTGTACAGCTGCTTCGCCACTGCACGCCTATCATCGTCATTACCATGAATAAATCGGTCGAAAGACACCACGGCAATGTCTACAGGCCCGGACATGACTGTTGACAAATGCTAATCGAGTGATTCGATGCCCTGGCTGCAAGAGCGATCAGAACATAAGACTTCTAAACGGCTAAGCTCATGGCGATATGAAAGAATCATACTTCGATGTGGGTCGGCTGATGTAAGTTACGCTAGCAAGGCTCGACGCCTCCAATAGCGGGAAGTATCCCGATAAATTCACGGTTCGCGGCAACTATACTTTCAAGACATTTATTGATGAACGCCCTTATTACCCTTACAACACTGCTCTCACACTCTCCTCACTCACTGTCCTGGGACTCTGAGACTCAGCCTCAGCCTCAACCTCTGTCGTCCTCCTCTTGACATCTTCCTCACAAACATACGTCAACAACCAGCTTCCAACACCACCCCACCTCCAAGCTAACGGATCCATCTCAACCTTGAGCCCAGCAGCTTCATACTGCTCTCTATCGATCTTGCCCTTGCCATTGAATTTTGCGAACTCACTGAGCAAACGATCGCGCTCCTGCTGCTCCTCACCATCGTGCACGTGGTAGAGGTACTGTTGGCGGTTGCCTCTTGAAACAACACGCTCCGTGCGCTCCCGACGACAGCGCTCGTAGATATTCAGAGCCTTCTTCTTTTCGAACGTGCTTTTGTTCTTGATTGCGCCAAGACACAACCCTAGCACATGGCCATCCTCAAGGCTCATTCCCGCACCGGATGCAAGATACGGCAGTGTTGCATGCGCAGCATCACCCAGAATAGTGAAAGCAGCCAAAGGATATGACCAGGTTGGGTCTAATCCAGGGCGAATCATGAGACGCCACTTGTAGACATCTTTGCAAAGCGCAAGGAGTTTAGGAATACGTGGATCCCAGTCTGCGTAGAGCGCCCTCATCTCTTCGACATTGCCTGCAAGCGTGTTGGCACCAGCCGGCATATCGTCAGGAACAAGAAGGACCATGTTGAACAGTTTGCCGCCACGTAGAACGTAGTTGACTGGATCATGTCAGTCATTTTATGCAGGTGAGAAGGGTTGACTATACCAGCATGAGCGTCAGGTCCAATCCAGTAGTTGACCTGGGGATCTTCGACAAAACTCTTCAAATCAGGATCCTTGATCATTTGCTCTGTGTCCAATAGCAACCTGTACGCTAGATCGCCGGTCAAGAGTGGTGGGTCTTCATGGCCCAGCAATATCTCTCTGCACTTTGAGTTGATACCATCAGCTCCGACGACCAGGTCCGCCCTATGTTTCTTGCCGTCTGCACACACAGCGATAGCTCTTGTCGAGTCTCCACTTGACTCGTACTCGATATCTACAACTCTCGAATTCGTGGTTAACTTCGCGCCCAGCTCAATCGCTCGCTCGAGAAGCGCCATGTGCAGGTTTGCGCGGTGAAAATCCCAGAACGGCGTTCCACACTGTGCTTCATACTCGTGGAAGTCCATCTCCGAGATTTTCTGGCCCTTCCAACCGACCATGTTGCACAACCTTGGCGAAGTGGCAACTTTCGATAGTGCATCTTCCAGCCCCCAGGAGATGAGGACGCGTGTGGAATTGGGGAGACATTGGATTCCCGCTCCAATCTCGCCGATTTCTGATGCGACTTCGAGGATCTGGACGTTGTGGCCTTCCAGAAGGATGGAGATGGCTGCTCCTAGACCGCCGAGCCCAGCGCCTACTATTATGACCTTCATTTATTATTTAGTTTCCCATGTTGGTTGCTGTTGTGGTGGATTGCATACATCGAGCTTGCTCGCCGAATCTCTTTGCTTCTGGCGGATGACCTCTGGTTTCGACGGCGCCATGATAGTACGGATAGTGTTATTTGAAGTGTTGGACCCACGTCGGAAACTGAGGGCGATGATGCTCAGGATGTTCGATCACAAGTGTAAAGTACAAGGAAAATATGTAGCCATCATTGCTGTACTCCCACTCCGTCTGTCTGCCGCCATCTTACCCACCTATCGATGGCCACAACGCATGACATCGCGCTGACAGTTCCCCTCTCATCGACGGCAACCACACAAAGCTTATCGGGCTAGCAGCGGGCCGAAAGATTGGTTGATGCACTTGAGATTGGAGAGTGGTGGTTGCCAATACAGCTACGGCAGGCCAGACCGGCTGAAGGTGTAAAAGTGGGGGAGGGGAAGTTCAGATGCTCTCCGGAGGGGGGCACGACAGTGACGACACGTGGTACGTGCTCAAGCTATCGTTCCGATCATTCCGATCGAGTGATTGAGAGACTGTCACACTCCCTGCTTGTGTCGGCTGTATCTGCTCGAAAAAGTTTGGAGATTCAGAAATAAATTTGGGACATCTCGATAGTAGTGACTGCACAACTCTCATACCAAAAGACTGAGTGTTGCCCATACTAGGCAGGCTTACGAGTGTTCCGAAGCAACTGTAACGAAAAATCAAGGCGCAATGGTGGAAGTAGCAATTTTGGCCTAGCACTCTTGGATTTTGTGCTACCTGAACTCTGTCGGCCCGTTGTATTCGATCAAAGAGTATGCTTTGCCCTCCTTCTGCTGTCTTAAGATTTCGCCAGGTGGTGCAGGCACTTTTGCATCCTTTGGTAGCGGGTTGTTCTTCTTGAAGTCGTCCGCCATCTGCTCCATCGTCACCCACTCGACACCCTCATGCTTGTTGATATGCTCAATGATTCTCTCGTGCATGAGAATAACATGCGGCCTCCCGCTGACATCTGGGTGAATCGTCATGGGAAAAACAAACTCATCGTACTCTCTATAGAAAAAGTCGAAGTGGTCCATCCAAATTTGTTCAACATCTCGAGGATTGACCCATCCATGGGAGTTTGCACTCTTCTTCATGAACATCATTGGTGGCAGGTCATCGATGTACCACGAGCCAGGGATCTCCACAAGCCCTGTTTCCTTGCCTTTTGTGAGCGGCTTCATCCATTCAACCGCGTTCTTCGAGTAATCAATCTTAGTCCACTCGTCACCTGTGCGTAGCCAGTAGCACTTGTGGTCTTCGTGAGACATGCTGTGGTCGTATTCGATGCCGTAGGAGAGAAGTAGCTCAGTGCCCTCTGCTGACGTTTCCCACCATGGCGCAACCGAACCGCGCGGTGGCTTGCCGCAAAACTCTGTGAGCTGTTTGTAGGTTTTATCGAGGACATCGCGTTGTTGCTCGAAGGTCATGTCGGCTGGGTTCTCGTGAGAGTAGCCATGTAGACCAATCTCATGTCCTGCATCTCGTACAGCGGCGCAATCTTCGGGGAATGTGTCAAGAGAATGACCTGACTCATTAGCGCAGATCTTCCGGGACTGGGCTCCAAATAACTGTGAGTTACCATACCGGGAATGAACCATGTTGCCTTGATGTTATTTCTTTCGAAGCTGCAGGATATAAGCTCCGCAAAAATGAGAATGAGCGGTCAGACTCACAGCTTCAGCAAGCGTTGTGTTCCTACTGTTCCAGCCCAGAGACCTCTACTAATATCACTGGTCGAGTCTTCTCCGCCGTACGACCCAAGCCAACCTGCAACCTGTGGGATTGTAAGCATTGGCCAATTCGACTGCAAGCAGCGATACTTACAGCATCGATATCGACACCATAGCTCACGAGGACCCTCTTCTTGCCCATTTTTATTGGAATATAAGCCTAGTTTGGGTGGCGAGATTGTGCTGAAGTTGAGACAGAAATTGTGGCGGTAGAAGACAGTGGGAGAAAACGCAGAGCAATCTTAAAGCGATGTTTGAGGAAGTAAACAGCTACCCCGCTTATATTGGATCTTGCGTAGACAGTTGTAAGGTGGGGGTGGGCGTTGGATTCTGCAACCCTGGTGACGCTTATCGTTCGCGTGTCGCGTGTATTAGCTTCCGTTTCGACGCGTTTTGGGAAACCGCTGTCGGTGATTGTGTAGTCCATCGTGAACACGCATTCAATCGGCAGTCGTGGAACTGCTGTCAGCAAGAATTGTCAGGGTAGGTTTCAAGCCGGATCGGTTATTTTCAAGAGTGCTTATCAAGCGAATTTATAGTAGTGTTGATCAAAGTCCAATTTTCTGTCATTGAATCAATGACTCGTAGTGGATGCCACGCACGGTTTTGGGGCCGCCCGGCGTCCATGAAGATCTCATGTTGGACGATAAATTGCCAACACAGCAGGAAGATGAGAGCATTGCAGAAATCAGGAACATTTCAAGATGTGGTCGATAACTTTTGCAGCACCCAACGCTCTCTCCTCGTTGAGTCGGCGCGCCACGACTTGCACACCAATTGGCATGCCATCCATTGCCTCCACGTCAAACATTTTCCAATTCCATTCGTCCAATGGATTTCTGGGTTTGTAAGTATCCATTTTCGTCGACGCCTCGCTGTCCAACTCCTTTGAAACGCGACCAGCAGGTATGACAACTGCAGGGTAATCGACAAAATTGAAGACCTTTGTATATCCGACCCACCGACACGTGCGGTGTGGGACTGCGGAGTGAGGCATTACAGGGGTAAGGAGAACGTCGATCTCTTGCCCAGTCTCTGCGCCCTTCGTCGACCTCCAAAGATCCAAGAACCGCTTCTGTGCCGCAACTTTCAGCTTGTTCAGTTGCCAATACGAGTAGACGGAGATGGGCTTGCCCTTGTTGATCAGCGCCTCCACGTGAGGAATGTAGGGTTCACCGCCGGCCTCGACGTCTCGTCGAATGTCCTCGCCTCCGTCGGCTGTATAGTATTGATCCATGATCTCGATGCACTCCTGGTGCAATCTGCCTGGATTCCAAGACACCATGTCATGGCCAGCTCGCTTAAGTTTCGCTGCGACGTCCTCTAATACACGCGCTACAGCCGGATGCGGTCGAACTACACCGTCGTCTGTCATAACAGCAATACGCAACGGGCGGGATTGTGTTTCTTCGTAAATTTCCGGGCGCCAGGATATTGGACAGCACTTTGGATCACGATCCCAGGGTGCTGCATCAAGAACAGCTTTTGTTACAGCTACGAGCGAGTCGATGCATCGACTCATCGGCCCAATCACAGATGGTACATGCTCTTGACCATCTGTCGATACGGATACGCCTTGGTATGGTAAACGGGTACTCTGGTTTTGCTATCAGCAGGTCGCAGTAAAATACATACGAGCAGTTTGCCCCGTATGGTCTAGCTTACACTCGGCTTCAGGCCGTACAAGCCGTTCATGTGGGACGGTATGCGGATGCTGCCACCAATATCTGTTCCCCATCCAATTACAGTGCCTCGTAATGACAAGAGCGCGCCTTCTCCTCCCGTGGAGCCTCCAGGGGTAAATTCGGAATTCTTCGGATGCACGGTAAGACCCCATAGCGGGTTGTCAGTTTCACACCACTGCAAGAAGAAAAAAATAAGCCTTGCGACCATGTGTGCGCGGCCCCGGTACGGGAGACGTCGTGCCGGTGACGTACCATGATGGACTGGGGAAGATTGGACTTTGCTATGATGATGGCCCCCATCTGCTTGAGAAGGGTGACCAAAACGCAGTCTTGCCTGGCTGGTTTGAAGGCACGTCCAACATAGCCAAGGGTGCTGTCGAATCCTTCAACGTCGAACTGGTCCTTGAGAGTCATGCAAATGCCGTGCAAGGGTCCCACGAGTTTACCATGTTTTTCAAAGTGCTTGTCCAGCTCATTGGCCTGTGTTGTCGCTTCGTCAAACAAAATCTCGGTAAGGCTGCCCACGTCAGCCAAAATTTCCCGGGCAATCATGGGGCTAAACGTGCCAGTTCGTCTGTGCTCGTCAGCGATGTGGCCGGGATCTTAGTTGGTGGGAGGACAATACACGTCTGTGAGCATCAATGGCTCTGTGCAAATGTGGCGTGAGAATGGTACGATCATAGGGAGTTGCGCACGGAGCCTACCGGTAGACGTGGGCAGCGCACAGCGTTGACGCGCTCACGGCGCCAGAAGCAATCGCTTGCAGAGTGTCAGCGACGCCATCAATGTCTGTAACGTCTCGTAAACTGCTTTTGGTGCGTCCGGAAGCATCGAGTTGCAGTATCTAGTGTGCCGTCAACTCCTTGTTGGCGGTTCCGCCCAGGGGCAAAAGGTACCTCGGGGCGAGTTCTACTTGAGTCAAGGTAGCTGTTAATGGCATTCTCGCGTACGAGCCGTTTGGCGTGAACGGTCTGCAGCCACTGTGGCACCTCGGACATGGTCATGGCGAGGTTGGTGGAGGTGAGAGGGTCCAAGAGCAGGTTGCGAAGCGTGGTGGTTGTCGACAGCACGTGTCGTGTCGTATTCAAGTTTCATCCTTTGTAATATGGAATCTGCGAGATAAGGGCCCAGCAAGCGTGCAACTGCGACCTGCAGCTGGTTCCATGATCGGCTGGACGTGCGCGTACGTACAATAGCGTGTGAACGGAGTAGCAGTGGAGCGCAGTGGAGGTGGCACGGTGGCAGCTCGGGCCTGCCAAATGAAAGGTGGGGTTTCTAGCCTCGGTGAGGCGCACCTTCCGTCTGTCGCCCAAAACAACTTGCAATGCACTGTTTTCGTCCGAAGGCAATCCCTTGTGACGGTCACCTCATTGATTGGAGCCTCGCGAAAAGAATTTCACTGTTATGGAGCTCTTGGGCCATGCCATGACGGCCCTACATCAGTTGAAAATGGGCAGACCTCGAGCAGATAGTCGAACGTTTGCCCCTCCTGAATCCCCCAGGTACCCCCATTTTCGAGCTTAGCGGACCGACAATAGGAAGGCCAGCCTTATAGCATGTCTCCCTCAATATGGAACCTCATGAAGCGCTCAGGATCTGATCAGACGCCGCCTCCTTCGCTCAGAGCATCGCCGACTGGCCATTCCAAGCTTCAGAAGATGGCGCCCGGACTTACCGTCAACTCGATCGACTCCCGCTCATCAAACAGCAGCTTGGACACTGCCTCCCAGTTCTCGTACACCAAGGACGATGACTATGCAAGCTTCATGAGCGACGTGCTGGTTGTTGGTGCTGGACCCTCCGGTCTCATGCTTGCGTAGGATGCACTGTGTATGCATTGGTCCTCGGAAGGGAAGCTGACTTTCACAGCGACAACCTCGTGAGATATGGTATCAAGACAAGAATCATCGACGATCGGCCTGACCGCACCTCGACCGGGCGTGCCGACGGCATTCAGCCCAAGACCATTGAGACTCTGCGCCAAATGCGTGTCGCCGAGCCTCTTCTGCGAAAGGGTGTCAAGATCTACGACATATCCTTCTGGAAGTCCTCGACCCACGAGCCCCTGCACCGAACAGGCCGCGAGATTCACTACCCACCCGTCGTCGATCTGCTTGATCCATACATCTTGCTGGTTCACCAGGGCATGGTAGAAGCTGTATTCGAAGACGACCTTCGGGAACGAGGCACCATGGTGCTGCGCAACACCGCCTTCGAAAGTGTCGAGTACACGCCGCAAATGATACGGCCGTTGACGGTCAGCTGTAAGCAGGACGTGAACCAGGCTAAGAAATCGTTCGCAACCCGCTACGTGGTTGGTTGCGACGGTGCGCACTCCAAGGTGCGAAAGGCCATCCCGGGCTCCACGCCCATTGGAGCCTCCTCTGATGCTGTGTGGGGTGTGCTAGACGGCGTGCTCGACACAGACTTCCCGGACATCTGGAGCAAGGTGGTTGTCCAGTCAGAGACGTTGGGATCAGTCCTGATGATTCCACGTGAACGTGGCTTGACGCGTCTGTACATCGAACTTCGACCAGGCTCGGAAGCCGCCGTGTCAGCGGGTGAACAAACTCCACAGGAATTTGTACAGAGCCGTGCACGAGCCATTCTACAGCCCTATAGGCTGGAATGGAGAAGCGTTGAATGGTTTGGACGCTACAAGATTGGACAGAGGGTAGCTTCCAAGTTCACGGATGACGAGCGAAGAGTCTTCATCGCTGGAGACGCCAGTCACACACATTCACCCAAGGCCGCACAGGGCATGAACACATCGATGCACGACTCGTGGAACCTGGCATGGAAGATGAACTTCGCAGTCCGCGGCCTCGCCAAGCCTAGCTTGCTGGAGAGCTACGAGCAGGAACGCAAGAAGATCGCGCAGGATCTCATCGACTTCGATTACGAGCACGCCAATGCTTTTCACGAGGGTGACCCAGCGGCTCTCGCTGCTAACTTTACCAAGAACGTTGCTTTTATTTCTGGATACGGCGTCAGCTACACGCCCAATGTTTTGAATGTCCCCGCCAAAGGATACACCCGAGGCCACCTCACACCAGGGTTTCTCCTTCCTCCTGCAAAGGTCACACGCTTTATTGACTCAAACCCTGTCGATATTCAGACCGATATCCCTGCACTCGGTCAGTTCCGTATCTACTTCTTCTGCCATAACGTCCAGGCAGCGATGCCCTTCCTGGAGACAATTTGCCACCAGCACTCCGGTATGGGATCGTATGTTGGCCGCATCACCGCCGCAGGTAACGCTTCATACACTATGCAGCCACCGCTTGCTGCACCCCATGACCAATTTGTCATCCCAGAGCGCTACACGCCCGTCAGCGGGATCTTCACATACGCTCTCGTAACAGACCAGAACCGCGATGAGATTGAGATCAAGGACCTGCCACCTGTCTTGCGTGAATCTTCCTGGTCATTCTATCTGGACGATGTGCCCCACAAGGACACTCGCAAGCAGAGCGTCATGGACAAGTGGCTCGACGGACTTGATGAGAACGAGGTTGTAGTGCTCAATGTACGCCCTGACGGCTATGTCGGTACAGTGCGCAGGTTTGCAAGTGGCAGCAGGGAGAACGGCGCGGTTGCCGCCAACTGGATGGATGACTACTATGAGGGCTTTATGAGGGACCAGTAGAGTTGAAGTACCTAATGAGCAAGTCTCCTGGAGCATAGTTCTGGCGTTAGGTTTTGGGTTGAGATGATATACACGATACGCGGAGCTGCATAGCTTATGCTGCCATGTATGAAGTGCATTTACTCCTATTCAAGAATTATTTTGACCTTGTTTTACTCGATCGTGCGAGTCTCTGACATGGCATTCTAAGCAACACGATGCACGTGCTTCAGCAGGTTCGAGCGGAGTACAGCGCATGTTGTGAGACGCTATCTCACGTCTATCTCCTCTGCCACTTCGCCACCTGCGGGTTGAGCTCCCCCACTCTTATCGTCTTTTCCTTAGTACTCTTTATCAGCCTATCGTTGACTAAGTATGCATGTCTGCACCCTGTGACGCAGTTGCATCATGCAGGCGATAGTACGAGCACCAAAGATGGAGGTGCAACGGCCATGTATACTGCGCCTGATGAACTGACAACCCATTCGAGCATCCAGCTGGTACAACTAATACATTGAGGCAGGATAGGTTGACTCCACATCGCATTTTCATTCTCCGCGCCATCGTACCAGAAATTCAAAATGACACGCGAAACTCAACCTGTCTTTATAGACGATGAAAAGCGCAACATGTCAACCACCAGTTTCGAAAAAGATCATAGGACTGGCACAGCGACATCCATCATCGATAAGTCTATTGAACGCGCATACGGTACCTTTCCATCTCTCTCCCTATCAGCAATTCCCACTAACACCCTCAGTCCGCAAACTCGACTTCTATCTTCTGCCCTTCCTATCTCTGATGTATTTTTTCAACTCAGTCGACCGCAGCAACCTTGGCAACGCGAAGACTGACGGCATGGATAAGGATCTCGGGTTTACGGGGGAGCAATACAGTCTTCTGATCTTGCTGTTTTACATACCAAATGGGCTGTGCGACTTGCCACTCAATATGTTGACAAAGAAGTGGAGTGGGAGGGTGATGCTACCCAGCTGTGAGTTCTGACCAAAAGCCTGTACTCGTCCACGTCTAGGACGACTCCTGACTCGATACCTGAGAATGGAAGCTGATTGCAACTTAGTAATGGTTGGTTGGGGCGCAATGGCGTTGTTCCAATGTGCTGCGAAGAACTTCGCTGGCATGCTAGTCATTCGACTGTTGCTGGGCGCATTCGAGGCTGGCTTCTTTGCCGGCGTGGTATTCTACCTTACCCTGTTCTACACGAGGGGCGAACTTGGCTTTCGCATCGCGCTCTTCTTCGGTAGCGCGCTGCTTGCTGGAGCTTTTAGTGGATTGATATCTTTCGGCGTGTTCCAAATTAACCACGCCACAATTCCGGGATGGAAGTGGCTATTCATCATTGAAGGTACGCAATGATCTGATTTTTCGAAGCAATGCTGACCAGTAATAGGGGCGATGACTGTCATGATCGCACTCATTGCTTTCGCGTGGCTACCTGCAACGCCTCAGTCGGCATGGTTTTTGAACGAGGCCGAGCGAGCTGTGGCCGAGCGTCGCACACTGCGCGACCTGTCCTCTTCTGCTAGTCATGACTTCAACATGAGAGAGTGTTTCAAAGAGTGGAGCAACTGGAAGATGATCCCATGGTGCATCATCGCCTTTACTTACCCAGTGGCCTTTAGCACAACCTCTAACTTCTTGCCTCAAATTGTGCAAAGGCTTGGGTACAGTGTCGTTAAGACCAATCTTTGGACAGTTGCGCCCAATGCTGTTGGCTTTGTGGTGCTGCTGTGCGTCACATACAGCAGCGACTACTTCCGGGAGCGCACTTTTCACATTGTTTTTTCGTTGTGCATATCGCTCATCGGTCTCGTCATCCTTGCATCGATCGATGTCCTGGCCAACAAGGGCGTGGCATACTTCGCATGCTTCATGCTTGCTGCCGGCGCTTACATCCCCAGCTGCTTATTCCATTCATGGCACAACAACAACAATTTAAACGAGAACGCCCGCGCAGCTACAACAGGCCTATTAGTTGGACTGGGAAATCTTGGCGGCATTGTATCTGCAGCGACTTTCCGACAAGAATTCTCGCCAAAATACGTTCCCACGTTGGCTGCGACCGCGGCTTGCAATGTCACGTGTATAATTTTCACACTGTGGCTGGGCGGCTGGATGAAACTGGACAATCGCAGGAGGAACAAGCAGCAGGGTGTCATAATCAAAGCGGATGAAGTGAGGACAAGTGACCTGGGTGATGGAGAGGAGAGTGAGATGTGGAGATACTTCACCTAAAACTGTGTTCCAGTGTTACCTTTGGATTGACTTTGCATAGAAATTGAATTGGGTGTGTGCCTTTGAAGATCCGATTCCTCTGCACTGAGCTATACACTGTTACTTGCTCTTTGGTTGTTTGAATATGGGAAGCCGGGGTTGGGTAACATGAATGCGTGAACAATACTCCAAGCCTTGTGTAGTAAACCGTATCTTTCAAGCGTCGATCGCTTCAACATGAGACGGCTAGAAGTCACGATACTCCAGGCAACCAGAAGGCTTGAAGTACTCAAAGTCGGTCGACGAGTTCTAAAAGAGCGCAGTCGACCTTCACGATCCTACTCACTACCCCAAGAACCCGTGAAGACCGAATTGAAATGTCTCACGACTTTCATTATACTATATTCATTTTCACTACACTATAGCCTTCACCACCAGTTAGCTTGTGATCTACTAGACAGTCTCAAAGAGGTCATGTTTTCTCCTTGGCTAACGGGAAGCCCCCAACCTCATGGAGGCAAGGTTTTGGAATAGTCCTGAAAGCATGGATCTGCTAGGTTTTATGTTTTGCTTCGCATTGTATGCTGAGCTGCTTCACGATTATAAACCCTATGAACAAGATTTTTCCAGTCTTCGCTTGTTTCGCAACAACTACGCGCACGAGCTAAAAGGCATGCAAATCAATGAGCTTTTTCGGATCATGGGTGACGTCTACCCTATCGCAAAACTTCCACAGTCGCACGGCCTGATGACCATAGCTTGCAGATGCCGACCTCTATCGGCAAATAAAAAAAAACAATCCGAACAATCCACAGTGACCGGGCGTACTTAGTAGCCCGAAAACAAATCCAAAGCCTAGTGCGTGTTCTCCAATTGAGGTTACGGAAGAGGAACCTGGAAGGAGAGGTATTGTCAAACGACTTCCATGCTATTACTGCTGCGGAGCGTATGGCCAGTTTAGATGCAATCAGTCAAGCGACGCAGATCCGGAAAGCGTGGATGAAGACAGAACATATCCTCGCTATGCGTCCAGCAAGCAGGCTTTGTTAATTTGTTTTTAAGTCTTAGAACTTGTGTTTCCTGAATCAACAACGCTGTCTTGTCTGACCTTTCTGTCCAGACGCCTTGTTTCTTTAGTTGTCGTTATGAAAAAGAATCTTTAGATGTACCATCTTGTGTCTACGCTGGCCTTTCATTCAGAACAGCATTATAAGACATGTTATCGCCAACCATACCGCGCTGCACTAGCCTGGTATTGTAAATCCATCCATCACACCAGTCATCTCTATGAGAACATACCTGCCCCACTCCCACCCACTAATCTCCACTGGACCAAACCCCTGAGCACCATCATGCCATCGTGAACGACTGCCCATCTGACTTTGCTTAAGCACCGGCTCACGCACGCCGCAAGCCCATTGGTCGCTCTCTTCCCTGCCGTCCCCGAGATTCCTTCCCTATATCCAACCTGCAGCAACATCTCGGGCTCCGCCTTCGCAATGGACTCTAGCAAACTCCTCATCTCAGCTGCCGGGTCCCAAATAATCTCGTCTTCCTCATGCATCGCGAACGGTGGCATATCGCCCGCGGCAGAGGTAGTAGGGGGAACGGGGCGCGCATACCACACCCCCCACACGACCAGCGTGCCAAGATATACGGCCCAGGGGTGGTGCCAGAGGCGTCCGGCGCCGATGTCCAGCTCGCCGTCCAGAACGTCAACACCTTGATTCACAAGGGCAGCGGCGTGCCACACGGCTTTACCGGCTTCTTTGAGGTTTTCGGCAACCCACCTCTTCACTATGCGCTGGCTGCGTGCGTAATCTGTGCGGGCAACTGGGCGACCAAGTATGTGCCGCGCGCCTGCGTAGATTTGCAGATCGAGGAAGGGGGTGCGCAGGAGGATGTGTGCGGAGTGGTAGAGGGCAAGGGTGGCAGCGCGCATGACCTGAAATTCTTTGGCCAGAAAGTGGTCTTGCGAGGGAAGTCGGGCGGTGTAGGTACTGCAGAATGCTTCATAGTCGGCGTGCCATGCTGTGTATGAAGTTGCGAGACGTGATTGCCAGTCACCAAGAGGATTGGCAGCAATTGGGTCGCCGAGGGAGGTCTGATCACGACGTTGCATATCCCATGCTACGGACATAAGACCATGTAGTAGGAGCGAGCGGGAGAGATTGTTGAGGTTTTTCGGGACTGCTGTGGCGTTTGGGTGCAGATACATCTTCAGACAAGACAGGAACAGTGGAGTAGGGGGCTGCTTTTGCCGTAGCTGATGCCAGGTCTCCGCCGAGTCAGCCTCCCACAACGACTGGTCGCAAGGCAAATTCGACCGGAGTTCGAACGCTGACATGCAAAGGGACTGGCAAAACAACACTGCGTGTTGGGTATCCCACATAAAGCAAAGAAGAGCAAGTCTGTCCTCGTTAGTACACAGATGCGTTATCCGATCAATTGTCGCACCTCTTCTTCTGTTCAGCATCTATCCATGTTTGCCAGTCATCCTCGAGGTCATCAGTTGCATCTTCCAGCGTAGGGGGTCGAATGCTTTGGCAGTCACTCCGCCGTATCAAGTTGATTAGCAGTCCATGGAAGAGATGGGACATATCGTGCTGCTTTTGTCCTGCTCTGCTCTTCCCGAAGCACTCTACCAATAGGATAGTCTGTAGCACCCAAAGGTCGGGCTTAGCAGAAAACCCAGCATTGGCAAATATTTGTGGTCTGAGGACATCATGGATGCACACCTGTTATACGTCAGCTGCTGCCTATCGTACTGTTGAAGCATCTTAGACGTACTGCAAGCTGATGAGCGTCTTTCTCCCCATAAGTAGCCCCGAGGAGTAGCACAGTCATCAGTAGTAGAGTATCGACATGCGACGGTTCAAACGTTGACATGTGCATCAGTGGATATGTTGTGTTGAAGCGTGTCCAGAACAGGTCGCAATACGTTTGGAGACATGTCAAAGTCAAGAGAGGGTGATCTCGCATGACAATGCTGCCATCTGGTGCTGTAGGTTGCGTGATGTCGATAAGATCAAGTACCTGCTGACGTGCTAGCTCATCGATGATCGGCAAGCTTCTCGACGGTTGGAGCATTGACATCGGCCGTTCTACGTCAGGCATCAGTGTACCTAAGTGTGTTTGGGAAGAATTCCTTGTGGGTGGCTGAACATTCGGCATGCTCGCTCGGTGCACGTGTAGCGGGTTTTTGCGTTCAAATTGCTGTTCCTCACTCAGCGGTGGTGTAATCAGGGGGCCGGTTGGAGAGTGATGAACAACCGAGTCAGTTCGCTGGGAAGTAAGCGATCCAAACTGACCGTCTGTTGAGAGTGGTTTATCAAGGTTCATGTGGTCAAGCTGGAGGTCAAATGCGTGACTTTGCTGAGAGACGCTGTTGCCAGTAAACGAGAAGGTAGAGAAAGGGTCCTGTACACCTGGCTGCTGCTGAACTTGCGTGGCTTGGGCTAAGTCCATGTCGAAGAGCCAGTTGTAGTTGTTCATTGTAGTGAATGGGTTGTTGAACGAGCTTGCCGTATCTGGATTGAAGATGTCGTCAAAGGGCGCATCGTCAAAGGCAGTGGTAGCAAATGGGTCAGATTCAGGTTGTGTCAGATCAGTTGACCAAAACCGTTGATCGGTAGGTGAGAATGTATGCGATGCTGACAATGCGCTGGGGTCGAGGGTCGTTGGTGGATAACCCGATGCAATTCCAGAGTCGTGGTCGTCCAGTGAGTTGCCGAGCGACGCGTTATGTGAAATTGGTGGTGATATCGGTGCTCCGTCCTCGTTTGATGCAAATAACGCGAACTCGGCAAGAGTCTGAAGCGGATCCTCGTGCTGCGACTGCAGAGACGGCTGTGGCTTCTGGGCTTCCGCGGCGATAGCAGGCTTCTTGGTCACGATCTTTCCTTCAGCGTCTTTCCACATGCGTTTACCTTATCCTAGTCAGCTCCATACGAACACACATGATGTAAGGATCTCATACGAGTGTTCAAGATACCGCAACCATCAGCGCCAGCTTCCTCATCCTTTTGCTTGTGACGAGCCATGTGCCTCTCTGCCCATTTTGTTAACAACGATGCTCGAGGACAACGGTATGCAAGCCTGCATCACACAGGCGAAACAAGAAGTTGTGTGAGACAGCAAATATTCCTCGATAACGTACAGTGGGGGCAGATCGCAGCGCACCGACTTCTCGGAACCAGTACTCTGGGATCGTCTTGGGAGAAGACAGCACGGCCCACATGGAGAAAGGTCAAATGAAACGAAAAAGACGGTGTAGAAATCGAGACGTGAAAGTCAACCCAGCAGCAAATAGTTCCACTTTTGGCTGGTAGGTAGTAGGACGCAACACCTGCGTGGCGCTAAACAGCCAAGCATGTTTTCTTGAAAAACGATACGGAGTATCATGCTTACCGAGCAAGTCTCTTCTCTTGAAATGAGCACGACACCTGTCGCACGTGTGCTCTCCAGTGGAATGATTCAGTAAATGCCGTTGGAGGTGCTCGGCTCTGGTAAAGCTTCTCCCACACCCTGCATTGTCACAGACAAATTTCCTCCCCTCGACTTTCCCAGCGACGTCCCTTCTCTTGCGACCTCGAGGCATAGTGTTCGATTGATCAAGAGCAACGGAAGCCATGGCCAGTTCGCAGTATGATGTTCGAAATCGTGACGTTGGGTGCGCGATTGAAGGTTGGGGGCGAATAGAGGTGTATAATGGGGGTTTGTAGGGCCGTGAACCTGACTCTGTTGCTCCACATAACTATGGACCGGAGCGATATGCTCCTGACAGCTTATCGGGGAGAGCATATCCGCTATCACGGCCGAAGTCATGGTCAAGCTCGGGGCTATGGCGTTGCACTAAAAGGCGGGGTGAGCGTCGCTAACGACTCACTGGGCCCGAAACCTCAAGAGTGGGGGTGATGAACAGGGTAATTGGTAGTTCTCCAGTCCATATAAGGCATAGATTACTTTGGAGATGCGCGCACTGGGTTTGGGGTTTGGCGGCTCAAGGCGCTCTGGTGCACGTGGCGAAGGCTGTCCAAGGCCGACATGGCTGTTGACACACTTCCGGGTCGAGTCTTAGTCAAAACAATAGAGCAATAAAGACCAAAGTATAGTTGCCGCGTCTAAAGGGCGTGTATGATTGATAAGGATGGGTCCTAAACATAAAGATACGTGACAAGAACATTGTTGAGGGCAAGGTGCGCACGATGGACCCGCCAATCGGATTGCCGACGATGAGGCGACATCCGACGTCGGCAAAACACGGTTTTCAATCTCCAAAGGTGTAGCCTTCCATCAGATCATAACGAGTGATGATGTAGCGCAGGTCCTCTTCACCTCCGAGAGCTTGTCGAGCTTACAAATTGCTGATCTTCGCATGAATGTCTATGCGTTGAAGGCTCTGTACTTATATAGCCTCTCGTGTTGTAAACAAAGCCGGCTACAATCCTAGTTTTTGCTCTTGCAGGAGTTGTCAGCTTGACTTTTGTGTCTTCAAGGTCACCTGCCTCGCCGACAAAGATAAATTAACTGACCCTAGACATCGGCCAAAGTTATGGTCCGCTGGGAATCGCCCCTGAACCGCATTTGCGACGCGGTCAGACGGCGATTGATGAGCTGCTATATACCCGTTAGTAACTTGGAAGTGACCGCCCACTTATCTCAATTCATCAAGTTGACTGAGCCAGACATTTTTCGCTACTTGATTACTGCTTAGAGGTGGTCTTTGAGCACATGATTGAGTCAAAGTCTATGCTATTCGCAATCGTGGCTCTATGTAAGTATGCAGGCCTGCACAATCTTTGTAAAATCAACGCCAGTAATGCAATGTAACTGTCACAGCCTTCAACGAATCATGCCGCGACTTCTTGTCCGTAGAAGGGATAGTCTGTGTAGCCCTTGGCGTTGCCACCGTAGAAGGTACTGCGATCGTACTGATTCAACTCAAGCCCTTGAGCCAGCCTCTTCGGCAGGTCTGGGTTTGCAATGAACCAGCGACCGAAAATAATCAGGTCTGCATCACCAGACTCAAGCTTGGGGGCTGCATTGTCGCGGTTGAAGCCTCCGGCTGCAATGAACTTCACGTCACCCTTCTTCAATATGTTACGGAAGTTGACAAGGGTATTGCCCTTGACCTTGACCGTCGCCTCGGCCTCGACGCCCTTTCCACCGCTGGAGGTATATGATGAGAGGGCGTCCATCTTGGCCTGCTCGTCAAGCACTTCATCGAAACGGGGCTCGACCCTACATCTGTTAGCTTACTGATAGCAAACTGTTGCGCGGACTGGAACTTACATGTGCACATATACAGGCCTGACATCCTGGGGCAATGTTGCAATTTTCTCACACAGGTACTCCCAGTGCTTGTTAGGGTTGCTGTCCTTGGTCGATTGGAAGTAGTTGTAAGGGCTGAGGCGAATGCCAACACGATCTGCGCCAATAGCCTTCGAGCACTCCTCAATGACTTCCAGGGGCAGTCTTACCCTGTTCTCGACCGAGCCGCCATACTGATCCATCCTGTTGTTGACGTTGTCGTGTAAGAATTGATCAAGTAGATATCCGTTTGCGCCGTGAATCTCAATCCCATCAAAGCCAGCCTCACGGGCCTTCTTTGCTGCAGAGCCAAAGTCCTTGACAATATCTTGGATCTCGTCGACGGTCAGAGGACGGGGTGGATGCTCTGCACACACTGTGCCATCTGCCCAGCTGCCCTCTATAGGAATGTCGCTCGAGCTGACGGGCTGCTGTCCGCCGCGGAATGTAGGTGGCGATGCACGTCCAGTGTGCCACAGTTGGCAGAAAATATAACCACCCTTTGCATGGACAGCATCTGTGACCTTCTTCCATCCTGCGATCTGAGAGTCTGAGAAGATGCCGGGGCCACCAGGATAACCACCAGCCTGTTATGCCATCAGTGACAGCCCTCAATCAAAATCAGTACATTACTCACAAACTTCGCGATGTCGGTCGCCTCAGTCAGTTGTAGACCGCCTTTGCTTGCGCGCTGACTGAAGTATTCGACGTTCAAGTCATTGGGAACAGTTACGCCGTCGCTCTCCTTTGTTGCTCGCAAACGCGTGAGAGGAGCTTGTACAACCCTGTGCTCAAGCTGGATAGGGCCTAGCTTCAAGGGCGTGAAGAGCGCAGTATCCTGGAGAGGCTTAAAGCCTGTGGGTGAGTCTGCTTTCGGCATGTTTGTGAGTATTCGTTTTGCGATATCGCTAGACACTCTGTAGGGGGGAGTGAGGGTAGTGGTTTTTGGAGTCGAGGAGCGTAAAAACTTCAGTATTTGCATTTTCTGTACCTCCATCTATCTCTTGTACCTCCGCCTATACCGCTCTTGTGATGTTCCATTGTTGAAAATCCCATGTTTGGATGTTTGTGAGTGGTGTTGCAGGAATGGGGGAGGGGCAATCGCGCATGCGACACGTCGCAACTGGGGTGAAGCGCCTGCCGTTGTGGAGCTCCCGCCTTGCCAGCGAAAGTGGGGTGCACGGATGAACAGCCGCGTCGGAGTGAACTGGCAGGCACCCAATCATTGATAGCATTACGTGTGAACAAAGTGACCAACGCTGATACTGAGGGGTCATCATGCGCATGATTGCCGCTGATACAGTATATCTTTTCAACTGTGCTCTTGACACAGCTTGGAAGGGAATACTCGAGCTTGACCCTTCATCATGACCCTACCTATTCCGCCGAAGAGCGCCGCCTCGGGGCCTTCCCGGAGACTTAGTGCCACCGAAGCCTTGACACCGCTCATCGAATCAACATACACTTCGCCAGACATTACTTGCTTCATTAACGGAAGGAGAACCATCATCAGCAATCCGAACCCACATTGGACGCTGCTGGACTACATCCGCGCACAGCCAAACCTCAAAGGCACCAAACTAGGATGTGGCGAAGGAGGATGTGGCGCATGTACCGTAGTATTGCAGGTGGGAGACCGACGTAATGATAAGAGAAGGATACAGCATCTTGCCGTAAATGCATGTCTGTTTCCACTGGTCGGCATCGACGGCAAACATGTCATCACCGTTGAAGGTATTGGGAATGTCGACAAACCTCACCCTCTGCAGGAGCGGATAGCGAAGCTTCACGGCAGCCAGTGTGGATTTTGCACACCTGGGATTGTCATGAGCTTGTACGCCGTAGTCAGAAACTCGTACAACCCTGTGACGAAGAAGTTTCATCTCAGCGCTCATGAGATCGAGATGGAGGGTCACTTGGATGGCAATCTTTGTCGATGCACAGGATATAAGCCAATATTGAACGCTGCAAAAACCTTTGTGACGGAAGACTTGAAGGGGCAGCTGGCTGAGGAAGACGAGCCAGCAACTGCAGATGCCGAGAAGTTTGCCAAAGAGGTGATTGACTTCACCAAGACCAGCACTACGGGACAATCAAAAGTATCGTGCGGGCGGCCTGGAGGCTGCTGTAGAGACCGGCCTTCAACATCAGATAGCAGCTCGTGTGACAGCAAGTCTGCAACGTCATCGCCGCCAACAGAACCGTCTTCGACATCAGACGACGAGCACATTCCCGCGATCGTGGACGCAAAGAAGGAGCCACAAGTAGACCCTAGCCTGAGTGGAGCAGATTATGCGAAGCCCATGAAAAGCAAAGAGCATAGTGCAGACGCCGAAACCAAGGCTTCCACGACGCTTGCAGCTCCCGCTGCACCATCAGAGAAAGGCGTTCCTCGAATTGAATTTCAAGAATACATACCAGACACGGAACTTATCTTTCCACCAGCACTGTGGAAGTATGAGCCTCAGCCGTTGTGCTACGGCAACGAAAAGAAGATCTGGTTCCGACCTACACAGCTGGAGCATCTGACAGAGCTGAAGGATGCATATCCGTCTGCGAAGCTTGTAGGTGGCGCTAGTGAAGTGCAGGTCGAAGTCCGCTTCAAGAACTCTGACTTTGCTGTCTCTGTGTACGTGTCAGACATTGCAGAGTTGAAGCACACCGAACTTCCGACAGACACTGAGTTGGAAGACGCAAAAGAACTCATCGTAGCGGCGAACACGCCATTGACTGAGCTGGAGGCAATTTGCAAGGACGTGTATGCAAAACTGGGTAAGCAAGCCATGGTACTGGAAGCTCTGCGAAAGCAGCTTCGATACTTCGCCGGTCGTCAGATTCGCAATGTTTCATCCCTTGCCGGAAACATTGCCACGGCCTCACCAATTTCTGACGCCAACCCGGTGTTGATAGCAGCTGGCGCAACGCTGGAGGCTGTCAACAAAGAGGATGGTTGTGTCAGTCTTCCCATGTCCAAGTTCTTTCTCGCTTACCGAACAACGACCTTATCCCCCGATGCTGCCATTGCGCGCATCCGCATACCTATCCCTCCTAAAGGCACTCGGGAAGTGCTGAAAGCTTACAAGCAAGCCAAACGGAAAGATGATGATATCGCTATTGTGACAGCTGCTTTCCGAGTACGTCTCAATTCGCAAGACTATGTTGAGGACGTTTCTATCGTATATGGTGGAATGGCACCGACGACAAAAGAATCACCAAAAGCCCAGGCCGCTTTGCTGGGCAAGCCATGGTTCCATTCAGAGACCTTGGATGCCGCTCACAGCGGCTTACTTGAGGACTACGATCTGCCGTATGGTGTTCCTGGAGGGATGGCGGAATATCGAAAGACACTCACTCTCTCGCTCTTTTTCCGGTTCTGGCACGAATCTGCTGCAGAATTTGGTCTGGGCAATGTAGATGAACAAGTCGTCGATGAGATACATCGCTCTATCTCAACCGGTACAAGAGACGACTATAACCCTTACGAACAACGTGTTGTTGGCAAACAGGTTGCCCATCTCTCTGCGCTAAAGCAATGCACCGGAGAGGCGGAATATATCGACGACATGCCACGACTCGACCGTGAGTTGTTTGGGGGTCTGGTACTGTCAACTAAAGCCCATGCCAACATCATAAGTGTTGACTGGGAACCTGCATTAGCCATGCCAGGCGTTGTTGGCTATATCGATAAGAACAGCATCCCCGCTGACGTTAACATCTGGGGCTCAATCAAAAAGGACGAGTTGTTCTTTGCAGACGGCAAGGTTCTCTGCCATGGACAAGTCATCGGCATGGTGTATGCGGACACTGCTCTGGAAGCTCAAGCGGCTGCACGTGCGGTCAAAGTCGAGTATGAAGTGCTCAAGCCGATCTTGACCATTGACGAAGCCATTGCCGCTAACAGCTTCTTTCCACATGCCAAGTTTCTAAGGAAGGGCCTTGCCATTGATGACAAGATGGATGATGCGTTTTCACAGTGCGACAGAATCTTTGAAGGTGTCACAAGGATGGGCGGGCAGGAGCATTTCTATCTTGAAACAAATGCCGCGCTCTCTATTCCATCTGGGGAAGATGGTGCAGTAGAAGTCTGGTCGTCGACACAAAACACCATGGAGACTCAAGAGTTTGTCAGCTCGGTTCTGGGTGTGCCGAGTAATCGCATCAACTGCCGTGTGAAGCGCATGGGTGGCGGCTTTGGAGGCAAAGAGTCTCGCAGCGTTCCCTTCGCCGTCTACACTGCTATTGCTGCGAGAAAAGAGAAGCGCCCAGTGCGGGTCATGCTGAACCGCGACGAAGACATGCTGCTCAGCGGGCAAAGGCACCCATTCCAGGCACGTTGGAAAATCGGCGTTTCGAAGGAAGGAAAATTGCTTGCTCTGGAAGCTGACGTCTACAACAACGCTGGCTTCTCGCAAGACATGAGTGGTTCGGTAATGGACCGATGTCTTACGCACCTCGACAACTCTTATGAATGCCCCAACGTGTTCCTGCGTGCGCACGTCTGCAGAACGAACATCCACAGCAACACAGCCTATCGTGGCTTTGGCGCACCACAAGGCATGTACTTTGCCGAGACGCTCATGTATAACATCGCCGAAGGTCTTGGAACGGATGTCGACGCATTGCGCCAAAAGAACCTTTACACGATTGGTCAACACACTCCTTTCTTCCAGAAGATCGATGAAGACTGGCATGTGCCCATGCTACTACACCAACTCTCCAAATCCTCAGACTACGAACGCAGGAAATCTGAAGTCCAGTCCTTTAATACGGCCAACCGCTGGAAGAAGCGTGGTATCGCTCTCATTCCGTGCAAATTCGGCCTCAGCTTCGCCACTGCTTTACATCTCAATCAAGCGGCCGCCTACATCAAGATCTATGCCGACGGCAGCGTGTTGTTGCATCATGGCGGAACGGAGATGGGCCAGGGCCTGTACACAAAGATGTGTCAGATCGCAGCCCAGGAACTGGGTACGCCGCTCGACTCCATCTATACACAAGACTCGCAGACGTATCAGATTGCAAATGCGTCGCCCACCGCTGCGTCCTCGGGTTCTGATCTAAACGGGATGGCTGTGAAGAACGCATGTGACCAGATCAATGAGCGCTTAGCACCGTACAGAGAGAAGTACGGGGCTGACGCACCGCTCAAGACCCTTGCACATGCTGCCTACCTTGACAGAGTGAACCTCGCAGCGAACGGGTTCTGGAAGATGCCGAAGGTGGGATACAACTGGGGCGATACAAATTGGGAGACCGTAAAGCCGATGTACTACTACTGGACTCAGGGCGCAGCAACCAGTGAAGTCGAACTCGACCTGCTGACCGGAGACCACACAGTTCTCCGGAGCGACATAATGATGGTACGTCGCAAGATTCCCACCAACTCGCACCCACTAACATCGCTCTAGGACGTCGGCAACTCCATCAACCCCGCCATCGACTACGGACAAATCGAAGGCGCCTTTGTACAAGGCCAGGGACTCTTCACCATGGAAGAAACCCTCTGGCACACCGCTTCCGGCCAACTCTTCACCAAGGGACCCGGCACATACAAAATCCCGGGCTTCAGCGACATTCCGCAAATCTTCAACGCATCCATGCTGCGCAACGACAACGACGGAAACCCACTATCTTGGAACCACCTGCGCAGCGTGCAGAGCTCAAAGGGTATTGGCGAGCCGCCGCTGTTCTTGGGCAGTACCGTGTTTTTCGCGCTGAGAGAAGCGGTCAAAGCTGCAAGGCAGATGAATGGCGCGACGACGGCGCCTGGAGAGTGGAGTTTCGATTCGCCATCGACGTGTGAGCGGTTGCGGCTGGCGGTTGGTGACGACTTGGTTAGGAGGGCAGCGACGGTGAGGAGGGAGGGCGACGTGCCGTTTTTGACGGCTGTTGCTTGAGGTGGGTTATTGCGACATGTAATATGGTGTATGTTGTGGAATTTTGCTACATTACAGTTCTAGTTGTACTCTAAGAAGGTGGAGTCGTCTCTTCTACATCAACTTCATCGCTCAATCAATGTGAACCGTCATTGCGGCATCTTTCTTTCCTGAACACCCACCTGACACCCCTAAAGCCTTGACCTACAACAGTTGCATCATAAACGCAGCTTGTACTCCACAATACGCGCTACTATTATGTAGAACCTTCATCCCAGAGAAACACCAGCGCCTGAAGAAGAAATCGAGCTAGCTCTCATCTCCACTGTTTAATCCTGCATTCTGCTGAGTAGGCAGTTACAAACACCCACCAAGACGGAGGGAAGCTAATCATTTGCAGCAAGTTGTGGAACGCCATCATACGCTATGTTATGTATGTGCACTGACCGACTGCTATGTTTCGGTTTGCTTTGCTTTAGTCTAGACTCGTCATGACTTTGCTGTACCCTGCTATATACAATACTTTCAACTCAACGTGTGTCTTCCTCACTTGCGGTGTTGAGTCAACATTGGTGTGATTGCTTGGTTTTGAAGCTGGGACCGGGAATAACTACCATTCAAATGAGTACTGGATAGCAGGACAAGATCAAGACGATGTATTGAATGGGAAGGTACTAGCAAATTCGTAACTTTGTATTGCTGTGGTCTCGTTTTGGTGATTCCATGATTTTCCTTCATTTGCGTATAGGTGAATACAACGCCACCTGCCCAACACAAAACAAAATCACAGCTACGAGCGCAATGGCCGTGTAGGTTACTGCTACTTATTCATAGATTAGCACATGTTTCTTCTTTCCCCTCCCTCGAATCTCCCTGACACAAAAACGTGTCATCGACGTACCTTTGAATCATCGTCCCAATCGCCCATGCGTCCCACATGCGGCGTAGCGGACCAAACATGCAAGAACATACCCACAATCATACACAGCGTCGCAGACGTAAGAAACATGACTGGCATCTGCCAAGTGACAACCTGCAGCAACCCTGGTTGAAGTCTCTGCGGCCGGGATTCCATTCCTCTCTCGCAGTCGGCGTCCTCTCCGCGATCACGCACCGTCTTGGCCAACAAGTTCCTCAGATTCGCCAGCCCGTCGCGGTGGGATGATAGGCGGTGTAATCGCACTGTTTGATCGGCCGCGGTGAGGATGCTGAATAAGGAGAGGATGATTCCGCAATACCACGCCGTGCGAATCGGCCAGGGGGATAGCTCGCCCGAGGGCAGAATAGCGGGCCAGGACCCCGTGGATGTCAGAACGCCGGCGAGGAGTGCGGATACGACGCCGACAAAGTTCAGCTCGCTGAGCTTGTTGTCACGCCAGCGCGCTGTGAGTTCTTTCTGCTCGTCTTCGTCGGAGGCGTTGAGTAATATCTCGATTGGATCGTACGTTGACGGGTCCGGGGCGTAGATGCCGCCGCCGAAGCATTGGAGGAAGGGAGTGAAGGTCCAGTTGCGGAGTTGTTTATGCTCGGATCCATCATCTTGCTGGGTGGATGGTGGCATCTTGAGCGTGTGGTTGTTTGCGTGTGCGTGCGTTCAAGAATGCAAGTTATTGATTGATCGTGTGACTCGATTGTGTGGATTTGGGGACTGGGTGAATTACAGTCCACACCGGCATCACGACGGATGGCGGCATCTTGTACGTGTTCCAAGGGCGCTGGGTATGCGGCTATAGTAGCGGGTGCGGGATGACGCAGGACGAGTTCGGTCGAGCCCGTTAGCTTGCGAACCGTCTCGGGGGGTGGCGCTTGTGTGGTTGGCTTGAAATTGGAATGCGGGGTGGGTAGTGCTGGAGAGAAGGGAGTGTCGACGAAGCGAGGTTGAGAGATGAGAATAGGCAGACTTTAGCAAAGTCCTGCTGAGCAGTTGTTTTGATAGTTCGAAATGGTGATTAAATGAGAATCCCAAACGCCATATGTGCCACCGTGTCCCGTCTATATACACTACTCCCCGTCTACGACTTCTCGATCCTCTCCAGCCGCGCCCGGTTCATGGCGATCTGGTCGTCGACCTTGTCCGTCTTCCCGATGATGCGGCCAATGTGCTCGTTCTGCGTCTCGACTTCCTGGCCCATGGCGCGACCCAGATGGTTCAAGCGCCTGGCGGCGCCGTGCAGGGCGTCGAGGTTGCTGTCGATCTCATTCTCCATCTCGTCGTCCTCGCTGTCGGCCTCGAACTGGTACTTTGCGCGCTCGGCCAGCGACGACTTCTTGTTGGCGCCCGACATGCCCTGCATGGTGCGGTTCTGGTTGTCCTGGCGCGCAGATGACTCCCAGGCAGCCTTGCGGGTGGCGTCGCGGGCCTCGCGGTCGCGGTGGTGGTTCTCCATGATCTTGTCGTCACGGGCTTGGCGGCGCGACGAGGCGGTGAAGGGGTTGGACACGTGCATGGCAAACATGGACTTGTTGAGGGCTGGGTGGGTTAGCGCGGTGTTGTGGTTATCGTGGGAGGGGAGGGCCTACTCTTCAGCTCGCGGGCTTTTTCCTCGGCGATGCGGTTCTGGGTCGAGGCCAGGTCGAGGTTGCGCTCGGTGCTGTGGTGTGTTAGTGGATATGTTGAGAAGGTGATTGCAGAGGCAAGACGAACTTGTGGATGCGCTCGCCCTGGGCTCCCAGCCTCGCCAGCGTGTCGCGGCCCGTCTCCTCGGCCTGCTGGGCAAGACGGAGGGCGTTGCGGGTACTGCTGACGTCCTGCTGCTTCATGAACTTGATCTCCTGCTTGGTGGCGCCAATGTCCTCCTCCTCCTGCTCCTCGGCCGTCAGCTCGCGGTCGCCATAGGCACCGTAGCCGCCCGAGCTGGCCCCGTAGGCTCCAGGCGTCGACTGTCCATAGCCGCCGGGCTGGGCGCCGTATCCGCCGGGCTGCTGCTGCTGCTGGCGCTGGGCGGCATTGCCGAAGAGGTCGGCCTTGTTGGCGTCGGTATCGGTCGAGTTGGTGCGGCCCAGGCCTCCGTAGCCACCGGGCCCGCGGGCGCCTTGCTGCTGCTGCGGTGCAGGGGAGCTGTCGTAGCGCTCGTTGCCGTAGCCACTTTGCGCGCCGTAGCTGCCTCCCTGGGCTCCGTAGCCGCCGCCGCCTCCTCCTCCTCCTCCTCGACCTCCATACTGCTGGCCGGGCCCTGTCACTGCGGGCGTCTTGTCCTGGCGAAAGCCGTCATTGGGGCCCGAGTACTGTGGCGGGGGTTGTGCGTAGGGGTCCTTGCCGGGTGCTGCGGCGTCTGTGGCGAGTTAGCTACCAATCTGCCTTTCACCGTCCCAGGCTGCGACGTACAAGGGTTGCTCTGCGGGACCGCCTTGTCGCTCTTCTTGCGGCTGCCGAACAGGGCATTGCGGTTGCTGTCGTCGCCGTCGTCCTTTTTCTTGCTGAGGAAGCCCATGGTCGTGGGGGTGTCTTGAGGGTGCTGTCGAGGGTGTCTTGAGGGTGCTGTCGAGGGTGTCTTGAGGGTACTCTCAAGGGTGCGCTCGAGGTGTGGTGTGGTATCGAGGGGTGGTGTGTGTCGAGGGGTGTCGAGGGTGTATGGGTCGACGTAGGCTGCGGCTGAACAACGGTGTGGGGTTGGTAGGCTACTAGCTGTCGATCACTTGGGCAGCAACAGCAGCAGCAACAATAATGAGTGCAAGGTCGTATAAGAGCGTCGTGAAGGCTAGATGGCTGTTTCTCCGCAAAAGACGAGGGAGATGCTCTGTATTAAAAGGTCGCACGAGAGTGGCAGCTTGTTTGAAGGGTACCGCTGTGTCGCAATCCATGTTTCGAAAGAACGCTGACGCTGCGACGAGGCTGAGCTACCGTCTGTGGTGTGGCTGGGCACGCACTGGGCTCGGGCTGGGAATCCGAGTGGCTTGGTACTAGTCATCCGGAGAGACGAGACCAAATGTGAGCTCACATGACTGCATCCCGTCTGCAATTCATTATTCACGTTCTCGCCTCTGCGCCATAACAAGACAGTAACAGTCCTGTCCCTCGTTGTGTTTTGCTTTGGACCCTGCATATCGCTACGGCTGGCCGTTGAACGCCCTCGTGCAGGACCACCAACACCTTCGAGCCATGCATGCAAATCATCTCAATTGCGCACCTATGCGTATGGGTATCTCAAAGACAATGCAGTCTGTCTCCACGTGCTCTCATACCGCTGCTTCCAACACCTGCGAATCAATCTCGGCGCTCTTTGTCCTTTTCAAAACGTCTTGCACCGGCTCCTCGTCAGACGAAGGCAGCTCGTCATGCTCCTCCATCGTCCAGATCTCGTTACCCGTGACCACAGGAAAGGAAGTAAGCACTCTGCTGATGTCGCCCCACCACACCTCGCCAAACCGACGATACCAATCCACCGTAATCTTCAACCCCTCGTCAAAGCCCATCTTTGGCTCCCACCCCAATGCAGTCAGCTTCGACCCGTCCGTCGCATACCGCTGGTCGTTGAACGGCCGGTCCGCCGTGTGCTGCACCCACCTGTCCACCTCGGCCGGGCTGTGACGCGGTATCCCAAACATGTCTAGCAGTCGGTGGCAAATGTCCGTGTTGGACACCTCGTCCTTGGATGCGATGTTGTACACCTGTCCAATCACCCCTCGATGCAGGATCGTGTCCAGCGCGTCCACGATATCCCCCGCGTACAGATAGCGGCGCGTGGGCGAGCCATCGCCGTGCACCAGCAGCTTCTGTTGTCGCTGCAGCAACATGATGAATTTGGGGATGATTTCTGCACTCTATTAGCTTGGAAGTAGCGAAAAGCTGAACGCCATACTCTCGGGAAACTGGTGCGGTCCATAGACGTTATTGGCACGCACCGTCATCAGCGGCAACTTGAAGCTACTCCTATACGCGCTGACCATCATCTCCGCCGCCGCCTTGCTCGCCGCATAGGGATTCGTAGGCGCAAGCAGACTCGCCTCGCTCAAGTCTGCAGCACCGACCGGCACATCCCCATACACCTCGTCCGTGGAGATGTGTATGAAGCGCGTAACACCATGCTGAAGCGCCCTCTCCAGCAAGACATGCGTGCCATACACATTGGTGTTGGTGAACTGGTACGAATTACCAAAGCTGAGATCGACATGCGACTGCGCCGCAAAGTGGAAGATGGTGTCGATCTTGTGCTTGCGCAGCACCCGCTTGACATGACTGGGTGACGTGATGTCGCCGTGCTCAAAAGCAAAGTTGGCTTGCCCGTCGAGGATGCGCGTGTTGTTCAGCGTGGCGCAGTAGTCGAGTTTATCAAACGACACGACGTTGTAGTGCGGGTAGGTGAGCACCAAATGGCGCACAAACCAACAAGCTCTATCCAGATATCAGTATACAACATACTCTCTCTGCCCATCTACCCTATGCGCGACATACATGAACCCCGCGCCCCCTGTAACAAGAACATTCCTCGCATCCTGTAGTCGCTCGAACCTCGTAGTTCCCGTCAACACAGGCGCATGCTTGGACACTTCCTCGGCGACGTAGGATCGCGGGTTCAGTATCGTCGAGTTCCTGCGCGCTGAACAGGTATCAGTAGGTGGTGTGTTTACGTCCAGCAACCGCGGGCGGGGAGACCAACGCTTCGGCGACCCATCTACTAGCTCAGGACTCTGCGCGACTTGCATACTGCACGTGGATTGTCGCAGCGATACAATGAATGCATGGAGGGAATGAGGTTGTAACGGCGCGTTTGAACGCGTTTCTGTTGATATGGGACGTCGTGGTGGGCTGGGGTCATGGGGTGCTAGTGCAAGAGGGGAAATGTATCCGTCTTTTTTCAACACTCAATTACCCGGCTTGTTGCTCTTTAGCATGGGGGGTTTATTTCGCTGTAAGGAAAGTTGGATTGGGGTATTTGGGTCGGGCTCTGATTCTATTTATTAATCCTTGACGACTGGAGAAACAAAACAGGAGGTAAATGGATTTCCTTCCGTAGAAGAGGGGTTCTGGATAGCGATTAGGAATCAGGGACGAACGACTCAATATCTATATAGCATACCTCTATTGTCTGCGTTAATACAGTAGTAGTAAAAAACATAATTCTGTAGAGATACCTATTAAGCTTACTATCTACACACACTACAACTGTAAAACTTTACTCAACTAGCATTGTTTAATTACTACGAGAACAGCAGATATATCTATACACAAGCGTGTCTACATTGCTAAACAGCATACTTAGCTATACAAGTCAATTGTAAAACAACATGTAGTGTGAAAGCAGCACTAGGCTGTATAAAGTGCGCAAGACTGTCAACCGCGCGATGTTTAATGCTGGGGTTTGTTTCTAATGTAGTACTGCATAACACTTCCCTATCCTACACTACGCTATTCTATCCTACACGATAGAACTACAGACCAGATGTTGGAAGGTGCACGCTCTAAGTGACAGCCAAGATCTAGGTGACGAGGCGTTTTGGGTGGGTGTTAGCTCGCATCAAGTGGCTAAAAGGTTGAGGACGGGAACAGAATGATGTTCACATCATCCCACTTATTTCAACACTACGAATTCCTGCCTTGACTGTGTGAAATGATGCTACGAACCGCAACGCCAGTCCTCGCCTGCGGCAAGGCAAGGCTGCGGAGCACAGGGTCCAACACCGCCGTGTATGATTGGCGCATCTTCACCATCTCTCCTAGCTTCGATGCGCAGCGCGTCAGGTGCAGCGTACGGTCCGCGCGCGCTCACGATCGAAACGGGCGATGGGCTAGACATCATTGTCGTCACCACGACATCAATCAGTGCTAAGCTGTACCACTGCGCGGCGGTCATGGTGAGCGCGTTAAGGGGGAATGGCACCATTTTCGATGATGTAGACGAACGGCTGCTGCGAGTGGTTGGGTGCGGTAGGTAGCGGACGACGTCAGTGGGATGGATGCACAGGTACATAGAAACCGAGCTCGCGTGCGTGGATGATTAGAAGGCCATGTTTGTTTTTCCTTCGTCACGTCAATTGCTACCTGGGATAATAAAAACATCAGTGCTTTCGCTCTCCCCTTTCATGAAACCTACTTCCCGGCTACACCAACTCTCACAACACCTGCCGCTGCGCTCTTTCTCCTCCACCGCACAGCCCAAGATGCCGGCCACAAGACAGCAAGACAACAAGGGCGAGGCGGGCCTCGCGTCGCGGACGAAGAAGGACGCGCCCGGCGCCAAGCCAGTGGAGAAGTCACACCGCAGCAACGCAAAAGACTGTACCGAGCACTGGGAAGACGAGGAGCACCTCGAGCAGAACAAGAAGGATTTCCAGGAGTTCCGCACACATGACAACAAGTCGAGCTCCCCGGCTGGCAGTGCATCAGCCGGCTCAGACTCGGGCGACCATGGCGAGGTTCCCGGCGGCATGAAGCGTGGACGCGGCGCGAACCAGGCTGGCAATCAGAGCAAGAAGGCCAAGAGCGAGGAGGCCGATGCGTCGAGGCTGCCTCGGGGAGATAAGACGAGGGTGCCCGCGGTGGGACAGCACGTGCAGTGGAAGTCTGGAAAGGGGTATGCAAAGGGCGAGGTGGTGGAGGTGCTGTATGAGGCGAAAGAGGTTGAGGGTCAGAAGGCGGAGGCTAGCAAAGAGGATCCCAGGCTGGTGTTGAAGACGGATTCGTCAGGCAGAGTCGCCGTGCACAAGCCGGAGGATGTGTACTTTGATTAGAGGTTGTGATAAAAGAAGACAGAGAATGTGTACTTTAATTAGGATGTTGTGATGAAAGAAGGCAGAGGATGTGTACTTTGATTAGAGGTTGTGATGAAAGAAGGCAGAGGATGTATACTTTGATTAGAGGTTGTGATAAAAGAAGACAGAGGATATATACTTTAATTAAAGGTTATAATAAAAGAAGACAGAGAATATGTACTTTGATTAGAGGTTGTGGTGAAAGAAGACAGTCTTGCATAGCACCGAGGGTCTGCTGCTGCTGACTGGTGAAGTCAACAGATTCAGGCCAGGTACAACGGCGTATCTGCAGCTGGAATGAATGCAGTCTACTTTACAAGCGGCAGCTCCATTCCACCGACTCCCTTCTGCTTGAGCAATAACAATGCGTATTTGTGATCAAGGTGCCGAACGGGCGTGTTCATAAGCTTTCGGCGGGTCCACAAGCCACTTCCCCAGATTCTCAAGAGCGAAAGCGGATGGTTCGGTGCGGAAATAGCGGATTCGGCTTTGTTTACGGTGGTTTATAAGGGATGACGGCACACAAAGCATCCTAGGTGCAGGTAGAGCGGGTCTGGAGCGGCGGCATGAGGAGAGCTGCGGTCGCGATTGGAGGGCTACTAGGGCCATCTGCACGCTTCAGGCAGTGCGCCCAAAAGAGCGTTTCGCAGGTGTTGCCGAGGGCTTGTTGTTCTCGCGAGCGTTTATCACAACAAAGAAGAGGCCGTGTGACGTCTGGCGTCGTCTGACCGTGGTGTGAGCGAGTCGACGGGCCAAACGACTGCTTTCAGCCACGCCATGCAGCAACATGCCGCTGACTGCCGTGTACTGTGTACGTACTACGTTGGCAGGCTTTGGTGTAGTAATAGCTAAGCTGGAGGCAAGCGGGAGAGGTTGGCTGGCCGTGTTTGCCCATCTCACACATGACGCTGCATGCTCGAGGACCCACCGCAGTGGTTTTCTCTCGCGTTGGTCTGGTGGTAAGCTGTGACGGTGCCCTTCTGGCGGGTTCAGAGATTTTTGAAAAGTGATGAGCTGGACGTTTCCAGCAGGGAGTCTGCCAGGAGGAGCCGCTGGGCAGGTGGTGATGTGCCAGGGCTCCCGGCTAAATGTGGCCCCCTCGGAGGGCAGCAGCCGGCCACTGCCAGTGGAGGATGAGGGCGTATCACCTAGCACACAGCTGGCTGTCGGCCCATGCCGCGAGGTTTGTGCCGCGAGGTTTGTGCCTCGAGCGTGTCGAGAGCGTGGAAAGCGTCGAGAGGCTCGCCACAGTGTTGCTCCACGACGGCGCTGAAACGCGCAAGAATGCAGACTCCATGCGCGGTGATGCACTCGGATGCAGCGCTGAGAGCGCACGGGGCAGACAGGGCGCCGTGCACCGGCTATCTCTGGCCAAGCTCGAAGCAGCTCGCCATGGGCGCGCCGTGTGACTTGAGGGCCTTCTTTTCTCCAACGCCGTGACGCCGTCTAAGGCGTGGGGAATGCCAACTGGATAGTGTGCACCCAAGCTGCAGCCCGCGGGTCACGCTCGCGCCGTTTATCGTTTCTCATCCCGCGGCTTGTGTATGGCTGCGAGTAGTCTGAGACATTGTCTGTCCGCATTGCATTATTGCATTATTGCATTATTGTGCCCCTCCGCTGCCGCTGACCCTCGTCACCACCAAAAAACGTCCACCAACAACGCGCCTGCCCAAACACTCATTTTACTCAATTCCATCGCTCCATTGCCGAATCGCTTGCCCGCCCTGGCCCTGCGATATCAGCCGTCAGCAGCCCGAGCAGCCCGGACTGCCAGCAGCAGTAGTATTCCCAGCAGCAGTACTCCCACCACCACTACCATTACCACCACCACCACCACTACTCCCACAACAAGAACACCCACTACTCCCACAACAACAACAACAACAACAACAACAACAACAACCCCCACAATGGTCTCGGCACCTTCCTGCACATAGCTCACTCCCACCGGCCCGCGGGCACACGCCCCTCTTCCCAGTGGACAGCACGCTACAACGACACGTCCCCCCGCCCATCATGTACGAGGTGCCGCCCACCACGCTGGCACCGCCTGCAGTCACGGCGCTGAGGAAGGAGGCCACAGGCTCTGCCGCCCAGCAGCGTGTCAACATGGAGCGCACCGTCAGCCAGGACATGCGCGAGGAGAGGGAGGACCTGAAGGAGGCCGCCGAGCACAGCCTGAACATCATCATGGACCTGGACCTCACCGGCAAGGTCCGCTACGTCAGCCCCTCGTGGAGGCAGATTGTCGGCACCGTGCCAGACGAGCTCGTCGGCAAGCCCGTGCTCGACATGATCTATGCCGGCAAAGACGGCTTTGCCGAGACCATGGAGTCGGTCAGAAAGTACGACTCGAGGAGTCACATCGCCCGCTTCTCGGTGCGCATGGGCCCACAGTCGATGCTGCGACGCAAACGCTCCAGGCCCGCTGTCCAAGGCGACCACCAATCGCTACCACCCTCACCCACACACCCCGACCACGACGACGACGAGCACATCCTGAACCTCGAGGCCCAGGGCATCATGGTGTACGACCGTGCCACGGGCGCGGAGAGTCATGTGCGTCCATACCCTTTGCTCTGATCTGTTCTAATCTGCTCTGATCTGCTCTGCTCTGCTCTGCTCTGCTCTGCTCTGCTCTGCTCTGCTCTGCTCTGCTCTGCTCTGCTCTGCTCTGCTCTGCTCTGCTCTGCTCTGCTCTGCTCTGCTCTGCTCTGCTCTGCTCTGCTCTGCTCTGCTCTGCTCTGCTCTGCTCTGCTCTGCTCTGCTCTGCTCTGCTCTGCTCTGCTCTGCTCTGCTCTGCTCTGATCTGCTCTCGAATGCCATGCTAACTCAACCGTCATAGACAATGTGGATGGTCCGCCCCTCGGTCCTGCGCGAGGTCACCATCGACCTCCCCGAGGAGCTCGTCGAGTCTCTGGGCGTGGGAGCAGAAGTCCTGGCCCACTACCTGACTGGCCTGGCCGAGCAAGGAGCCAACGATCCGCGAAACCACCCCCCGCCGCTCCCTGTCTTGTGTCGCATCTGCGAGCGACACATCACCCCTTGGTGGTTCGAGAAGCACTCGGAGCTGTGTCTGCAGGAACACCGCGCCGAGATGGACGTCCAGATGGCCCAGGAGACGCTGTCAGAACACCGCAACGCCATCGTCAAAGTCCTCGACATCCTCGAGGCCCAAGCCCGCCCTTCAAGGGCCGCTCCCGCAGACCCCGCCGCCCTGATTCAGCCACTCGAGTACCAGGGCCACCTTATCCAACCGCTATCGAACCCCTCCTCGGGAACCCCATCGGGACGCAACTCGCCTGCCTCCCCGCCCTCGAGATCTCGCGAGCGCTCTGGAGGCTCCGGCTTCGGACACCACCGTGCACGCTCCTTTGCTGTTCGACGGCCCCTTGCCCGTATCGTGGAACTGGTGCTGGATCTGTGTGATACCGCGCTCGAAGTCAACACACCCGCCATCAAAGACAACATTCGCGCGGCCTCTGAGATCCGTACCCAGTCGCCCCAATCCGAGAACCGCATCTCGCAGGTGCTGCAATGGCAGTCACCGACATCAGGCTCGTCAGACTTCAGCGAAGGCCTCAAGATGCTTTGTGAGGACACCAACCGTCTAGCCAAAGCCAAGATCGATGCCGTCTTCAGACACCGCCAGATCCTCGAGTACTCTGAACGACTTCGTATCGAGTTCGATGTCCTTGTACAAGAATGTATAGAAGCCGCCATCATCAAGGCTGCTCGCATAGCGGCTGGAGAAGACAGCTCATCAGACGATGAGCAGACAGAAGAGCCGCAGTCGAATGCAAACGACATACCTACAGGCGAGGAACGCATCTTCTCTGGCTCCTTCGACGCCCCGTCGGCGATTGCACACGCTCTACGCAATGCTTCAGACACCTCGCTACCCATGCGTGTCGGCCGCCGAGAGTCGTCTGTTGCGGATTCGACACGCTCTAGTAGTCCCAAAGGAGGCAGTCAAACACCTAGATCCCACGCAGGTGCTATCAGCATTGCAAGCCAGAGCAACCGGCGATCTATGCATTTTGAGAGCGACGCAGGTATGGAGAGCGACACCAGCATGCGGTCGTCGGTATTTTCGGGCCCTCGGCGAGCAGATTCACCAGCCAACTCGGAACTCGGCCTGAGCAGGGTGGCTAGCTCGCGAGAACGGAAACGCAAGAGCTTGATCCTCCCAAGCGTATTGTCCAGTCGACAGCAATCGCCTGCCCGCACCATGCACCCAGCGCCACCAGCATCCCCGCTGCGAACCAACAAACCCCGCCTGCCCAGTGGCCTGGACGCGCTGCAGTCCCCAATCACATCGCCTGTACTCACAACGACGGAGTTCTCCTCTCCTGCCATGGCCATGGCCATCAACCATCACCGCAGGCAGTCGTCTACAGCTGGCTCGGACGGCCCGAGAGCCTTGTCGCCACGTCTCCTGCCTGTCACACAACCGCAGCCGCGTGCTGTTCCGCCCTCGATCAAAGACTTTGAAGTCGTCAAGCCCATCAGCAAGGGTGCCTTTGGCAGTGTTTATCTGGCCAAGAAGAAGTCTACAGGCGAATACTACGCCATCAAAGTTCTGAAGAAGGCTGACATGGTTGCCAAGAACCAAGTCACCAATGTGAAGGCTGAGCGAGCCATCATGATGTGGCAAGGAGAGAGCGACTTTGTTGCAAAGCTTTACTGGACATTCTCAAGCAAAGACTACTTGTACCTTGTCATGGAGTACTTGAATGGCGGCGACTGCGCTTCGCTCATCAAAGTTCTCGGCGCTCTGCCTGAAGACTGGGCGAAGAAGTACCTGGCTGAGGTGGTGCTTGGTGTCGAGCATCTACATAGCCGGAGCATTGTGCACCGCGATCTCAAGCCTGACAATCTTCTGATCGATGCAAAAGGCCACTTGAAGCTTACTGATTTTGGTCTATCAAGAATGGGTATGATTGGCCGACAGAAGCGCGCACTCAAATCCGATCCGAATGAGGCTGCTCCTGATCTACTCAAGACTGGGCCGTTCCATCGCGCGGCCTCTGGCTCGTCTGCCTCTCGGTCTGCATCGTTCGATCTGAACCCGTCGCCATCTACCACTCCATCTATGACCCCAGCACTTGCTGGCGACCTTGGTCAGCCTTCGTACTTTAGTCTCAGCCGGGAGACGTCTCACAGCCGCGAACAGTCCAGGAGAACGTCAGGTAATCGTAGCGATAGCGCTGATAGTGATGCCCTGCAGGCTATGTTCCGCCGGTTCTCCATCGCAGATTCCAACTTCAGTCATGGGCAACGATCACCGATCGAAGAAGAAGACTTCAGTGACACTGGGTCTCCAGACATCCTCGCGCCTTCGATGAGCAACTCTACGGTCGCCTACGCTCAGAACCAGACACCACCTACGACGTCGCACATGCCTCCTCCACACATGGCCCTCTTCGACCCGGATGACAGCAACAGAAAGTTTGTTGGTACTCCTGACTATCTAGCGCCAGAAACAATCGCTGGTAACGGACAGGATGAAGTCAGCGATTGGTGGTCCCTTGGCTGCATTCTGTTCGAGTGTCTATACGGCTACCCACCGTTTCACGCCGACACGCCAGACGAAGTGTTCCAAAACATCCTTGCACGGCGAATCGACTGGCCTTCGGACGATGATGACGTGTACGACATCTCGAACGATGCAAAGGACCTCATGAACCGTCTCATGTGCTCTGACCCAGCCAAGCGCTTGGGTGCGAATGCAGAGGAGAAGTACGCCAGCGGTGGCGAGGAGATCAGAAGTCATCCTTGGTTCGCGGACCTCAACTGGGACACGCTGCGCGACGACGAAGCATCTTTCATTCCAGCCCCCGAGAATCCCGAAGACACCGAGTACTTCGATACCAGAGGAGCGGCTATGGCCAATTTCTCACCAGAGTTTGAGGACCAGGCAACGTCATCAGCAGGCACACCTAGCGCAGATTACCCAGACCGACCACATGATGCTCTGTCTCGAGTGCGATCACAGGTCAGCGTCTCGACTATGAAGCGAGGCCTCATACCGTTGCACATTCCAGCTCACGTACGCGAAGGTCGGTCTAGGAGACTCAGCGAGCCCATGGCTACGGATGACTTTGGCAATTTTAGTTACAAAAATCTGCCAGTGCTTGAGAAGGCCAACAAGGACGTAATTCAGAAGCTCCGCGCAGAGGCAATGCTGCCGCAGAACAAACCTGGTTCGGCGCTTCAATCACCTACGATCACGTCGCCCTCGGCTTCCCTCGAGACCAGCCCGATGCTGCCTGGCCAGCTGAAGCGTACCCTATCGACCAACAGAGTAGGCGGCAGGCCATCATCACCGTCTGTCAGCGGCCCTGCTTCTTCGCCTAGTCGAGGCTCGCAGCCTTCCTCGCCTCTGCTCGTGCAGTTCAGCACTGGCCAGCACCACGAGCGACGCAAGACATCAAGTAGCTCCTCTACCTTGTCGCACTCTACTAGCAATCCTGGATCTCTGCAACCGGGCAGCTTCTTCGATCCTTCGCGCCTATCGGGCTTGAGACCTTCGCCAGAGTCGACCTCACCGGGCAAGCCGCCAAAGGTTGGTGCAGGCTTGTCGTCGTCCTTGTCCGAGAAGATGGGAGCGAGCCCGCGTCAGTCTTCAGCCGGACCAGCAAACTCGTCGACCCGTGCTAGGTCACAAACAGTGGGTTCGCAAGAGGGTGACGTGGTGAGGGACTTGCTACCGGGCCACCACAAACGGCGAAGCCAGGTACTTGATGTCTCGCCATCGTCGTCGGACACGGAGGACTCGAGGGCTAAAGCACTTCTGCGTGTGCAACGGCGAAGGCAGAGCTCTCGTAGGCTGTCTCAGATCAGCTTTGGTGACGGTCCATTCTTTCGCCCTCTTGACGTTCTCATCTGCGAGGACCACCCTGTATCCAGGCTTGTCATGGAGAAACTGCTCGAGAAGCTGCGCTGTCGTACATTGACTGTCAACAACGGATCCGAAGCCATCCGCTACGCCATGGGTGAAGTCAAGTTCGACATCATTATGATGGAATTCCGGTTGCCGCAAGTCAACGGCGCAGATGTGGCTCGCATGATTAGGGACACGAAGAATGCAAACACGACGACGCCCATTGTCGCAGTGACTGGCTATCTTAAGGAATTGCAGGCACCACACTATTTCGACGCTTTGATCGAGAAGCCGCCTACGATCGCGAAGCTCACGGATACGCTCGGTCGACTATGCCAGTGGAAGCCACCACCTCCAAACTGGGCGCCCGCGCAAATGTACCCTTCCATGATGCCCTCTGGCCTACGACAGGAGTCGACACGGCAAGAAGAGAGTCCGATAACGAACTCGTCAGGCTTCTCCCAGGCACCTTCGGGAAGCTACCGAGGATCCAGTCGCGAGGACTCGATCAGCTCGAGTTTCTTTGGCGACAACGACAGCCGCACCAGCGAAGATGTGCCGGTCGCAATTGCACGTCACGGCGCAGATGACTGGCGCGAGCGAGATGTCGCTCAGGCAATGAGCGGGCTCGGCATCTCAGAAGATGCGGCCAACGTGGACCCTAAATCAGTTGTGCAGAAGCGAAGTGGTGCACCTGACCTGCGGCCTGAGCTACCGCACGAAGCCTCGGCACCGGCCGTCCTGGAAACGGCAACGATTCGCCGACAGCGATCTGCCGAGCAAGTGGGTGCCAAACGCCGCCTTCTCGAGACACGCAAACACGAGTCTGCAGAGTCTGGTGACGATGAGGACGAGGAGCTGGGCCACACGACGGCGACGAAGCAAAGAAGCCCAAAGACGCGTCCCAAGTCGTCGTCCAAGCTGGGGATTGAGATGATGCGCACCAACAGCAGAGGCAGCGTCATCTCGATCGACACGGACATGGGGGCTTCCGACTCCGGGCTGGCGTCTTCGCCGCCTCCGGTGATTACAGAGGACACGGCAGCTGAGGAGCGTGAGGCCAATCTGGCGACACCCGAGGTGCCACCCATGTCGCTGACACCGCCTGAGATGTTCCCTGCGGTGCCTGGGAAAGAGGTGATTGATATCGACATGGGCACGCCTACACCGGAGGATGGTGCAGCGACACCCGACCCAGACCCAACGCCACGAGGCAGTTTGACGAAGAGGGGTTCCTAGCAGGCGAAGAGGGGGTCGGCGAGCTACTTTTCCCTCCGGTCGTGGGTGTAGCGACGCATGAGGTTTGTTTGTGTATTTCTTTCCTTTACTGATTTGAGCATGGTGTCGATGGTGTTTCAATGGTAGTGCACCGAAACATACACAGTACGGCTGTCAGCGTTTGCGTTTCGCGTTGTTGCGATGATAGCGACTGATTCTGATTCTGATTCCGATTCCGATTCTTATCCTTATCCTTATCCTTATCGTTGAGTGCAGCTTTCTTCTCCCCTGTCGATATAGTCAAGTGTTTGGAGGGGTTCTGGGCATTTCGCATTCCGAGTCCATGGAGGACGTGTACATTCGCTTTTGTCTTTTCGCTCTATACCCACATGCTGCGTTCGGTGCGACGCGGCTTGGGTGCAGGACTGTCACTCGCTTCTGCTGTAATGGTTGGTGTTTTGTTTTGTGGGAGGGGAAGGGGATTGTGTGACTGTGCGATAGGGGAGTGTATCTCAAGTGGGTTGGGATATGTCTAGCTGGGGATAGCGTAGCAAGCATAAGATAGGATAGTCCATGGATACACGCTTTTCGATGAGATGTTTCTGAGTGAATTGTGATGTCGTGGCATTTTTCGAACAAGCTCTACCTATGGATATGATTGAATGAGTACACGTTTATTCGGACGAAATTGACTTACTTCTACCACTGTGGTTGGAGAGGGAGGTGGAGCTCCAGCAATCGATAACGGCAACGGGTGGAACGGAAGCGCAGGGGCCAAGGCGGAATGCGGGGAAAGCTTCCAAGAGGTCATGCAGGTACACGACAGGGCAGCTGATGGCATCATTCATCCATCCATCCCAACATCTACAATACACGTAACACTGTCCTGAAGGTTTCTACTGAAGGCTTCTATATAGTTGGTTCGAGAAGTTTTGAACGTCTCTTTGTAGCTGGTTTAAGAGGTTTTGAATAGCTCTCACGGCTTTGACGGCTTGACTTTCGACTGCTTCATACGTTCTAACAGCTCCAACAGCTTCATCCGCCCAACAAGTTCAACAGCCTCATCCGCCAACAAGTTCAACAGACCATCATGGGAGGGGATTGTTGTCGCACCGTGCCCATGTCACGGCCGTCTGGAGACTACCCGCAGCTGGCTGCTGGGCCGGTGGGCAAGCAGATCCATAGCATCTACCAGGGAAGGCTGAGGCAATTCACCGATGGCGGGCAGTACAGGGAGCAGAGCTTGATAGGGTAGCTAGCGAGCATGCAGCCACTCGCTCCACGCACCGCTGACAGCGCACAGCAAGCTCGACGAAGCCCGCGTCAAGGGCACCGACACCAACCACGTCAAGCTCGCCGTCTACTCGCCGCCCGACCAGTCGCGCCCGCTCTTCAAAGAAGCCACCTCGCACCCCTTCACGCCCACCAACGTCGGCGCCTCGTTCGGCCCGAGCTGGTCGACGCACTGGTTCAAGGTGCAGCTCACCGTGCCCAAGGACTTGCTGAAGAAGGAGCGCCTGGAGTTCCATTGGGACGCAGATAACGAGGGTCTTATCTGGACCGAAGATGGCCACACCGTCCACGGCCTGACGGGCGGCGGCGAGCGCGTCGAGTGGATCCTCCCCGACACGTTCCGTGATGGCAAAGAGCACACCTTCTACATCGAGATGGCGTGCAACGGCATGTTCGGCAACGCTCCAGGTGGTGACTCGATCCAGCCGCCTGCTCCAGACCGTTACTACACGCTGCACACCGCCGACATCGTTGCCATCAATCTGGACGCGCGCGCCCTGTACTTTGATTTCTGGGAGATTGGCGATGCCGCGAGAGAGTTTCCCCAAGACTCAATCGAGGCCCATGGCGCCCAGCAGGTTGCCAACCGCATCATCGACACCTTCATCGCTGGCGGTGGAAGCACCGAGAGCATCAAAAAGGCCCGTGGCATCGCCCGCGAGTACCTGGGCGACGTCGACTCGCACAAGGTCTACGACGCCGACAAGGACGCCCTCGTCACCGGCATTGGCTACTGCCACATCGACACGTGCTGGCTGTGGCCTTTTGCCGAGACGAAGCGCAAGGTCAATCGCTCGTGGTCCAGCCAGTGCGACCTCATCGACCGCTACCCCGAGTTGCGCTTCTGCTGCTCCCAGGCCCAGCAGTACAAGTGGCTGGAGCAGGACTACCCCTCCACCTTCGACCGCGTTAAGAAAAAGGTCAAGGAGGGCAGCTTCCAGCCCATTGGCGGCAGCTGGGTCGAGCACGACACCAACCTGCCTGGCGGCGAGTCCCTCATCAGGCAGTTCCTCTATGGACAGCGCTACTTTGAGAGCAAGTTTGGCCAGCGATGCAAGACCTTCTGGCTGCCCGACACCTTTGGCTACTCCACCCAGCTTCCCCAGATCTGTCGTATCTCTGGCATGACGAGGTTCCTCACCCAGAAGCTGAGCTGGAACAACATCAACAACTTCCCCCACACCACCTTCAACTGGGTCGCCCTCGACAACAGCCAGGTCATCTGCCACATGCCGCCAGCAGAGACGTACACCGCCGAGGCCGACTTCGGCGACGTCAAGCGCAGCGTCACACAGCACAAATCCCTCGACCAGGACCAGACATCTCTGCTCGTCTTCGGCAAGGGCGACGGCGGCGGTGGCCCAACCTGGCAACACCTCGAGAAACTCCGTCGCTGCCGCGGCATCAGCGACAAGACCAGCCTCCTCCCGCGCATCAAGCTGGGCGATTCTGCCGATGATTTCTTCGACAAGCTGGAGAAGAAGGTCGAGAACGGTACTGAGCTGGTCACCTGGTACGGCGAGCTGTACTTCGAGCTCCACCGCGGCACATACACCACCCAGGCCAACAACAAGCGCAACAACAGGAAGAGCGAGATTCTTCTGAGAGATATTGAGTACCTTGCCACCTTGGCAACCATCAAGAACGGCTTCGGCAAGAGCAGTGCGTACAAGTATCCAAAGAAGGATATCGACGACATGTGGGAGAGCGTGCTGCTTTGTCAGTTCCACGACTGCCTGCCAGGAAGCTCGATTGAGATGTGCTACGACGACTCTGACAAGGTATGTTGACTCGCACGTACGAAATGCGGATACTAACCATCGTAGATATACGCTCAAGTCTTCGCAACTGGCGAAAAGCTGCTCTCTGAAGCCCTGTCCGAGCTAGGCTTCGACGATGAGACATCTCTCACTGCAAGCAGCAAGCTCTGCACGCTCAACACCCTCCCGTGGAAGCGCAGCGAGATTGTCGAGCTCCCCACCTCCCACCCACACGAGTATGGTCTTGCGCACGGCGACGCTCTGGGCACAATGTCCGTCCGGCCTCTGGCATCCGCGCACTCCGCAGCCACGGCGTCAATCTCAGAGATCAGCGCGGGCGTCTTTGAGCTCCGCAACTCGCAGTTCGTCGTCAAAGTCACGGACGGCGCCATCACCTCGCTCTTCGACATCAACGCAGAACGGGAGCTGATACCCAAGGGCAACAAGGCCGCGCAACTGGTCATTTACGATGACAAGCCTCTCTACTGGCAAGCTTGGGACGTTGAGGTGTACCACCTGAAGTCCCGCCAAGAGCTCTCCCCCCAGAAAGTCTACATCTCGTCCTCCTCCATCGCCAAGGTTTCTCTGACCGTCGAGACGAAGATTTCGGACAAGTCGTGGATCAAGACCACTCTCTCCCTCGCAGCAGCCATTGGCGACTCGCCTTCAGCGATTGAGATTGACGCCGAGATCGAATGGCACGAGACGATGAAGTTCCTGAAGGTTGAGTTCCCCGTTGACATCACCAACACGGAGGCCAGCTACGAAACGCAGTTCGGCATCGTGCGCAGACCGACACACTACAACACCTCCTGGGACATGGCCAAGTTTGAGGTATGCGTGCACAAGTGGGCCGACCTGTCGGAAGCCACCTACGGCGTCAGCATCCTGAACGACTCCAAGTACGGTTTCGCCGTTGCAGGAAACGTGATGCGACTGAGTCTGCTACGCGCACCCAAGGCACCAGACGCGCACGCAGACATGGGTCGCCACAGCACCAAATACGCCATCTTCCCGCACGCCGGCCCGCTCACCCACGCTACAGTCCGCAAAGCCTTCGAATTCAACAACCCACTGCGAGTCGTGGGCCACAGGCAACCCACCGCCGCCGCCGACCTCGCCGGCCAGCGCCTCGATTCCACCAAGCCCGGCGTCCTCAGCGCCTTCAAAATCCTCGGCGCAGATAACCTCATCCTCGACACCATCAAGCGCGGCGAAGACGACGAGGACGTCTCGCGCGGCGAGCTGCCCACACACAGCGGCCACTCGGTCATCGTGCGCGTCTACGACGCCATGGGCGGCCGCTCCAAAGCCGTGCTCAGCTGGGGCGACCTCAAAGTCAAGAAGGCGGTTAAAACAAACGCGCTGGAAGATGAGATGGAGGACTTGAGCGCGTGTTTGGTCGGTGCGGATGCGGTGGGTAAAGGGGCCAAGGGGGTTAAGATTGAGATTCGCGCGTTTGAGGTTGCGACGTTTAGGTTGGTGTTGGAGGATTAGCTGGATGGATAAATCGTTAGATGGATGGACAAGCGGATTTGATGAGAAGGTTAAGTTGGGTTGGGTTGGATTGGATTGAGGCGAGATGGCATTCATAGTAAGGAACAACTTTGAATCTCAATCTACATCAAGTAGATCCTAATATTCTTCCTAGTCTCATCACATTCTAGTAAGTCTACTTACTCCACTCTACTCTACACTTTCTATTCTATTCTAAACAAAGAAAGAAAGAAAGAAGGAAAGTAAACACGCTGTTAATGTTTACACTTTTCTCGTTCTACTTCTCCTGTCTACTTTCTTTGTCTAGTAGTTGAGTTGGTATAACTAATTTGTAGTTAGAGATTATGTAGCTATACTCTTTCTTTTTTAGTTACGTTGTTCGTAGTTGTACTTTGGTAGTTTGCTGGGGTTTGTTTCTTCTTTTTTATTCTTAATTTTGTTCTTCTTCTTCTTCTTCTTCTTCTTCTTCTTCTTCTTCTTCTTCTTCTTCTTCTTCTTCTTCTTCTTCTTCTCTATATCTATATGTATATCTTACCTTAAATAGAAACTTAAGTATAATTTATATGCAACTTTGTATATAGCCTTATAACCTAGCTCTGCTAAAGGTCTTCTTATATTATTATAGATAGGTTGAGGTAAGTCTACACTCTTAAGGAAGAGAGATACTAGGATGTAAAACTAGTACAAGTAGGGTAGTAAACATAGAGAAGTAAGTAAGTTAGTAAGGAAGTTGTGTTAAAACGCTAGTTTTATCTCTACTTTAAACAGCTTAGACAGCGTGGCAAAGTATCTAAGGGTTTTATCGCTCTAGGTAGCTTAAAAGCACGTCCAATCCCTTAGAGTAAAGGAACAAGGGAATACTAGGGTTAGGTAGAGGGCTAGAGGAAATATGGAAAGATGTGTTTACGCTTGTACACAAGTCTTGATCTGTACTTTATACTTCAGATGTCTTGGTTTCGTTTCAAGTGTGTCGTTTGTGATGACGACGTGGGAAGTATCTAGGGGGATTGCACTTACTATTGCTAAGCGGGAGGAGGAGGGAAGGTGAGTAGGTAAGGTGGGTGTATTGATGAAGAGTTTCAGGTATAGCGATTCTATTTGGGTATGCGATGAACTGTCCTTCCCTATCTCTCTCTTTGTTTCTCTGTGGTTATTCCTCTACCTGGGGCATAGTGGTGGTAGTGATTACCGACGTTTTCCTGTGTGGATGCAAGACTTTTAGGTAGCTGTACAGACTATACTATAGCTACAGTGTGATGATTGCCGGGTTGGGCTAAGAGTAGTACTCGCTGAACCTGTATTTCGTCCCGCCATCGTACTTGCCCAGATCGATCAACGCTTGTTTCCCCTCGCGGATGACGGTTTGTCTGACCTGTTCATTCCGCGGTGCAATATCGACTTTGAAGGGGTTGGGTCGCCAGTTGGAGCCGTTACTGGGGATTGTTAGTTGGCTTTGCGTAAATACAGTGAGGACGACGTACGAGTAGTCGAACATATCAACCGGGACTTCCACTCCCGACTCTGGATCAACTGCGGGAGCGACTTTGAACGCCCACACCAGCCGGCAAACACTCAAATATGTGCCCTGCTCCGCGAGATACTGGCCCGCGCAACTCCTGCGCCCCCATCCAAACGTCATGTACCCCTTCTCGCCCGGGAACGGCCGCGCGTCATCTGTATCGAGATACCTTCTCGGGTTGAAGCGGTCCGGGTCTGGGAACTCGCGCGCGTTGTGGTGGATCGCCCAGACGTTGCCTTGGGTCCAGCAGCCTTTTGGGATCAGGTGGCCGTTCCAGTAGTCGTCTTGGGTGGGCGCGTGCGGCATGCCGCCGATGATGGCGACGGAGCGCCAGCGCAGGACTTCTTTGACGAAGGCGCGCATGTACGGGAGGTTGTCGTCGGCGTTTGGACTGCGGTCTTTGCCTACTGTACGGTCGAGCTCTTCCCATGCTGGCTGTAGTGTCTCAGGGAAGGCGCGCATGGCTAGAATGGCGGTGATGAGCGTGCTTGCTGAAGTGTCTGCACCCGCTCCAATCAGGTTTGCGGCTAGGCCGGACAGTTCGAGGGGGTGTAGGTTGTACTTTGGGGTTTCTTGGAAGAGGAGCTTGGAGTAGTTGTCCTGCTCGCGCTTGTTCGCTTCTTCTGCTAATGCGTAGAAAAAATCGACGTCGGCGTGTTTGGGCTTTGCAGCTGTGCCTAGCCCATGTTTCCAGGGTGCCATCCAGTTCGGGAACTTTGCGAGCCCTGTTGCATCTCATCAGTACAGTGGAAGGGTAGAGTGGAAAGGAGCACACACAGGGAAGTGTCTCCATCAGACGAGGGAAGTCTTTGGCAATTACGGCCATGTCTGCTGCGTTGTGCATCAAGGCGATGACCTCTGTGATCAATGGGTCGTCGACTCTCGATATGCGCCGACCGAAAGCAATGATAGAGACGACGCTTGTGGCCCACCGCTCGAAGTGGGCAACAAAGTTCTCCGGCGATTGCAGAAGGTCATAAGTCGTGACTTTGCTCTCATCGTCTTGGAAGCCGCGATATTTCTTCACCTGCTGTATCCCCACGCCCAGATGGGTAAGCTTACGGTGGTCACGGAATCGCTCTCTCTGTGCTTTGGTGATTGTGTACATGTTAAGCATGTTCCACTGACCGGCCCCGAGCTCCGCAAAGATAAGGTTGTGTGGTCGAGAGCAGTAGATGCCAGCGCGCTTGACAAGAATCTCATGGGCCGCCCAAGCATCGTTGATCCATACTGTAGGTTTCCTACCATGGTTGAGTAAGAGCTTGGCTCGTGGCTCAGCTAGGCAGAACGTCTCACCTTCCAACCCAAAAAGTAATAACAGGAGAGTTGTATCGCTTTGAAAGCTCCTCCATTAGATACCAGGGCTTGGTATCCGGCAGGCTGAAGGTGTTTCCTACGATAGGCCACGGCCATGGCCCTGGCGGCTGTAGTTCGAGTGTCAGTATTCGACTCCATCAAGTGCAGAGACCAGAGACTACAATGACCTTACCATCTGCTTCTTCATCTTTAGCATCCACAGATAGTCAGCTGTCGCCGCCAGGGCAATGATGACCGAGGCATAGGCACACAACGACAGGATGTTACCCATGATCTGTGAGGAGGTTGGTGATCTCTATCGAGATCGATTCCTACAGAAGGCGCCATGAGTGGCATCGGCGCACAAGTGAATGGTCACAGTTCATCAAGCTGCTGCACTCGTCACTGACCAATAGCGATGGATGAATTTCCGCAAGTTTCCGCAAGCCAGTCATTGGTGTGAAGAACCTTGCTCGCTGTATGCAACGTCGGTAATTCTCCGACTGAGAGCCGCTGAAGGATCCAACACTCACACCACCTCGGAGTTCAAGCACAAGTCGCGTTGGACGCAGATGAAATTTAGGTGCTGTGCCGCCCTGCTTCGAGAGATCAATTGTTGAGGAGACACGGGAGCAAACTTCCTGGACCCTGACAGCAGGCACGTCCGCGATTGGTCGCCACTGCCGGCCCTCGGGTTCGGTCCGGCTGGCGGTGCTCCTGCCGACCGCTCGTGCATCTTCTCTTCCACCGCCAACCACAAACCATGCACTGCATCTGTTTGAGCACGATCCCCTCCATGTGAGGCATCACCTCGGTCCCTCTCGGTGCACCAGCCTCTCTGTGGTATACTCTAGCAACGATCTGCACATATCATCTCAAAATCTTGCACCAATCGTTACAATAATAGCTGACCAGCAATCGCTCGAATCTGAGACTTCCAGAAATCCTGTCCGTCGTGAAGCTGTCCAGACCCTTGATCTCTCGGGTGAGTAGAGGGAATACCGACTACTCCTGGTTCTTGTCCCGCGATACGAGATAATCAGCCAGTTGCGACACTGTTATCTTGGCTCATCAAAACGTCAGCCAACAGTTGTCCAAGGATGACATTGCCGTTGATCTAGTTTACACCGATGCCGAAGATGTTTTAAAGAACAGTAGTTGTTGCGTGGGGAACCATAGCGATGGCAAGTCGCAGCAAGTGTTGTATTCTCTGTGATCAAGGACTCGTACCTTGAGCCATCGTTGCAACCCTACGAGCCACCCAGGAGCTGAAGGCAAAGCCCGGACTCGCACTGGTGGGAACAAAACGAATCACATTGCGTATGCCCGATGTGTTGTGCATATTGGCCCCCGTATCTGGTGAGGTCATTCATCTTGCACGGCCCCTCGTTGGGCTGACGACCCGTCTGCATGGAATTTGATCAAGCTTCCTGAGGCAGAAGAAGTCTGGGAGAGCAAGGCCCAGAAAGCGTCAAAGTCGACCCAGTGGACTGGTTGATCAGATTGAGTATCAAGGATTCAGTGTTAACGTATCGGCAGTTCACACGGCGCATGCGACGATCCTGGACGTGTGTCTCACAAATGTTAGCAGCGTAAAGGCTACAGAGGCTGCAAAACGTCGACTGTTGTAGGCCAGTGCTGTACAGCTCCGCTCATCGCGTATAACGCGGGACTCGGACCAGTGGAGGCACTTCATCGATTATCTCCTGTCTGCACCTCCAACCTCACAACGCTCACAGTCATGGCAGATAGCAACGGTACGAAGACTCTAGTCGCACTGTGGGCTCTGACGATCATTCCGCTTGTTTTTATGCTCTTGCGCTTTTACTGCAAGTCAAAATACTCGAAACCCTATGGTTACGATGACATGTTGCTTGTTGGGTCATGGGTAAGCCCTCTTGTCACTCAAAGGTGCCTTCTTGCTGACACGAGATAGATCCTCTCGCTCCTGTATACGGTTTTTGCGCAAGTGTCAGTAGGCTACGGCATTGGAAGACACTTCAACGACATAGAGGACAAAGCTTTTCTTGTCGTCGGTGTCAAGTACATGTACATTAGCGAGATCTTCGGCATGTTCTCCGTACCCATGAGCAAAGCGTCGTTCTGCGTAACATTGTTACGTCTTACGATCGTACCGTGGCAGCGACAGATCCTGTGGTTCATTCTGATCACGATCAATCTTGTATTCTGGGCCGGAGCGATATTGACCTTGGTGCAATGCGAACCCAAAGAAAAGCTTTGGAATTTCACCCTAGACGGGAAATGCTGGGACAATCGCATTGTCATCTACTTTTGCGTATTCATTGGAGGTATGCACATATCAACCGGCATTTCTATGTCATGCTAACAGCTGCAGTCTATTCCACCTTGATGGACTTCTTGCTCGCACTTTGCCCCTGGCTCATCATCCATAAATTGCAGATGCGAAAGCGTGAGAAGTTTAACATCATCGCTGCGATGAGCTTAGGATGTCTGTAAGTATCGCTTATGCTTTACAGTTGGAGATGACTGACGGTTTGTAGAGCGGGCATCGCGTGCGCTGTCAAGACTGCGTACCTTCCTTTGATTGGCACCTGGGCCGATTTTACCTACAACATTGGTGATGTACTGATATGGGCCATCACTGAATCCGCCATCACCATTGTGGCGGCCTCCATACCATTCCTCCGGCCGATGATGAAGTACATCTCCAGTCGAGGTGGGAGTCGAGGACCAAGCAACGGTTACACTGAGTCACACAAGTTGGATGATCGACTTGGTGGCAGCCGCTCATTAGGCACCAAGGTTAACATAGAAGCACAACCCGCATCGAACGGAATTGAAGGTGACGACGACAGCGACAAGAGCATCCTGAGAGAGACACGGGATTCAGGAAAGATCACCAAGACACGTGAGGTGACTGTGGCGTACAGCGAGAGTGGGGACGAATCTACCCACGATGGTCGTCGAGGCAATTCGTAGGCTCGACTATAACATAGCCTGATGATACCCAGCAGCTGGTGTTTACGATGAACAGAGTCGAATCTACAATGAGAATCTTTGCTTTCTTTCGGGGTAGTCTCCATCCCGTTTGCTAATATTGCAATGGCCACCATCAGCAGCAACCATCAATGCAACGAAACGTGAATTTCTTGCTCGTATAGCAAAGCACTTCTCACCCGCTATGGGCGGCTCACTAGTTTGCCAAGATCAAATCTGCATACCCTACAGGGATACATTTCGCGGGCTACATAAGTGTGCATCGTTACCAACCTTGGGCAAGTGACCGATGTTCTCATCTGCTTCTGCGTCGAGAATAACTCCGGATCAGACGACAAGTGCATAAAGCGCCGCGAGGCCCCATAACGGCACGATCCTTCAAGGGCCCGACCGTCTGGTCTACCGCCATTTTGTGCTGCGAGCGCCCCATCTCGCTACGCGTTGACCTCCACCGTCCTTGATCTAGTCCCTGTTCTGTCTTGATCTCGGCGTTATCTATGCGGTACACGTTACATCGTGCGCCGGGGCAATGCAAGCTGGTTTGTCTAACTACCAATGTCTTATTCAGCCTGAAGTTCCCCAGCACAGCTTGGGCAGATACAGTCGAATGAGTCCCACAATCTCTCGCACACACACCACGGTCGGCTCTGTTTGACTTGAAGTTGTCACAATCCACCATGGTATCGCTCAAGGAGACCTCGCTTTGGGCCAATCGAAAATGTCTTCTCATGTGCGCAATCGTCTCCATTGCCAACATGCAATACGGAATCGACACTGCAGCTGTTGGTGGTCTGCAGGCCATGCCAGGCTTCCTCAAAGTCTTTGGGTTCGAGGACCCCACAAGTCCGTTTGGATACGGCATTGACGTGAGTGATCTATGTATGTTTCACACACGCAACACTGACCAAGATATCCAGTCAACTGTTCAGCAACTCATGACCTCCTTGATGAACCTGGGTAGCTTCATCTCTGCCATCTCAGCTGGTCTTTTTTCAACATATTTCGGAAGGAAGACCGGCCTTTGGTTTGCTTGTGGCTTGAACGCTATTGCAGTAGCTGTTCAACTGGGTTCGACATCTACTAGTGCCCTTTACGCCGGACGTCTAATCCTGGGTCTTGCCAACGGTTACCTTACCACTTTCTCGACAGTCTATGCCACTGAAGCAGCTCCTGCTCATCTTCGAGGGTAAGACTGGCCCCCTGTTGACAATTTTTGTCGCAGCTGACAATCTCAAAACAGAGTACTTGTCGCCCTCTTCGCTTATTACGTGAACTTCGGTTCCATTATTGGCTCGCTCATTGACAACTACACCAAGCACTACTTGGATAAGCGAAGCTATCGCATTCCACTTGCATGCCTTTACATTGTACCTACATTGCTTGCAATTGGTCTCTTCTTTGTACCCGAAAGTCCTCGTACGAAACACTTCACCCCTTAGTCCTCATTTTTGACTGACTGATAGTTTGTAGGCTGGCTGCTTCACCGTGGGCAGAATGAAGAGGCTCGAGATGCACTAATGAGATTGCGACAAGACCACGGCGAGGAACTCGAACTCGAATGGTCCGAGATGCTCCGTGGTGTAGAAGAAGAGCAACGCATTGCCAAGTCAACACCCTTCATGGATATGTTCCGCGGCAACGACCTTCGTCGAACGCTGTTGTCTTACGGTATGATGGCTTCTCAGACAGCATCGGGTGTCTGGTTCTTCATCGGATACCAGACGTATTTTTTCAGCATCGCCGGCATCACAAACGCTTTCGAGTATTCCATTATGAATGCTTGCATCGGCTGGATTGGCGTTCATTGTGGTATATACGCCATGAAGCGCTGGGTCGGTCGACGATCACTGATCATCTTTGGCGCTCTAACCTGCGGCTTCTGTGAGCTTGCTTGCGGTATTGCTGCAAGCGTCAGCCCAAATTCAATCGCTACTGGCAACGTACTTGTCGCGTTTACAGCGCTCTTCATGTTCTTCTACGATGCGTGTGTGGGTGTCGCAGCGTACCCGCTCGCCAACGAACTCGTAAGCTCACGACTACGTGCTTGGACTGTAGGAAGCGGCAACGCTCTGGGCTACTTCCTCGCTTGGCTGGTGGGCTTCTGCTCGCCGTACTTCATCAACCCTCAGGACCTCAACTGGGTAAGTGAAACCAATTGATCGTATGAGGATAAAGTCTAACGAGAACGTCCAGGGACCAAAATACACCTACATATGGGCAGCCTCTAACTTCCTATGCGTTATCTTCTTCTACTTCTGCATCCCCGAGCCAAAGGGTCGCTCCCTCGAGGAGCTGGACGAGATCTTTGAGGCTAAAATCTCGGCTCGCAAATTCCCCGAGTATCAGTGCCGGATCGTGGAAGATGCCAGACAGGACGTCTACGCAAACCGTGAAGTGCAGGTCACCAAACAAGAGGCAGAGGCATGAAGAAATGCGCATGGCCGAAGAAGACGCTGGCAGAGACATGATGTTGATCGCCGCTTTCTACGGATTAGATGGATACCAAAAACTCATCGCCACTAGAATACTCTTGTAGTTCATTCTACATTCGTCATCGTGCACTGGATTCGCCAATTGACTTTCGTGAATTTTCATCGTCCTTGTACACTGTCAATCGTATACTTCATAGACCAACTGCCACCCTTCCGCAAGTGGTTCATTGAACCATCTTCGATCTATATCAAAAACGCAAACCAGTGACCTCTCCATTCTCCATGTGCAGGCTTGTCATTTCTGTGCACCTAGGTCAGATAGTCACAATATGCATGTCACTTGTTGACTCTGCTATACTGTACGCATTGTTTGTCCAATTTCCCAGAAGTATACAGAGCATCAAAAACGTACGCACCTCATCTATGGGAACCGAACATACAGTCCCAGAATATCGCCTCTTCACAACGAACCAATCTCGTGTGGTGTACCGTCAGCAAACAATACCCAAGAGACAAGCTTCGATTTACACAGTACTGTAGAAACTCTATTTCGACGTTTGAAACTACTCTTTCACTGGCTGGTTTGCAACACTCTTTCTGTCTTCCAATTGCCAACATCAGTATTCTGCATTTGGAAGATGTGGAATGTCTAAATAAGCCGTAACTCAAAGTGATAATATCCAACCCATTTTACTTGTGTAGTGATGACGGTAGTAGTAGCAATGACGGACGAAGGGTTCGATGATGGAAGGACCTAGATACCGTACCCAAGTAACCCACCCTTACAAGAAAACGCATACTCTGCTATCTGCCTTTTTTATACACGAGCGACTAGTATGGCAGACGGAGTGCTCGATGTACTGCATATCGAAGCCTGGATCACCAGGTTACGAGTCTTTGTTTCCTTCATACCAGCATTCAGCACGGGCGGGGTGGATATTGTCCAAAGACAAAGCGAGAGCGTGGTGGTTGCTGCATATGTATTACATTCAGCTTGTTTTCGTTTTCTACAGCTGGCGTACATAGAAGGGACTCGCGTTGCAATGAACCAGTGTAGACTCGTGAGAAGCCACCCGTCCGTAGATGCGAGGGAAGATCTGCAAATATGAGCCTTTGGATGTGTTCTGGTTGTGGCCTCTTTAGTATCAGCGCAACTCCATGTGTTGTAAGGTGTTGCTCCCTCTGTCGCTAGCTAGTATGATCGTGTATCATTTTTGATTCTGGATATATGTTCGTCGTGTTTCGTTCAAAATCTAATATTTAGTTCCGAAGCGAGTCGGATCGGATGGCCAGTTGACTAGAGCAGACAGAATTCTCGCTATTGTTAGTGCAGTTGGATATAGATAAGCAGGATGCAAGTCTGGGAGTAGTTGATAGTATAGAGAGCTCAGATAACTTTGACAAGAGCGAGTTGAGAAAGCTTATGTATGTCAGAATATTCAAAATGAATTCTCATTCGAGAGGCTACAAGCTCACTTCGCTCGTATTACTACTCCTCGGCTTCGGACTCTGTTTCCGAAACTCATTTATATGCATCAACTCAACCTCATCATTGTCCGCATGCTGGATCTCAAAGGTTTTCGTGTACGTGATCTCGTTCACACCCCTCCCACTCATTTGCCCCATCTTGCTCCCTCCTGTACCCATGCCCTGACCACGACTTCCGTAGCCGTACTTTGCGTGGTATGCTTGACTGGAGGCCTTCGTGGTGCCCATGATGTTGGGGAATATCTTCACAAGGATCACGCGGAGCGTAGGAAGACAGGCGCAGATGATGCCCACGTTGACTTCTATGTTGGACCAGTTGACGACTTGGACTTGGTCCCACGTTGGGTTTGAAGAGGCGGCGAAGGTCACCAGGGATTGTAGACGAAGACAGGATACAACCGTTACGCTGATGAGAGTTAGCTAGAGGCTACGCTTGGGTGGATAAGGGGATCTTACAAAGTGCCAACAAGGAACATGATCGCCACGCTGATCTTCTTGCGCCACGATAGCTGCAATCTGAAGACTTCGTAAAGAGGAAGCACCAGCATCCAGACGTCAAGTACGATGCTGATTATTGCGTTGCTCCAGGCGAGTGCGTTCACATCGATGCACTTACTATCGTGTTCCAGATCCCAGTTGTCCCAGTAGTGGTTGATTGGACGGCACTGGAAGATAGCAACGACGACGAATGTGAGGCCGTATAGTATGGTGAAGACAATGGTGCCCCTGAGGAGATTTCTGACGATGGTCTTTGGGAAGATCCGCAGAAAAAAGAACAGAAGTGTGAGCTTCAGCAGGGTCATCTGGAAGAAGTAAAGGATCTCCAGAACGTACAGCCAGCGTACGAAAGCAGTTATGCGGTCGAATGGCACGGTCCAGACGTCTTGTCCTAGTCCATTCGGTAAAGCGCCACGGTCGATCAGAACCACACTCGGTACCCCCACCAACAGTGTCAGGATAATTGTGTAGTCGTCCCATCCGAGTTCGGCCATGGAGTATATCGCTTTGTAGATGATTCGTGTCACGCCGCAGGCGACACTCACAACTGAAAGGACGATGTTGGCGACTCGGGAAGCCTCGCTCTTGTTTCGTACTGGCGCGTGGCATGTAGTCGCAGTGACGTTCTTTGTAGCTGCGAGATGGTCAGCTACTGTTTTGACTGCACCGAAACGTTCAGTACATACACAAGCTCTCCCTAAGCGTACAACTCGATAGCAAGCAGGACTCTACGTTGCTCTGCAACGGCGCATTCGTGCATATACAGGTCGCGTTCGTCGCTGTACATGGCGAATTTTGTATGGCAGCTCCCAAGCATTTTTGCTGTTCGTTGTCAGACGCTGTAGTGCTTTCAGACGAGCCAAACTTACAGCGCATGGAGAAAGCTGAGCAACGGCCGCTGTTAGTCCGGCCGATTGTGCGAGTCCAAAGGAGATACAAGCCAGAAGCGGGAGCAGCAATTGCAGGGACCTCATGATTGCTTGTGATCACTCATACACCTCCAATGGCCCACTACGTCGGGCATTCAGGCAACAAAAGAAGCTGGAGATTGGAAAGCCGCAACAGAATGGGGGGCTCACACTGGAGTAAGTATATCCGTCGAATCTCTTTCTGGGCGTTGGGCGTCAGAGGTGTCAGACCAGGAACCAGTAACGGGAGGTTAAACCTTCAAGGGGCAGCACATCCGTATGAAACTCGGAGTCTCGACCTAGAGTTACGCGACCCAGAAGCGAGAAGGAAGACATCGGGAAGCCGTCAGACTACTGGGGCATCAAGCACAAAAAGTGGAGCAGGGCTAAGAGTAGTGTTCCGTTCTGAAGGATGATGCTGGAAGCGTACCGACTTTTGGAACACTGTACAGAGATGATCCCAAACGTACGCATTCGATATCTCGAATCAACAAGCTCAGCGGCAACTTCCAGGCAGCTCCGCCAGATGTACAGCTATCACAGCTGATCCTCGGTTGAGGCATTGGGTCTGCCTCCACAGATCGACCCATCACAGGGCGGAATGGCGTGTAAGATGGCTTGTCGCTAATGACGGAGAGATCCTCCTTTCTGGAAAGCGGAGGATTCCTCCAGCAGCAACGGGCATGTGGTCCGCTAGACGCAGGGACTAGACGCAAGGCGTGCAAAAGTCGTGTGTGCTTCATGCCGCGGTAAGTCTGGCGACCACAGCTTCCGGCACATAGTCACGACAAACTTTGGTCCTCACGCTTCGGCAAGAAAGTGTAAAATGAGAAGCTTTTGTCGCCGGCTGGGCGCTGGTTTCCCCACGGGCGTGCGGGGATCTGTCTGTGTTGCTGGCGCAATCTTCACGATGCGCCCGAGGATCACGGCACGTGCTCGAGCTTGGCGCACAGAGATCTTGTTCCCTTTTTACTCAACCATCCACCGTGCAACCCATGCCGATTGCACACCGGATCGCCATCGAAGTCCACGTGGAGTGTTGCACAGAGAAGATCAGAATTCGCAAGTTCTCGAGTCAACACTTGCCGATCATGGAACGAGTGGGCAGTTGCTGTCCGAGCCACGAGCGAGAGGCGCGCCATTATTTCCTGACTCGCTGACTCGTAACAACTAGCGAGTAACGAATGGATAGGCCTCCCGCTCCTCCGCTGTCACACGTACGCTCGTTCATCTCATGATGCCGTTGTTGGGAGAATGTCTGACTGGCAGTGACTGCAAGCGGCAGGATCCCTCAACGGACTCACTTCGGTTCGGCTTCATCATCCCGGCAAGTGAAAAGATGGTTGCAAAGTTGAATGGAAAATGTGCTACAGTCCTCGCCGTCTTTGATCAGTTATCATATCTGGCCAATCACTCTCCCGTGTACTAACATACAATTGGTCCATCTCTAACAGCATTGACATGCTATGGACCTTCTCCGGGGCAGTGCAAGCCACCGCTCGTATTGTGTTCTTTTCGCAAATACATATGCACGAACAATATCGCAGCCGTCGATCCAGAGGAGTCTGCTCCGCTGTCTGTCCTTCAAAGAAATGAACTCAGTTCGTGAACCCATTCACGTGTTACAATTGGGCCTGAAACATGTGCCTAACGGTGCATCAGCCCTACAATTGGTCGCTCGAAACACACCCCAGCCAGCCGGTAACGGAACTCGCCTCCGCTTAACTTTCGCTGTCGGGCCTCACCATCCCATAGGGGTTAGCTCTGTTACCGTATCATCACATCCAACGCCACACTGTTGTGTGCAAAGCCAGCGGCAGTAATTCCTAAGCATGTGATATGACCACGCAGCGCATGAAGAAGCCAAGGTGCACCGTCTTCACAAATCGACGTACTAAAAACTGCCGGCGCGGAGCAACGCTAAAGCTCACAGCCGGACCGAAGCTGTGCAAAAACGCTGGCCAAAAAGCTTGGTCGAACTCTCACGACACAGCTGGGCAGGCTTTCGCGCGTCGATCACGTTCGCTCGAGTTAGGACCCTGCGAATATCGTGCCATTGTGTCGGAAATGTTGCCTTTGCTTTTTTGATTCCATCCCCAGCACACCGGCAGATCTCATGCTGCGCAGATCCCTTGCGGCACCTCCCGTACGCATGAGATACAATCGGTCATCGTTCTCTAGCCGACCAGACTGCACACGGGAGTTGTTAACGTGCACCCCAATAGCTGGTAACGTGCACCCTAATAGGTAGCAGGGGAGAATGCAGCTAAGACGCGCTGCCTCGCCTAAGTGACTAAAAAGGCCTAGTTACTATACAATTATAGTTGTTAGACTGCTTTGTTAAAGGGGGTATGTCTTACAGTCTTACCTCACATTTTGCAACACTTAATGCCTTAGCAGAGGCCTTATCTACAACGCGTTAACTACTATTACTATTACTATTACTATTGCTATTACTGTTACTATTATTAACATTATTATTAACACTACTAGTATTAAAAATTAACTTGCCTACACTAACATGCAGTAGAGATAACTAGAATTGCAATTAGCAGCTAAAGTTGCTAAACAATAATAAGCGTACATCTATTTTTAGTGCTAATACTATACAATACGTATATGCTAGGGTCCCTGGCTACCTTGCGGCTAAATCTAACTTGCATAGGGTTATTAGGGTGCACGTTACTAGCTATTAGGGTGCACGTTAACAACTCCCACTGCACACTACTGGGACACGATAGAACGGGCAAGAAATCGACGTCACTGAAGTTACTTCCCGTATCGGGCACGCGCTAGGAACCTGCGGAAGCACACAGCAGATGACCCGCTTCGGCACAAACCGAGCGGTTGAAACACCGTTGATTGTCGGCTGCGTACAGATGAGTGGAGTAGGAGTACGTTGGCATGCAGCTTCAGAGATTCAAAGTTTAGTATGGCCTTGAGTCAGACACCTGCTCGACCGAGCAGCACTAAGTGCAGATAACAGTATGTGCTGATATTCCTATCAAGGCCTATCTTGCCGCGATCGCTTTGTTATTTTCGAAGCTTATAATGCAGGTTGCGGCAATATATCATAGGGTACTGTGAGTGCGCATGCAGCCTTGAATCTTGGACAGCATCCCAGCACAACGGCTCTCAACACCATCCATCTTCTCCAAGCTTGAACAGCCCATTCTTTTTCTTTTCGACTGCCCACTTCTCACACCATCCCTTCATTTTCTCCCTGCTTTTCGCTGAGCCGACGTTCACAGTGGGAATAATCTTGTCAATGTTCAGAGCGCAGCAGAACATGGTCAGCTCTCTGAAACTGCTGTGCTCAGAGTATGGCACACCAAAGCAGGATGCTCGACTGGTGCTACCTCGCTGAGGGGTCAGGTCTTTCATGCTAAAAGCGCTCTTCCAGTTGCTGGAGTGCAGGACAGTAGATACAAGCGGAGAGTCCGTAAATCGACTGTTTGGAGGGCGGTAGTTCCAGCCGCTGGGGCGGAAGCCGATGGCTCTCGAAAAAGTATCTGCGTAGTCGCGCAAATAGTCGTCTAGTGTGTCGGCACGAATCTCGAAGAGAGGTGTCATGTGCACTTGTCCCTTCCGCGGATCGGTGGTGAGTAGAGCATTGAGCTCAGGGTCTTCGAGAGCGCGACAGATACGTTGCTTGTTGGGTGGCGCGTAGATCATGCTGCCCAGAGCCTTCGCGATGCCGACGCATATACGCTCCTTACCAATGCTGTACGTACCAACTATGACGAGGAGACGGCCGCGGTCGGGGCTCTTGGGCGGCTCTTCGGTGTTCTCGGTAGTATTCTTTCGCACAAACTTTGTCATCCCTGCGCCAGCACGCTCACGCTTCATTTGCTCCCAACCATCGGTGTCCTCTGCGCGCAATTTGTTGAGCGAAACACACATGTCTGCGCAGGCCTGGATAACTTGTTGCTGGGGTGGAAAGGCATATTTTGGGGTCAGATAGGTTGTGTCGAGGTAGCATACGTCAAGCTTTTGTTCTCTGCTTGCGCCACTGACTGCGTCAACGACATCCGGCCGCAGAAGTGGGTGCTCGATGTGCATTTGGCATGCGCGGAAGTCGCCGCAGTGCAATACACGTTGCAGCTTTGGCTTCGGGCCTCTGGTGATCTGCTTCTCAAAGAGGAAGAGCGAACTGCCAGGGCAGTGGTTGGCCGAGATCATAGTGACATGCACACCCTCGGTGCCTGGCACTTCAGTCTTCTTCTCGAAATCCAGATCTACCACCCATTTCGGATCAACTCGCAGCTGCTGCCTGACAAGATTGCCAGTGACCTTGCTACAATAGATAGGACCGTGTGCCCAGGAGGAAGTCAGACCGATGTAGTGGTCGCTGTGAAAGTGGCTCAAGAAGTAGGCGTTCTGACCCTTCACAGCTCCGTAGCGGAATGCGTCAACAGCTATGAAGAAGCCAGGCATGATTTTGTAGAACGGACATGTTCGCTCGAACGCAGGTTTGCCCCTCGCCGCATTGTTGGCCGCTGCAGCAGTTGCCCATGCAGCGTCTTCAGCATGTCCGGCCATAAGCTTGGAGAACGCAGATGCCGGTGCTGCGCTTGTCTTCCCTCCAAGTTGGAACGGATTTGCCTGAGCTTCTCTTGGTGGCCTTGCTGGTCGCTTAAATGCCTTTGAGTTAGTAACCGCGGCGGGTGTGCTGTCTCGTTCAGCCTTCACCGGCGAAGGCAGTGGTGCGGGGCCGCCGTCTAGACATGCATTGACGTGTACCGAACATTCTTGCTCTGAGAGACCCTTGAGGCTACTATTGCATAGTGGACACGAGGGTGCATTGTCGGCGCTGATTTCGTCGTTCGCGTTGTTCTCGATCGGTTCTTCTGGAAACAAAGAGGGGGCATCGAAATCGTCAGGATCGCCTTCGAAGCCTGCTGCGTCCATTTCAAGCTTTCTCTGTTCCTTCATCCACCGCCGCTCGTCGTACTCCTCGCCTTCAAGAAGATCGTCGTCCTCAAGATCCTCAGCATCGTCAAACTCGTCTCGGTTACCGAATTGTGATGTTTCTTCGGGTTTCAGCTGTGGTGGTGCGTAATCAGTTGCCGATGCGGTGTTATTGGCATGGGATGACTCCTTCGGAGATTTAGAATATGGTGAAATCTCAATTGGATCCTGCTTGATCGTACCTCGTCTTGAAATGAGCAGCTCTGCATCCTCATCCTCATCGTCCGAATCATCCAGGAACGGACCAGACTTCGTGCGTGGCTTTGGCAACTCAGGCGCTTTACTGGGCAGTGCATCTGCAGCAGGAGTATTTACCGCCTCAGGTGGAGGCGGAGAACAAGCTGGAGCCTCCGGTTCTTTGCTGATCTTTCTCCTCTTGTTTCTTCCTCCATTCTCGTTGTACCGTTCTTCGCCGTCATCGGTAGAGGTCGTGACGCCATTGACAACCTCGTCGCTCCAGCCTACATCCTCTTCTATGCCGTCGAGCTCGATCGTGGGATTTGCGCCTCGTTCTTGCAGGAAGATACGATTGTTGATGTCTTCAGCCTTCTTGAAGAAGGCCATGATATTGCCGTTGTTCGGACCTTGCGGCTTCGGCTTGTTCCTGCCATTGCTGGCTGGCGTTTTGCCACCCCATCCTTTAGATACCAGTGTGGTCTGCGTCTGTTTTGGTAGTGGTGGTACCGCTTTCGTCTTGGGCGTGGGCTTCTTTGTCGCGGTTTTGGCGGCCATAGCTGCCACTCGAGATGAAGAGCGGGGTGGCGATGGCGCACGGCCTGTCGATGGCGCTAATCGAGAGGTATCAGGAAGCTCGCGATTTTCTCGTGGGTTTCTAAACATGAGGCTCGTCACTCATGAGTCGTAGAGGTAAGGTGGTACATTGAGGGCGTGGCGTTGTTGGCGTGAGTGTGCTCGATCGGAAGGCACGTTCGACGCGCCAAGACAATCACGTAAGCACGTGACTGACTGAAGTTGCGATCTTCAAAGCTTGAGCTATCATGTGCAATTGTCCATCTTCATACGATCAAGTAGAAGTTTTCAGCCTTTCTCTGCTGTCCATATGCCTTATGGTCTCTCTTACTTCCTGAGAGAACACTGTGTTCGTAATGACCTCCCACGGCGCGTTATCTCAGTATGCTTGTTCTGGACTTGCGGCTCTGATCATGCTCTCCATGGATACCAATGCTGAAGTATCTGATGAACTCGATATTCAAGATGAGGCGGCACACAAAGCTATTCGTGTCCAAAAAAGTAAAGGTAATACTATGATGAACGATAGATCGATTCAAATTTGTAGACTCGGAATTGCGACAGCTACAACACCCCTACAAATATTCACCACGTATAGGTCTTGCCATAAATGCAACTGTACTACGCCTGCATGAACCATGGGCCCGATTACCAGTTTAAGGTCCGGTTTAGTCGTTTTCTACGAAAGCCAATAAGAGTATCCGAGGTACACGCAATCCTGGTCCATGGAGGTCGCTACCAGCGAATCCCACAGCCCTATGATTATTCTATGCTCCGCAAACCTTCCAAAGCTATCATACTTCTCTGCAGTCTTTCAACACGCATTTGCATACCACATACAAATCTGGTAACTTTCATGAGCAAGACGATATTTTCCAACTCCCGATGTCTATCACGACCTCCATCAGCTGTCTCATCCTGTCGGACACACACAATGAGTGGCCATACTCAGCAGATCACTTAGCACCAAAAGCCGATATTCTCATACACTGCGGCGACCTCACACAGTATGGTGGCCTGCCAAGCTTCAAACGTGCGATTGACAACATCAACTCTATGGACGCCGAGCTCAAGCTGGTCATTGCCGGGAACCATGATGTAGATCCCGATCCTGCTTGGCTTCAGAAATTTGCTGAAGATGACAATGATGTCGAAATTGGTGCCAAATGCCTATCGCTCATGAAGTCTCAACAACATCACGGCACTCACTATCTGGACGAAGGGGTTCACTCATTCGCTCTCAAAGATGGACGGTCTTTCAAAGTCTACGCGACACCTTATACCCCTGAGTTTGGAGAGTTTGCGTTCCTGTATGGGGAAGATGAGGATAAGTTCAACGAGGGTGTGAACGTGGTTCTAGAGGGCGTTGATATCGTCATGTCGCATGGTCCGCCTACATTCCCTATGTTTCCGAACTACAAGCTCGATATCAATCGGCAAGGAAAGCACTGTGGGTGTGGAAAACTCGCCAAAGCCGTGCAAAGAGCAAAACCGAAGCTGTGCTGCTTCGGTCACATCCATGAGGGCCGTGGAGTAGCAAAGATATATTGGGCCGCAGAGAGTTTAGTACAAGTTGCCGCGGATGGAAATGCGATTGAAGTGTCAAAGTCTGGCATTGAAAATGTAGATGAGACGTTGTTGGTCAACGCAGCTATTCTGGGCAATTCAAAAGGATGGATGGTCAACATAACATTATGAGACGGTGATCAGAAGCTGCACTCATACAACAAGAATCTCTATTGCCCAATGGCCGAAGTTCGTTACTGTTCAGCTACGTTTGACTTTATTTGATCTTCATCAACTATGGTCGTGCTCCCCTATAATCCTCGCTGCCCAAAAAATGTTTGAGGGATCTGTACCCATCGAGTCTGGTGACATGGGCTTTGACTCACCACAAAGGTGGAGAAACGAGGGAAGAGATACAGGCATAGCAGCCCGAAAGTTCAGAAGCAAAAAATGCAAAAAGTGGAAAGCAAAAAATATGGTGAGTTTCCAACTTTGTGAGATAGTACAAAACTGCCTCCATGCTCGTAAATTTCAGGTTACAGGTTAAGCGTGAAAGCTGGAAGCCATTCATAACCAACATCTTAGACGCGAAGAGTGAGGCTTTCCATCATCAACATGAACTGTGTTTGCGCTGTCATTATGCATAACTTCGTATCGCACTTGCTATGAACAGGATTGGGTATTTAGTCGCCTTTATACATCAGCTTCAGAGCTGTCGACGATCTCTTCCAGCCTAGCACTCAGTCCCTTAAACCTTACCAGCAACAAACGCGGCGGCGGTAGGAGCATCGATTTCGTAGTTCCTGTGCTGAGCAGTGGTGATGATGCCGTTGTCGCATATGTTATCGCCGTTGTGGCAGATGATGAGAACTTTAGAAGTAGCGACACTGCCAAAGGTCTCGTCCCGATCGGCATCACCAAAAGTGACAACTGTAAAAGTTAGATCTGCGCTCAAAGGTATGATGTGAAATGACTGACCCGCACTGACTCGCGCGGCAGCTGCGGCGGTGAGTCGCTGTGTCGCTGTGTGCACAAGCTGAGCACCCTGACTGTAACCAGATACCACGATCTTTGTTGATGGGCATTTGCTGATAGCCTGTTCGGTCGTGAGCATTTAACCAGTCAATGACATATCGAGTACTCACGGTGTTGATCAGGTTGAACATGGTTGTAGCACCGTTTGCGTCACCTCCAGCAAGGAAGCCGAAGATGTCGGCCGGGTAAGTAACTCCTTGGATAGCAAGGCGGCTGACTCCACCAAGACGGCTAGCAAGAGCATTGAAAAAGGTAGGTCCCTCGCTGTCAGCTGATCCGACATTGCCCTCCTGGGTAGTACCGCGAGCGTAAATGACAGTGACAGCACGGCAAGCAGTACCATCAGTGAGTTGGTTGTAGGTGTCACCGCCATATTGGCGCTTGGTCAATGAGATCTTCTCAGGCTTGTTACCAGCCTCAAGCTGTTCAGCATACTCCTTGATGGTAAGACCAGTATCGATGACATCTGTGACTGGGAAGCTAACACCCTCCTCCTGTGCAATAGGAGCTGGAACAGCGAGAGCTGCGCCGAGCAGGGCGGTGAATGGGAGGATAGCCTGGACCTTCATCTTGAGCGAGGGGATAGTGAAGGGGTCGGAGCTTGACTATGATGCGGTTACAAATGAAGAGTGAGCGGATGCTGTTGCTGGCTACTGAACAACACCAGGACAACGGCGTTGATACTTATACTCCGTCACTCGACACAGCAAAAGCCCAGGCGATTCAATCGCGATGGTCTTCCCGCTCCTCTAGCAACGGCCTTCTCCTTACCCGCTTGGCATACAACGGTGTGTGGCTCGTTCAGGGACATGGTCTTCCTGACTGGTCCTGCACTCCGCCCCCTACAGGTCTCGATTCTCGATAGAGTGCTGATCGACGAAGTTCACCACAAAAGCAAACCAAGTCCGACCAATCGAGAATGCGGGGAAGCTCACGTTCAATCATGCGCCTTGTGTCGTTGACGATGTACATCCTGGCGCAGCGGAGGCTTGTTTGGAGCAGAGCCAGTCTTGGTCGTTTGTCCGGATCTTGTAGTCTTGACCTTCTCCATCGCGTTAGGTAGCCGCATATATGCCGAGTGCACGTGGGGATCTGCGACAAATTTCATAGGTGCTCGGACCGAATTAAATTGAGAAGAACATAACTGGGTGCTGCGTGGACGATTTGCTAGGTACACAGTTGTTTCCCCGTCCACGAGCAAAGAAATGCTCGATGGAGATACAGCCGTGTTGAGGCTGTTCAGTGCGTCTGCATGCATACTTCCAATATATGCATGTCAAGCCATGTTTCTCCAGTAGCAGTGTCAACTCAATGTGCGTGAATGTTGTGTTGGCAAACAATGAAGCTTGGTATAGGCAGGATGTTGACACGCGTTTTCTGATGTGACGTCAGCATGCAGCCGAGATGGAGCCGGAAGCGGAAGGAACCGTGATTACCCACACACGTGATAACCCGTGTTGTTCCTGCCACTCTAAAGCGATGTCGTTCTCTCAACGCCATACTCGACACACTTACCAACTCACTTCTGAGCGCTCTCTACAGTAGTGTGACGTCGTTGAATAAAAGAGGAAATTGATATAAGATGCTGGCGTTAGGATCCGCTTCTACGCAATGAAGGATACTGGATAGGGTCACGAAAGAGTCGATGGCACTTACTGTCAGCATTCTATGCTAAGGCGACTTTGCCTATCGTAACCAGCATCAGAACAAGGAATTCAGGGTGTGGCACATACTGTAGTCAACAAAATCGTTGATGAGGTCTCAGTCTTCACTTCAACTTCCATTCGTGTACCCCCGTGGCGCACGGCCGGTTCTCAGGGCACCAAACTGTTTGGTGTGAAGTAAAACAACATCTAGCTTGTAGAGCACTAAACGTTCAGTGCTGCTTACACCGCGTTTTAATTAGTTACGCTGAACTGGTTTTAGTGTACTCTAAGCCATTCACATTATACTTTCCAGGATAAGTATAGGGCAAGTACGGAGCCGAGAAATCCCTGTTAGGTGTCCTGGAAACCGATCATACTCTATAAGGCCATGAGACCAATTGCGAAAATTAATGTGGTTGTGAGACGAAAGGACAAGAAATCTGAAATTTCGTCGAAATCTCCTTCAGTCTCCACTGGCGATGATGAAGAACACTATTATCGAGCCCCATCTCCTCAATCTTTCGGATCTTCTTTTCAACATCAAATCTAAAGTTGCCTTCCCTGAAATGCGATTCCTTGGCTTCTCACACAACCGACTCTTGTGATGCTCTCCTTACCACAGCGGATCGTTACGCCCCCAATACAACAAACTCCCACCGATTGCTAGGCTGTTGAATATTCCAACGTAATGGCCAGCGATCTTGTCCTTTGCACCATACGCCCTGACGATGACGGTGTCAGCGAGTGTAGCGACCAGGCCCGCCATGACCGCCACACCCAGGCTCCTTCGATCCCTCAATACCAGGCCAAAGGTAAATAGTAAGACACCGTTTTGAACATTGCGTGCAGCAATCGCAGCGACCAGCGCCTTCTTGGTCTTCTGATCCTCCTCAGCTGAGCTCGACCTCGTTGGCGGAGATTCCGTTGTCGGGCTCGATGACGTATTTGAGCTTCTTTGTATGGGCAGACCATAGCCATCTGCGAAGGTAGTCGGGTTGCTAAGGCCTGCGATGCCGAAGGGAACGAGCTCAAGAGTCGCGATGAACAATGCAAGGCATTCTGCTGGCGGAGGCAGACGTTGAAAGAGGTTACGAGCGTGGGTGGCCATTTCGTTAAGTTTTGTATGGGATGCGATAGAGTGAATTATATTCTGCGCGACTTGCGTTCGAGATATAGCGACAGAGCTTGAATAAAACTAAAGATAGGTCGTGATAATATAGGAATGTGAAGTGGGGGTGTTCCCGCCTTCTCCAGGTGTTATTGGTCAGATTGCTTCGGACTTCGGATGGCGGGGATGCAGGGCTGACAGCTTCCCTCGCATGGTGAGCTCTTTGTGCGATCGGCTCTCATGCTGTGTCATAATCCAAACGTAGCTACTCCTTAAGCAATATGTGCCCGAAATTTGTTTGGTATTTTCACCGGGGGCCTGACAGCTAAACAAATATGTAGCCTTCTGAACACTCTGTGAGCGTACTGTACGTCTGCACAGCTGCTCCAGGTGCCTCCCGACATTCGAATGCAGTCTGTAACGCAATAGCGAAGATGAGAAAACATGAACTCGTCCCAGTTTCCCCAACCAATCGAAGTACTCTACTACGCAATTTACCAGCTCGTATATTTCGACAACGACAACAGGGTTTAAAAATTTCCGAAAGTTCTTTCTGGAAAGCCACTGTCTGGGCGTATCCGTTCCATCATACGAAAACTGACAAGAAGATGCGCAAGATGCTCCGTGTGGTAGGTGGACGTCTACTCATACCTCGAAACTCTGAAGACTTTTCTATCTGGCCAAAAACTGACGACACCGAGGTAGAATTCACCAAGCCCCACAAGTGTTAGAATATCTGCTGCTACTGCGTTCTGGTCTTTACCAAGAAGCCGGCACATTCAGACCGCCGCGCCCGTTGCACTACCATGAACAAATGCAGCTCGAAGAAGCGGGTCCAGTGACCAAAGGCGCTCTGATCAAGCGTCTAAACCAACTCAAGGATCTTCATCTACGGTTCAGAAGCGAAGGTACGATAGGTAACTTGTTTTCGCGCCTATTGCGTACATAGGAAGACAATATACCAGGCGAAGAAATCCGAGACACCATCTCAAAGCTATCGGTCTTTATATACCCGGTTCATCAGTGACGAGATCATAAGCAGAACATTGAGTGCTTCATCACACCCTTCATCATAGAAGCCTAGCTCGATCTCATCCTAGAGACTCGGGTTCCTGTGTGGATGTGTCCGCCTGTTCATGAACACCTCTGTCATGAGTTAGTAAAGCTGTTCATATCTCTGAGAAAAACGTGACAGTACGGTCTGAGTTGAAGAAACGAATGGAATATAATTTTCCGTAATCTACAAAGCACCCCAGAATGCAACCAGCGCGATCAAAGAGTGTAATAGTTGGTATATCGCACATGAAAGAAGCAAAATTGTACAAGAACCTTCAGCTCAATGCTCCATCTCTGGAGCCACCACTTCCACATGTTCCCAACTAGAGATATCTTAGCTGTAGTCAACCACAATTGTATCACCGATACCAAACGCTCGAACGGTAATCTAAGCACCACGAACGGTAGATGTGACGAAGCCAGTAGGGGCTGGGCCACTGGGCTTGTCGAAGGGAGGAGGTCCAGAAGGATGGGCGCCTGAAGGCCTGGGACCGTGGCCGTGGTGTCCAGAGGGTTTCGCAGCGCCGGCGGGGAAGGCGGAGAAATCCCCTGTGGGGAATGGAGCACCACTCTCTGGGAATCCACCAGATGGAAATCCACCTGAGGGAGCCGGGAAGCCAGATTCAGCAGGAAAGCTGCCAGAGAAAGCTGGAGGCGTACCAAAGGGCTGTTGACGACGTTCAAGGCCAGGGGCAGGAGATGGAGCAGCTGTGGGAACCGCACCGCTGTGTTCGCCGCCCTTACCACCTTTGCCATGGTGGCCGTGGTGTCCAGAGGGTTTAGCAGCGCCGGCGGGGAAGGCGGAGAAATCCCCTGTGGGGAACGGAGCACCACTCTCTAGAAACCCACCAGATGGAAATCCACCTGAGGGAGCCGGGAAGCCAGATTCAGCAGGAAAGCTGCCAGAGAAAGCTGGAGGCGTACTAAAGGGCTGTTGACGACGCTCAAGGCCAGGGGCAGGAGATGGAGCAGCCGTGGGAACCGCACCGCTGTGTTTGCCGCCCTTACCACCTTTGCCATGGTGGCCGTGGTGTCCAGAGGGTTTCGCAGCGCCGGCAGGGAAGGCGGAGAAATCCCCAGTAGGGAATGGAGCACCACTCTCTGGGAATCCACCAGATGGAAATCCACCTGAGGGAGCCGGAAAGCCAGACTCGGCAGGAAAGCTGCCAGACGGAGCAGGGAAGTTAGAGGGAAAGCCGGAAGGCAGCCCGCTCGGGGCTTGAGCAGAGCTCATGCCGGCAACGGCCAAGGCGAAGGTGAGGCGAGAGAAGGCAACCATGATGATGACTTCTTGTTGAAATGACTGAGATTGTTCTAGTGGACGTTGAAAGTCGGCTTTGCTAGGAACGCACGCGGTGCTGTTTGAATGACTGAAAGCACACAGTGCTATGAAAGCGAAGCGAAGAGCTGAAGGACTGTAGAGAGGAAGAAGTGAAGGTTGGTGGGTGATGATTTGAGCTGCGCTTATCGAACCTTTTATACAAACTTCTGCACGTTCTGACTTCACGACTCGACATCGCCCTGGTAGGAACATGACGCGGCAAAGAAAAAGACCGATCTCTCAATGCGGGTTGCAGGCCGCGTAGTTGAGTGCGAGGATTCTGGGGCCTGTCATTAATCTGGCACCTGTCCATAGGCGGAACGATGAGTGCGTTCCCGCGAACCAGTGTCTCGCAATATTCCACCATCTGTCGAATCTGTCGAGGGTATCGTCTGGGTTGGTTAGTGGTGTTTCTGTTTCACAATGTCGACGTCGTTGTTCTGAAACCGGCTATACCCGCAGCTTACGTGTTGTGCTGGCTCTAACGCTGCCAGGACGCGGACTGCGCTTAGAGTGATGACGAGTTTCTTTCCTCAACTGAGCTACGCTTTTGCGAGCTTGAATTCTTGCGAGTAGGTGCATGAGAAGCATCCGTGGCTTGTTGACAGAATATGGCCGAAAGCATTGGTAGATGAGTCTCGTAGACAGAGCCAGCGCAAGTTGAACACTAGAACCAGTCGAAGTTTCTGCCTGTCTGTGCAAAGGTCGAAAGTCTGTTGCAGCTCAAGGGATGCTTGCGATTCCTCGCTGTACACTTCTTCCAACCACTGCTTAGGGCACCCCGTCTCCTCAAAGTAGCAGATAGTCATCACAAGGCTTCATTTACAGCGCTCTTCGAGTGCGCCACCTTGGACTGCGACTTTGTTAACAAACCCAATACTTCAAGAAGCCTGGATAACACAAAGTTCGGGATCAGATCTAGTCTTTCCCCACAGACTCCCTTCCAGGCCGCAGCGAACTCACCAGTGACCGGATGTCTGCATGTAATGGGTCTATTGTAAATTGCAAACCTGTGTTTCGCAGGGCTCCTCTTTGATGAAATCCTGGCATTGCGAGATGGGCGGTGAATCGAAGTGGCGTTGTGTGCTGGTTGCGGGGCATGCCGAACTCATCTCCACCGGCCGTGAACGCGCGGCATTTGAAAACAACACCGACATATTTCTGCAGTAAATACCAAGTCGAACAGATTGGGGAAGACGTTCCATCTTGACTTTCGTTTCATCAAGGGGCTTCGCTGTAATGACCGCCAGGGCCCCGGCGATTTCCCATGCTATGAAGCATGGTAAATCAGGCAGTGAACATATTCGTCACAGCGAAACGTTATCGGAATTGCCTGTTGTCAGTCATCGCTCACTACTGTGAAGGCGTTTATGGGTTTCCAACACCGAAAGCAACAGCGCAATGCCTTTGCAGCAACATCGCGAACGCAATCGACAAAGCAGATCAGTAGTCATGTTCCAGCTACTAATTCGGAGAGGTTCACCTCACCCACTTGTGGCCGCGTCATCGCCACCCGTTCGTTGAGGGACAGATAGAGCTTCGGAGTCCAGATCTTCGAAGTCCTTTGCGTCGAGATGCTTGTCCCGGATCATTACTGCATTGAGCAATGAAGGGCAAGGGTGTTGCGAACATGGCCGACTCGCGAGATCTGGGTGATGGCGGAGATGAAGTGAACCGCCTATGTATTTTGTCTATCCTTGAATTGTAAGTGCACGTACATTCCTGCCTGCAAACTCCGTAGTTGTCATCATCTCGTCATTGCAAATGCGCACTCTCACCTGCAAGGCCTTTACAATTTCCCTCTCCTTGCATCGACGGCTTCTCGAAGCTTCTTGATCACGTCGCCTGGGTCAGCTGCTCCAAAGACAGCGCTTCCAGCAACAATGACGTTGGCGCCGGCATCGGCGGCCTGATCGATCGTCTTTTCAGACAGACCACCATCGACCTCGATGTGAAGCTCAGGGTACTTTTGGCGGAGGGCAGTAACTTTGGGGAGTTCAGACGCCATGAAGGACTGGCCTCCGAAGCCAGGTTCGACAGTCATGATGAGAACCATCTGGTCAAGTTAGCTCGAGGTCCACGACCAACCATCTTTCAGCAAGCATATGGGCGGTAGTTGTCAATCCCCTCGTACAGCAGTATGAGGTAGCGCTACGGGACAACAACCCCAAATGGTTGCCAACAAACGGCACGTCTCAGGCTCCAACTGTGGCAGTGTTCTCGAAGGGTGGCCGAACAAAGGCCGCGACTGGATTTGGAGCCTGCATGCCTAAGCGCCACCACAGCGAGCCGCCCAGGGGATCAGCGTTGCAACAACAGCCTAGTCGACCACAAGAGGGCGGCATCGCTAGCTTTCAGAATCGGGCTTCCGTCGTTTTCTGATAGCTATGGCGTGCTTCCTTTTGTCAAGAAAATGCTAAGGTACTTACATCAGGCACCTCGTCTTTGTTCGAGTTCGCGAGGATGTCCCACAGAACATCGACCTTTGTGCTTGGCTTGATAGCGATACCAGCTTGCATACCTTCACTGTGGATGTATTTGATCAACTCCTTTGGCGATGTCTTTTTGTCAGACGTCGCAGAGGGCTCTTCTGCAGCCGTTGAAGATATGGCGGCCTCGTAATGGAAGCAGTACAGATCGCAGCCTGCCTTCTTGAACTCGCGCACCCACTTCTTGGGTTCCGCAATCATCATGTGACAATCAAATGTTCCCTTTCCATGTGCGGTAGTGGGTCGGTCGACGTGGGAGCGGATCTTGGTAACAACTGGTGCACCAAAGGTCATGTTAGGCACAAAGTGGCCGTCCATGATATCAACCTGGGCGGCGCGTCAGTCGTGTACGTAGGCAGGGTTGTTGTTTCAATCATACATGGAGCCAGTCGGCACCCTGGGAGATGGTGTCTGAGCAAGCCTTGCCCAGCGCTCCGAAGTCTGCCGACAGAATTGAAGGCGCAATGATTGCAGGTGGTGACATCTTGGGCGGCTCCGTCAAAGTTCCAGACGGATGCGGTGATTGTGACGTGTGAAGGCGCTAATAGAGGTGCTGAGATGTGCAGTGGAGATTGCTGATGTGACCAAAACTCACGATGAGTGCTTGGTGTTGATGGCTCTTGCCTGTGACGGTGCCAAGCCATGTGGGGCATTTTGGTGGGGCGTCAAACAGGCGTCTCGCTCAACTTTGTTTATGCGAACGGCTCGACGCCTTTTCGTTCATCCACCAACAGTTTCGATTCACGCTGGTCAATAGTCTTGTTTCGACGAATCCATCTTCTGTACCAGTATCGATGCACTACACTATGTTCTCACGATGCGGTTCTCGTGTTTGCGCGATCAGCACTCTAGACCTCGAACACTCGCTGCGCATGGGATGGGGTACTTCGGCAGCGGACCACCATTGCCTCAGCCAGGTTTGAAAATACCGAAACAACACGTGCTGAGCAGAGCAGGGAACTTTCCAATGGTTTCTATTCGAATGCCGCGCTATTGGGCGAGTATGCTGTAGAACACTGTTGAGTAATGTCATTGGCTGCAGAGTCAATACGCGAGCGCTACAAATAGAGCAGCCGGGCGCTTACACAGTGAACACCCAACCATCCCACGCAGTGCATCGCGCACCACGCCCGACTCTGCATAGCCTCGCCCAGCCATGTACTCAGCGTGGCCAACCAGCTCACTGGAAAGACGGCCTCACTGTCGTGGCCAACCTTGAGCCGCTGCACTCTCCACATTCAGTCTCGATTAGGGTCTTCTGCCACTGTACGAGGGGCTGGCAGTGCAGCCTCGGAAGCCATGGTAGCACTCAAGTCGAGTGTGAGGCGTTTAAGCCTGATATAACCTCTTCTCGTCGGCGCTCACGCGAGTCTTGCTGCTTCTGCCATTCATTTCGCCCCTTTGAGTTTTCTCTCACTTCAAGCCTTCGTTGATCGAAGCAACTCCATTATTTCTGTTTAAGCCATCTCGCTGTTGATCAGCGCAGCTCAGGGTTATTGCCCGATTAATATCATTTATTTGTCTGTCGTCTTTGGACATTTTGAGCACTTTGCCGCTTCCGGAGTCCATTCACATAATAATCAACAACATGCCTCAGACATTCGCATCTTCTGGGTATCAGGTTGGCGCCCGTGGGACTCTCGACGAGTACTACTTTACAGCCGACAGTGCCATGTCACCCAGCAGTGAGGGCGACTTTCCTACGCCTAAGGCACGCCTGTTCGACATCGCACCACAGCCTTCACCTCGATTTCCATTTCCGTCGAAATCCAGTCCTTACCGTGCCGACAGCGACTTCGATTCCTTGTATGATGTAACGGACGATGAGGCTGAAGTTCCTCTGCATGCTTCTGCATCAGTCAAAAAGGTTTCAGGCCCTACCCGCCGAATGCGATTCCCATCCCTTATTATTCCCTCACCAACCGCATGGCCGACAATTGAGAAACTGAGGAGTGCAACTTCGGCAGTGCCGATGACGCCTTCTGCTCTTCTCACACCATCTCGCCGTGTTCTAGACATGATCAACTCACACAATCTCCACGTCCCAGGACACTCGGCTGCACCGTCTTTGGACGGAAGTTTGACGTCAGAAGAGATGGACAGGTTGAGCTGCCCAGCTACCCCTGATGCGCGCTCGAGGCGTGATTCGTTCTCGACTGACGGTTCTTGGGCGCCGGTGCAGCTTGATTTTCAGGCTATGAACACCCTGCAACACCTTGGAGAGTCAGCGATTGAAGAAGAAAAGGAAGAGGAGGATCAAGAGACACCGCCTGCAGAGCCAAGAGGAGAGATGCAGCAGATTTCACGCCCGTCTCTGGGCCTGACCATTCCTTTGGCGTACTACCAAAATGACTCGGATGGAGACACGCCAATCTCTGCAATCTCAATTCCGTCACCCGGGGGTTTCTTCTCCTCTCTCCAGTCTGGTGCCCGCAATACTTGGAGTATTCCAACACGTCAAGCGTCGATCCCCAACACTTCAACAGCCGAGAAATTCTACAACTTGCCGTGGGAGGCACACAAAGCTGAGCCTGTGCCAGCGTTGCCAGAACGTCGTCTCACTCTCAGTGGCGAAACACTAGATGGACTGAACGAACGTCCAGCTGTCTTCAGCCCTGTTGAGGAGAATGTTGAAGTCAAGGAGATCAATCCCAGCAAGACCATCTTCCAATACAACGAGGATTATAACGCTGAACTTCAAGTGCTGTCTTCTGTCAATCTTGAGATGACCGGCCGGTGGCTTGAGGAACAGGATGAGCTTGTATCTGCACTCCGCAGCATGAGCGATTTCGGCTCTCCCAGCCTGTCCAGCGGCACTCACAGCCGTGGCAACTCACTTGACAGGCCTGTGCTGAAGAAATCTGTCACCTTCGCTGAAGAGCCTATCCAGGCTGACGACGATGATAATGATGAAGAACCCAAGAAAATCCAGACGTACGTTCAGGGTCTAGAATACATACGCTCCAGATGTGAAAAGAAAGACACCTTCATCCATCGCCAGACCCGCGCCGAGGCGTTGCACCTACAACGTCGCTGCAACCCTGTTGCCCACCGTGATCAACTCCTAGGCAAGTACGAACTCAACGAGCCAGAGCGCCCGGCTCCTGCCCGCCCAGTCTCTGAGTTCTACGTGAACGATCCCACCGCACTGAAGGAAAGAATTGCCCGTGCTCAGACCGAGCGTCAGGCACTTGACCAAATGCTTCCCAGTCAGTGGGTGGTGCAGGCGCAGAAGCAACTCAACGACGGAAGGCTGCTCAGTAAGCCCGCTGTGCGGTGTATTACAAGGGCAACCTCGCCGCGCATCCTCGATGTTGGTGGTGTAGCCACCAACGACTGGGCCTGGAACGTTGCCTATGATTACCCCTACGCTTCTGTGTTTACTGTCAACACAGCTGGTAAAAACCTATCTCCTGATGTCGTGGGCCCCCATAATCACAAGCGTACTGTTGTGCCCAATTTCTGGACCATGCCATTCCCCAATGCTCACTTCGACGTCATTTCTGCCCGTACACTCTACGAGCTTCTCAAGACCAACAAGCCCGCTGGCCGCTCCTCCGATGAATATGATCTCTGCCTTAAGGAGCTATACCGATGCCTCAAACCTGGTGGCATTCTAGAGTTCTCTCTGCTTGACGCAGAGCTGATGCACGCAGGCCGCAATGCGCAGGCTATGGGTGTCGAATTCGCTTTCAACTTGAAGACCCGTGGTTATGATGCTCAGGCAAGTAAGAGCTTCTTGCCCCGCGTCTCGAAAGCGGGTTTCAGGAACGTGCATCGCACATGGATGCTCTTCCCTATGGGTCAGACTGCTGCAAACTGGAAAGAAGACTTGAATGTGGGTGCGAAGGCTGGCGCGCAGGAGAAGAACATCAAAGAGAATGGAGAGGTGGAGATGCAGGACGCTCCTGCATTTGGCTCGACGGGCGATGCTGCTATGCTGACTGGTATTGTTGGCTCTTGGGCGTGGGAGAGGTGGATGCTAAGACTGCAGATGGAGATGGGAAAAGAGGAAGAGCGGCTGTTAGAGGGCATAGTGCAGGTGCTTGAGGAGGGTGCTAAGGAGGGATCGGCTTGGAAGTTGCTCACTGGTTGGGCGAAGAAGTAATTGTCATGGTCTACATTGATGATTGGATATGCAAGAAACGGTGTTTGGATTTGGGTGGCACTGGGGGGGATTGGGACACGGCACCGATGGGAATTGATACCAAGCAACGAATGATTTTTTTGTTTTACAAGAAGATTCATGTCAATCAAATCATTCTAGACTCTTCGTTCCACTGCTCGTCTTCATCGAGTACATTCTCGCTGCTTGAAGATCCAAAAACGATCTTGGTGAAGGTAATCATCACGTGATTTCGGTAGATCTGCGGCGCGAACCCCACGCGGCCAGTGCTCAACCTCACTGCATCATCTTCGCGCCGCCAAACAACACTGCAAATCGCAATCGCAACAACGCTTGCTGTTACGTGACCTCCGCTCTATAATCGCTCCCACATAACCATCAGTACCAACAACCGCCAAGATGCTTTTTTTCAGGTGCGCAAACTCCTCACACCTGCTTGCGCCGCACTACGATTAATACCTCAACGCCGCGCCCAACCAATCAACCTTGTATCGCGCTTCTGTCGGTGACTGACGAACCGACAGTTTCTTCAAAACTCTTGTAGAGCATGAAATCACCGTAGAGCTTAAGAACGAAGTCCAGATCCGTGGGACCCTCAAAAGCGTCGATCAGTACTTGAATATCAAGCTAGATAACGCAGAGGCTGTCGATGAGATCAGGTGGCCGCATTTGGTATGTCATATCCTTTTTACTGTAGGAGAAGTAATTTGTGGGACAGGAGAGGGTTAAATAAAGGGCGAGAGACGGTCTGGCGCGTTAGACCAGAAGAACGATGAGGACGGAAACCGAGAAAGGCGCATTGTTTTGGAGCACAAAAGAGAGTTATTGCGATCGAGAGTATGAAGGCTAATGTCTTGCAGTGCTCGACAAAGGACATGTTCATCCGTGGATCCGTCGTACGATACGTTCACTTGCCCTCGGGCGCCGTCGATACCGCGCTTCTTGAGGATGCTACACGAAGAGAGACTGAGGCGGCGAAGAACAAGGCGAAATGAGTTGCAGTTTGAAACGACTGGGACAAAACAGGAAAGCAGAACCGTGGCCATCACGCTGAACGAGGCCGCAGCAATGTGCAGATTAGAGCGGGTGCAATGAAGCACCGGCAGAAGAAGACTCAAACGCGCCTTGTGAGGTAGCCACGAGAGCGCATATACGCGCGAAAAGAGACGACGAGAGCATGAATACCCAGAAGTCACGATACAATACACCATCCACTACTTCCTTCCAGCTGATCTACAGACTGTCAAAACTGCGATTATCGACCGTACTCATACCACGTAACGATGAATGCTAATCCCAGAAAGAACCAGAACGCACACGCCAAAACAACGTAATGACCCAACCCAACACCAGCGAACGGAACACAAAACCGATGCTCAACCGACCAGCCGATCGAGCACTTCCAAGCTTCATCATTCTATCCCGAAACCTCGATTTGCATAAAGACCATCAATACAGCAGCATATGCTGCTGTTGCCGCGACTGTTTCAAAGGGCTTGTTGGTAGCTGTCGCCATTACGGAGATGAATAGACATAAAAACCCCGTAATGATACCTAGTCGGACATTAATGTCTGACACAAACGCAAGCCACCATACAGGTGCCAGGAGCATCACCAACCCCCCACCGATGATGGCGCTTTTGGTGAGTCTCTCAAACTTGGCGTTACTGTAGTACTGTGTAGCTGCTGATGGAACATGTTTCCCATCCTGATGCTTTGCACGGAAAGGCTTGAATTTTTGTAGCTTCTGACAAGACTCAAGCCATTCGCCTAACGGTGGCCGTTCGCGTGAGTTGATAGATATCAAATCATGGGTATGTGTGACGAACTCGCATTCTTTCTCATCAATGACCTCACGATCCTTCTCGTGTGCATCGAGGAACCAGCTCTGAAGATTGCGCACCTGTCGCTTTTCTGCCGCTGGACGAGCACGTATCTTTGAGTAGGCGTTGACATACTTGTCTGATCAATGTCAGCTTTGTTCTCGAAATACAAATCAGATACTAACTGTAGTGCAGCAATAGTGCAGCTAGATCGCGCATCAAATTGTGCCTTTCCGTCAAGTTGACTTTGTCCCATTCGAAGCTATCATTCCTTCCTTCAACTCCATTTGCTTTGTCGGAGGTTTCCATTTGCTCATGCAGCTCTGCCAATGCATTTTCCTTCTGACTGATTTGATGCTGCATCCACAATATGACATGTGCATTCACGGCCCCAAAGCGTCTGACGATAAAGAAGTCGTCATCAGATGCCATCCACTGACTTAAAGCCTTGTACCCTTCGTACTTCCAGGCTGTATTACGTTTTGCGTCCTGACCGATCGAGCAATGGGTGGCCGTTGGCGAAGCGGGAGGAGTGGGAAGCTGCAAAGAGGAGCCATTGGTGGGCACGTTTGCTCCGGGAGATGTCACTGGCCCAGGAAGAGATGTGAACGATCGCGGGCTCATACTGAAAGAGTCCTTGAGTATGTCTCCCTCTCACGGCGTGCTGCTAGGTATTTGTTTGGTGTTCGCGCGCTTCGACATCAGGCTGAGCTTACAGCTTGGCTCTCAGCCTTTGCAGCTGCGCCCATGGTTGGATCTAGAATAAGCCACAATGTCCACATGCCCGGAGATCATGATTGCGAGCGATCACGTTCGTCTGCCATATCGCAGCCTGAGCGGGGTCAAGAGTCCTTCATGCCGTCCTATACACGCAAAGCCGTATGACAGGTCAGGTCATACAGCTTGCATACAGCTTGCATACAGCTATCAACAATCAGCGGAAGATCATTCGTGCAGAGCCTCATTGAGGAAAAGGAGCTTTAAGCGGCCTGCGTCGAAGCCGGCTTGCCTTTTCGCCTCACGTCGTTTGAAGGCAACAACTCGCGCCCAGAGCAGCTCGATTTCGCCAGCACGGTATTTATTCAATCCGACACACCCAGTCGTGTTGTCCATTCTCGCGCTTGCTCGCTTCAGCCTTGCCGCAGCATACATCGTACAGCTCGACTAGGACCCAAACTAAGCCACTCTTCTCACCGGTCACCCACCTGTCAGTGCACTATGAGCTCGCTGTCAAGGAACTGGCGAAAAGTAACCGATCATGTAACCAATACGAACTACATATCGAGGGGGGGTAATCAGGCATTAAACAGTCAATCAGACTCTTCGTCGCGTGTGCCACGGCCAACAGACGCGTCACCAAACATGTCCGCCTCATCGCAACTAGACGCTCGTCACCATGGCGAAAACCTGGCATACTACCAAGGGCACCCTTTCGATCTACAACAAGCTCAGCAACTACCAATAGGCTTCCAGTGGCCAGAACAAGCTTTACCTCAACATAGCCCACCGCTGGCGACAATGCAACATGCATCTCCCCCAGTCCCACAATACTCGTTGCCACAAATGCCACAATACGTGTCGCCACCTGTAACACAAAATGCGTTGTATTCTCAAGGAAATGTACCAACACAATATTACTCGCACCTGCCACCCCCGAGTTCTGAGTACCCAGTCCAAGCGCAACAGACTCAAGCCTTCGGTGCAGTGCCAGATCAGACCTCCAACGGTCGACGCACGCCAGATAGGCGAACAACTGCAGATAGCTGGGCTTCAAGCTACGTTAATTCAAGCTGGAATAATACGTCTATGGGTCCCATACAAAGCTCATCGACGAACTATCCTCCATTTGAGCATTCTTGTGCCGCCTACTGGAATGGGTAAGCAGATGACCTTATCTTCACGACCCATGACAGAACTAACGTTGTCTCTGAAGATTTACGGAGCGCTGTGAGCAGTGCGGATCGCGAGATCTGCGCAACGGGTATTGAATGTGACTCAAGTCCACGATTTGTGAAACCATCAAGAAGAGATCCACAGCCTGATAAGACAAGAACAAATACATGAGACACACATCTTTATATTTCTTACATCCAATACTGTTACTTTCGCTTTTGAGTAAAACTGTTCAGTCCAAACTGTCGAGACTCTCCACCCGTTCTTGGCCTTGTCGACTTGCATACAGACCATAAGGACAGTAGAATATGCTGCACTCGCTGCAGCCACATAGAACGCTCTTTCGGTTCCCACAAAGGCCATGATTGACACGAATAAGACGAAGAAACCAGATATTACGCCAAGTCGCTGCTTCGCTACCGGACATGAACTCAAGTATCCATAATGAAGCCAACAGCATGACCAATCCCCACACAGTAATCCAGGTATTAATCAGCTTCTCAGACTCAGCGTCACAATCGAAGCCAATAGTATCTTTCGGTGCGCTGTTATTGATACTACTAAACAACCCGCATTAGCAGAAATCTGAGTATCTTACACGCAGTTTTGCTAATTGAGATGCGGTTTGTATGCAAATGCACCAAGCAGTCCAGGATTTAGGCTGTTTGAGTCAACTGACCACAAGGAGAGTTGAAGCTTCTTTACAAGGAAATATCAAATTACAGACAAACGCACTGAAGAATACGATTAACATCTGCCCCTTGCTTCTCTCCTCTGTCCGTGATGTGATTGTCCCAAGACTCATCAATAGTGACTCTCAAAATTAGTGTCCTTGAATCCCAGGATTGCTAGAGTCGCAATAAGTGTGCATGCACGTTGGAGGCAAGAGTAGTTACCAGAAGAGAAAAAGACGCGCATTTGAACAAACTCAACCCCTTTTTCCAGATGCATTGTCGAACTGCTAGAAGTGAAAGTGTGCGGCCCAATTCTGGGAACCACTTTGCGGCACAGTCACGCTTGCTTACACCATACCACCAACCTGGTCTTGGCGTGTTTGCGCCCTCTTTCATCTGCCTTTGCGGCTTCTTGGCAGCCTTCCCCTTTCCCTCATTCACCGCAACTTCTATATTTTCTCTAAGAAAACATTCAATCACATCGCTCTTAAAGATCCTTCATCGACCTCGAAACGCAATAATGCCGCTCCTCAGAACCATCATTGACATGTTTAGTGAGTGATCTAACGTGTAAAACGTTTCCATCATGACCTGCCGCTGACATGGATTAGAAGCCTTGCGCCCGAGCACCAATGCACTGCAGTCAAGGCCCAGCCCAATCTTTGCTCGGCTTCCCTTGATGCCAAGACCACTTTCATACAAGACCTGGATGCATATCTCAGCCTTCAGCGTCTTGTACTGTTTCATGACTAGACGACTCATCAACACGCCCTTCGTCATCTTCAGTTCATATTTTATGGCAAGAACTGTTCACTCGCTTTGGGAGAATGCTGCAACCGAGCAAGCCAGGGCTATTTTAGATGTAGCGCTTGCCAAGCGGGGAGTGTGCGAGATGTGCCTGGACAAGGCCTTTGCGTGCAATGTTTGCACATTACAGTCATTAGTTCGCCGAGGAACTGGTGTTGAGCCGTGGGTGTGTAACCATGACGAAATTGATTGACCGGCATCGCAATCGAGAGTGTGATAAGATGGTGAAGGAGAATCCCCTATGATTGATATGAACCATCAGCGTAGAAGCCCGGATGGACCTTCAACTTGGAAGCCTGTTTTCATCGCAGAAAAGAGTTGGTGGCGTGTCGTTTCCTTTCTTTGGCACAATAGTAATCACACCGTGTATCGGGATTCTTTTTCCTCGTTCAATGCTAGTTCTGATCCAACTGCCACTATCGCTGTCGCTGCAACGCCGATCAAAGCTCCAGTGAACCCCAGAGCTGCGCATGCAGAGTAGATGATCATGATGTAAAGGTAGGCGGTACGAAAAAGAAGCAAGAGAAGAGTGCTAGGTTCTCGCATCTTTTCCACTCAGCCCGATCTGGATGACCTGAGATTGGTAGAACTGTGTCGGTTTCGAATAGCTCTTGAAGCACGCGTACATAGGTTGCAGTGTATAGACGACGTGTACGATCCGTTGTCATTAGAAGTTGTGAACGGGCATGTTTTATTGTTTTGGGCCTGATCTCAGTGTGGCATTGTCAGAGTCGTGGAATGAGGCGAAGAGATGTCGGCGGTAGAGCTCGGCCGCGCGTCATGACCATCAGCCCGTATCGGTACCTGCATTAGGTCTTACACATACGACGTGTTTAGCTTAACTTCCTTGAGGACACGAGTTATTTTTGGCGAAAAACAGATTTCAGAGGATTAATACAGGAAACATTACTTTGCAACCAACGACCGTTGACATACTCTTCTCTCATCACGAAATATCGGTTGTGCAGAGCAATGTGTATAAGATTAGACAGCTCTTAGACACAGGATTATTTATCTTTGGAATACAGGAGCTCTAAATAACCTGAATCGATAGCACAATGATCAACAGCATACACTCACTTCCTTCACGCATCCAAATACACGTTTATGTCCATTAACGGCGTATGGTTGACACACAGATCCGCGGCGCACTTGCCCTCTCTCTTTTTGATAGCCTACCAGGCTAGGTACGAGACCTTAAGCCCGACTCTGTTGCCCATTTTATCGATCCTCGAGCTGAGTTCACCGTTCCCTTTCCATTCGATGCCCAAACAGGGACCTGTGATAGTCTGATGCTAAATTGCGCGCGGGTTGTGAGCCACACATTGAGAGTGTGTGAGCCGGAAAAAGAGAAGTCATTTCTAGATTACAGAAGAACACTGATCTCGTTGTGAATACGGCGGTGAGTAGCTGCAAAAGGACCTATAGAATTAAATCTTTCTGCCCCTACCCATCATGTTAAAGGCATTCGCAATTGACCTTTTTCCTGCGCCGAAGTTCCGGTATCTGTCTCGGACATATTAGTAAGCGGTAGCTCAGACTGGTCGGTAGTTTTTGTCGGCAGAGATGAGGCGTTGACGTGGACTTGTTAATTATCCACAACCAAGCGAAAGGAGGTGAACTTTTGGTATTGCGCTAAACGCTTTGCGACGCAGAGCCGGTGATCAAGTCTTACATCGCGGCTTATGGATCGTGTTTGAGGTAATTGGGTCTTAACAGTACGTTGCTGACGCGCTTGTTGTAGTGCCCGTTGGTAGTCTAACACCTTCAATCGTGTGGTTGGGTGAGAGGAAGACGTAAGTCTCCGCTTCCGCTTGCGCTCCCTGCGCCTTCTTCGTTGCAAAGCGAGCTTTTCGTGACCTCTCCGAGATGGCCGAGTTGGTGTTGCAGCAAAAAAGACAGTTATTTTCTTCTCAAGCAGAGTATTTGGGAAGTACATATGAGGGATCATGAGTTTATTATACTAGTGGAGAGCAAACTTGAGACGGGCAGCCAGTTCTCGACTTCACCTCAACCTCGCTTATACGCTCACAAACGCGCAATCAACGCCAACTTAACTTCGCCAACAGACCGTTCCATTGTTCCGACATGGTAGACCGTATCGACCTCCCGGTCATCATCCCCATGAAGACATCTGCATCGCGAGCGCCCAATACATTTAACGTAAACTATCGCAAAGAAACTATCATCGAAACAAGCAAGCTTTCGGCTTACGCAAGGTCTGTTTTCGAGGAATTCTCGGTCCGCAGATTGTACTGACCTTCCTAAAGCTGCTTTGAACCGAAATGACTCCGCTACTCCGCCTTCCCAGCGAGCTGAGAAATCGCATCTACACCATGATCTTGCAGACCAACTGCATACTTATCCACTTGAAGTACCTTACTGCCTTCGATATGGCGGCCAAACTTCATTTCTGCTGCTCTTCGACTCTGCCAACGCACACTCAGAGTCGAAGTGAGTCCAGTCCGCATACGTTCCTATCGACAGTTTGTCGGCAGATTTAGGAAGAGACGCGCTCTCTTCTGTATGAGCCAAACACTTTCTCTTTCACCAGTGATATATCGATGAGACTCTGGATCTCCTGTCGCTCGATGAGTGAACGCCAGAAAGTTCGCAGCATCAAGCTTACTCGCGCCATGTCTCGCTATTACAAGTTGCAGAACAATGCTCGGCTAGCTTCTGTGTTCTATAAGCTTCAGACTGTCTACATAGACCTCTGGGATACTTTGAACACGGAGGATCTCGTTCTAGCAAGCTACGAGGAATCTCGAGCATGTTGGCTGTGGAGAAGACGTTGGTTCAAGACAGAGAAGGAGAGAACTTCAAGAGTGTCACGACTGAGTTTCACAGTGTATTCACTCTATTCGGGATCTTCCCATTGACTGCTTAAGACGAAGCTGTGGATCCTATGGTCAAAACGGTGGCGAGTTGAACATCTAGGACAACCGTCGAATTAAAATACGAGGTGTGACAGTCAAAGATAACGGACTTAAGGACTACAGACATAATCTTCGATGGGGGCATCTTCGTTGTTCCAGCCATGTTCTGCACACAACCAATTACAGTCTTTCAGACGGAGTACGTGAAGCCCATACCCGCGGCTTTTCGCTCGAAAATCAATGGCGTACTGTGGCCAACCAGGCTAGATGGCTTCCTTCTCTCTTCATCATCACTTCGTACGTGCCCCTCCGCCACCATCGCGGCAGAACTTCGATAGAGTCATCACAACCACGCCGCTCTGATCTTTCACGTGACAAGAATATTTCGCGTGCGGATATGCCATACGAACAAAAACAGATCCGGAGTCGACCTTGGGACGCGTGCTCTCGCGTTTGCATTCATTCACGATGAAGTTTGCCTTTCATTGCTGGAAGACAACAGGCGCGTAACTCTCATCATTCATTCTCACGCCTCTCGTATGATTTTGAGGTTGGTATAGCTCCTATGTTCCTTTTCGTGTGAGTTTCCACCTTCATCTTCCCTGTCACTTTCATCTCTCATGATTTTCAACAGATCTGCCAACGAAGATATTGGACTCTACGTTCTTGTCACACCTCTAAACTATCAGTTTTGGTCTCTTTTTCTTCCGATCAATTGTTTCAAGTTTCACAACACAGTCGTTTGCAGAGATGGCTGCACGGAAACCATTAAATCAAGCTCGAAAGCCGAAATTGCAAGCCAGCTCTGTTCCAACTGTCGCAGTCTTCAAGAAAATACCTCACACGTCTCTTCGCGGCCTCAGGTGTAAAGATGGGCTGTTAAACACCTCTATCGCTGCGCGTTCTCAACTTATGCGGATGTGAGTTGAGGGCACCTACAAAAGCTCATTGTCACTTGTTGATACGAACTAGCGCTGAACTCAATTCGATGAGGTCTCCGCTTCTACGTCTCCCAGGAGAGATACGCAATAAAATCTGGAGATACGCTCTTGGGGAGCATGAGATCAGCATCGCAGAACTCAGCCACGAAAAGACCACTAACGAGATACATGATATCCGCACGCTCTACCCGGCCACCAAGATTCCTCCAGGATTTGTTCCGCCCAACTTCCAGCTTCCTAGGGTCTGTCGGCAGTTGTACGTCGAGTCATCGCCATATGTATACACCCTGAATACCTTCACTTTCCATAGCATGTCGGCTTTCGATCGGTGGATTAAGAACCGATGCTTAGGCCAGAGGCGCCTCATCGCATCTGTAGATGTCCCGCGTACGTACACACGACTGTACCGCAGTGGACTTCGCAAAAGCTTCCGCCAAAAGTTCCCGAACATCCAGCGAGTCGGAATTGACAACTGGACGCTCTTTTGCGAGTACGACCAGAATCGCCGTCTGCCGGAAAGCAAACAGAAAGGTGCTATCGACATTTGGAATGATGCAAGGGCCAAGATCATTGCAGAGGTGAAGAAGAAAGAGGGCCAGCAAGTCGTCGTTGCGTGGCATGGCAAGTCGTACTGAAGTTGTCCTGAGTTTCGGCATGCGCACGATATGCATAGCGAGCGAAGTTGATATCGTCCTTGCCATTGTTACGGGACACTGGAGCATTTAATTGTCCTTCTCTACTTGGGATTTTGCAGCTACTGGGTATTTTCGCGGATTCGCGGTGAAGAATCGTCGTACTTGGTTTTTGGGTACTTCTTGAGACCGTGGTCGGCTCGCCATATCTTGATTGTGTTAATTGTATACTTCATTTTCGTACTTCCAACCCTTCAGTTTCGATTTCATGCGCAAAGTCCACCGTATTTACACGTTACTTGAAGATCCTGGGCTGTGTTTTCCCAACGCACTCCCTTGAATGGAAAACCTTAGATCGTCTCATCACAATGCGAATGATTCCTTCATCGCCCACTACAAATGTTCTGGATAACCTGGCTCAAGATCATCGCTAGGCAAACGGGCGAATCCACTGGAAGTTCTGGTCGTGGAGAGAAGACGGGACCACACGAAGTCGTGGCAGGCGTTCGTCGCTGTGCCAAAGATGTCGAAGATCATTTAAAGAACCTTGACTCAGTCTGGTGAGGTCATGAGAAGCGTTGTGGTAGGGAAAGCCTTTATTTAGTCAGTCTTGACAACGCACAAAACCGTGATTAGTGCCTATTACCCTGAGAGTGCTCGTATGATGAAAACATACACCGGCCAGAAGACAGTCTTGGTTGATTGAGATGAGGCTATCATGCGCTTACTATATCCAGAGCCAGTGGCAACATACGAAAGACAGAATCCGGTATGGCTGGTGAGCCTAATGGAAAAGAAGTTCATCCTTCTGTAATTCTGGGGTTATAATTGGATCATGCAGCTGCAAAGTTTTATTAATCAAATTAGTTACAGCGCTTGAAGGAGAGACCCTATGTTGCTGTGGTACATCGTGCTGCGCTCTATTGTTCTACACGATCAAACATCCGTTACCTCTTAGTGTGACTTGATTGAAGTAAGAGATCTTTTTCGGAATATTGAGCTTGAAGCAATTACCTTCCTGCTGGCTCACAAAGGTGAGTGGGTGGCCGGCTGATACGATCTACTCAACGCTGAGTGGACTGATGGCGCAATGATCTCAGCTTCGATGCAGACCTTGATCGCAGAACAGATCGAATGCTTTGATGATGAACAGATAGTTACTGAGTTTTATATCGAGAACCAACATGAGAGCGGAGGGGTGAGATTCAACATCTCGCACCGAGTGGTTCTTCCTTGTTTGATCATCGACACAACGCGATAATACACAGCGACGGACTACTTCGGTTCTCGCAGATCGTTTCTCTGATATGCAGTAAAGAGTCCGACCAGTACAATCCATAAGCGGCGCTCTCGTCATCACGATCCTGAAGGCTGTGAAGGAAGCCCAGGAAATCGAATTCATGGCAGAAGGAGTTGTGCTGGACTGTAAGACATACTTCTGCTCTGTCAATATACATGCTACATTACTAATTCTATCTCAGATCATTCCAAGTGCGAGTTCTATCTGAAGAGTATACGTGCTCAGAATGCGTTCGTCACAAAAGACAAGGTTCGCTTGACGGCAATTCGCAAATCCGACAAGACTAACTACGTCAGCCCCGACGATGAGGAGGAGGTTGTCGTTAACGACTCAGACATTAGAACAAGGCATACTAGTCTTGATGATGATGCAGCGATGTAAGACCTCAAACGGGACCAAGAAACAACAGAACAGGAGCGCGCGTTGGGGGTCTCTCCGCAAAAAGTAACGACGATTCGGATTCTGCCTCTTCCTCCTGAGTAATGACATCTCGCAGTGTATCATTATCAATGTGAAGGAGTTCCTGAATCTAAACAAATTACATCTCCATGCTTGTATGCTATTAAGATTGGTTCACGCGTGCTGGTACCCAGCCACTTGCGTGCTCCTCCATGCTCGCTCCTACCCCACAATTAGTATTCCGCGTCGTCCTTCACCATCCGTGTCCCGCCTGTAACTTGAAATCACCCTAACTTCTGCTATAGCTCCCAATTGTGTGCCAAGTCTCGCACCCTTCACCCCTCCTGCTGCTTCAGACCCGATCTGCGCACTTGTCGGCATTTCCTATCACTGACAACCCACCCTCCACAGCCAGCCATCGCACGAGCATCCATAGCCATGCAGCACGATTCAACGCGCGAGCCTCTCTCCCTATCTCTGTCGGGTCAGCACCAGAGAAGCAATTTACTTGTAGTGTCAATTCCACGGTATCAATTCCTTCGTGGGCAACTACCACCCAACAAACCACACACAATGAAAGCGCCTTAAGATCTCTCAACAACTATACACACTCTTCACCATTTACTCTGCACTGAAGCCATTCCCTCCCACTAGAGTTCAAACCCCACAGCCAGCCAATCCTATCAACCGTACTTGAATTGCGCCCACGATCCTACAACAGAACATGCTAAGCACAACACAGGATTAGCAGGCGACACAAAGAAGACAAGCAAACCAATGCATTACTGCTTACCCCAGCAGCCGATCGTCCCTCCCAGCTCTCTGAGCAAAATCGAGGTTCTCGTCATTGCTATTTCTCTAGGTAAGATATCCAAACAAGAAACAACCACCCTCCTCTCTTTCTTAGCGCTGGGAATCACTTCGCGCAGACAGTCGCGCTGGTGCTACGGGCTGTAATGCGTGCAGTATGAGTATAAATAATGATGTTGTTCTTGGTATGAAGGTATGAGAAGTGCGCTTAGTCTTCCAACTCAACGCCTCTGTTATAGATAGTGCAAGAGAAGCACGCGACGAATATGTCAACTCCGTACCGTCTGGGAGTCAGCTAGGTTAGCTTATAACACGACCTTCACGTGATAAGTAGGTAAAAGTAGACAGCGCTCTTTGTAGATGGATGTTCCATTACACGATTAAATTAAGGACCTCCAGGCTTCGTTGTAGACATTGGAGTTTAGATACTGACTTTACTGTTTTCTCTGCAATGTAGAGTAGCAGAGGTAAGAAGGACATTAAAGAATATAGGTAAGGAGAGATGTTAGCATTAGCAAAATGTATACATACTCTAAATCTGCGTAAGCTTTGCGCTGCTAGAATTAAGATATGTGATAGGTAAGTGGAAGGTTTTAACTACATAGCTAGTAGTAGTATATAGAGCAAAATATAATCAATAATTAAAAGCTAGCTACTTACCTACTTCTATACTCTTAGTATTAGTGCCTGCAAAAATGTGCACACCCCTCTTAGATTTAGAAGACAACAATTATAAGTGCGTTATAGACAAGCAAGAGAATCTAACTAGCTAGCTATAGCTAGTTAATAGTAAAGTAATAGATTAGGTAACAGTATATAGGGCAAAACATAACAACTACAAGAAATTAGCTAATAGTCTACCTGCCTGCGTCTATAGTTTGTGTTGATAAATTACTGTACTAAATTTAGGGGGGTGCGCACATTTATGCAGCGGTTATATACAAATTAAGGTTCTAGATTCAAGTAGGTATATGCATTTCCGCAGCAATTATACTAAAGAATAACCTTACCATCTACGGTAAGCTCTTCGCGCCTACTAGCCAACGCTGGCTTACAGCACACATCCGTACGAAATGCTTTCCGAGAACCTGCGCGGGTCACCAGTCGTGGTGGGATGTATGGTGTGGGAACAGTAGCAAGGGCTTGTGTGTAGATCTGCCGCCTCCTTTATTTATAGGCTGCCCCTATATCCACATCATCCCCAGACCAAGAGACTTTACATCTTTCGTATAGGCAGTGAACGGATACGACGGGACAATTGTAGGCGTATCGATCCTTTACGCCAGGATCGTTCTCGTCCTACCTTGCGCTGTAGCCAACACTCTCGCGGCGTTGGAATTCTGGGTTGAGCGCATGCAGTTGCTTCATGCACTACTCCTACTATCTTAAATGCCGCTTGATGGTTTTTCCATTACCAGCCGTGGTCGTCGACGTCATGTTGATGGTAGGCGACTGTAAAGACTGCGTCTTGCAGCCATGCGTGCAATTCTTGATGTAAGTAAGCATCATGGGCTACTCTTCGCGCTTCACGCGCACCTCAGCCGAGTATGACAACGCTGTGCGGTTCGCAACCACGTTTCAGTGGGAATCAGAAGCTCCGTCGTCAGAGAGCTCATGTCATGTTGCATTGATGGCTTTACGTGTAGAATAAGATTAGAAAGGTTGCTATTAAGATAACGTAAGCGCTAAACTATTCGTTCATCGCGTTCTCGCAAAATTTGAAAGACATATTCTGAAGCTCCAGCGTTGTCTTGATCGAGCGTTGCAGCCCCGTAGCTCGTGTACGACACACCTACACTTCACCATTCAAGAGACAGATCTAACGCATTCTTTGAACAGAGCAAGTACCAGATACACAGGTAGCTGATACTTTGTAGAAAGACCTGCAATCAATACAGCTGAAGATGTGTTGGACTGCTACACTGTTCCTAGTATCTTAATCCGGCTATTCTTTCAATTCAACACGGGCACGTTATAAGAGGGGTAGGGGAGCATGTTGGCTCTCTGTGCTCTAAGTTGGAGCCTCTGTTGCTCGTTTCAACCGCTGCGAGATCGGGCACGGATAGAGGGAGACGTGGGGCTAGAGTTAGGGGGCTCTAAGCGGTTGTTATGTAGTAATGGTGAGCTTTATACTATCTAACTAGTAGTAACATTGAAGCTATCTGTTTTTATTATACTACTAACACTTTCTATAAAGAAGGAATTACCTACTTCCTTCTGTCCTAGCCGCTAATCTAGACAAATCCAGACAAATCCCAGCAAACCTAGAAATCCTTACTGAACTCTAACACCGCTCATCGCTCATAAAAACCCGGCACACCTAGCTAGCAACCACGCATTGCCTAGACAAAATAAGGAGGACTATAATAGCTACAAGCGGGCAACAGCACTCTAGGCACAGTTTGCAATCTAACTAACATCTGCAGCAGCCAAGCTAAGAAGTGCGCCGTTGAAGTGCAGCGCAGCGCGGCTGACAGCGTTGCGCATTACTAGCGATCTAATCAGGCCGAAGAGCGTCTCGTGGGCATGCGGTCTAGACGTGTGGTTGTGCTGTAAGGCTAGACGTGGGCACGAGGCTGGTATGCGCGACGCTGCGGATGCGGAAGGTGTGCTTGTCGCGAGCAGTATGCTACTGTGGCAGCGTCTGGGTTTGGTAGTCGATAGTGGAGAGGGGTGGAGGGATCCTACTCCGGCCGCGTCGCTGGGGGTGAGAAACCGGTGAGGTTGGGTATCGCAGCGTTGCGGCTTTGTGGGGGTCGACGAAGTAATCGTGCATGTGTGAGAGACTGGCAGACAGGAGAGCTCACCGCTTTTTCCACTCGCGTGCCATTGGGTGGTGCGTGGTGTATTAGTTGTTGTGGACTAAGACACGGCCAATCGTGTTGATGCGTCGAGTTATGTCGACTGTGTATATGCTCGAAGCGTGAGTGACACGGCGCAAGTCGAAGGTGTAGACATACGCTTTGAAGGTTGTGCAGATGTAGCGATGCTCGTGCGAAGGCGTGATGACGCAATTTGGTGACACGGCTGCCACCACGTCGATCGTTCTGGGGTTGTCACCGTTTGCTTTTCTAACGGTTTGCCAGGTGTGGTTCTATGACATCTTGAGTTCACGGATTCGGGGACATTCTGTAAGTCAGGTGGGAACGAATCGACAAGGATTTCGTTGGTATCTCCTGTATGTTTCCTGATCTAGTAGATATGGCTCAAAAGAGCTCGCTGGTAGGAAGATTCATGCATCTCGATACGAAGATGGGGAAAGCAAGGATGGAACATGTTGGTGATGCTGCACGTACCGGGGCCTTAACAATGAGGAGTATCTCAATAGTCAGGGTGACCCTTGAGTTGCGGCGCGTTATGGTTGGTCGTCTTGAGGGAGGTTTCGCCGCATGCCAACTGCGCCGCACTAAGCGCTGAGCGTACATAACCGCCACGCAAGGGGTTGCTCCTACAACCACCTCGGAGAACCAGCAGGACAAACCCTTGGATCGGCTCGAGCCACCGCCGGCCCTGTCTTGAGATTGACGGGCCGAAAGGAATGTTCGGTAATGTAGGTCGAGATGCAGCCACGATTTGGCATATATGCAGCGCTTACCACGTATTGGTCGGGCCCTCTTACACTGAGCAATTGCAGAGCAGGAATGAGCGTAAGGTGCGCTCTAGCTCAGAACTAAGCGGGGAATAGATGCGAGCTGAGTGCAGCGGCCGTCAAGTCTCGTGGGCGTGATGTAGACGCCTCGTATCGCGACAGACACAGAGAAGCTGTAGATTGAGTTGAACCACTGAGGCGCTCGCAGCACGTACCAAATGAGGGAGTTGAGGCTACTTCGTTGCCAAACACCCGCGTAGCCTGTGCGCTCATAACATACTGCACATTAGCTCGACCAGCGTGCAGCAAATATTCCAAGAGCATCGCCACAAGATAAGCAGGGAATTGACGCAATCCAGAGTGTGGCAAGACGTTCGAACAAGGGAGTGTTGTGGTATTTGCCTTGTAATTTCGTTTGGCGCTCAGCGGCAGAAGGTTCCTTCGACACAACGGCATTGTCCTTATCCCGCGGCGTCCCGATGCCGCATGAGGGGCTTTTTCTGGGGCCGCATGAAGGCTCGCAGCACGCTTGAAAGCGTTGTGCGACAAGACACTGTATGCCGGGATTTCATTGGCGAATTTGTCGTCCGAATACTTTGCATCGAACGACGCTCTCAAGGCGACTTGGAATGGGATCAGAGTTGCAGAGTGAACTCGGTTCTCACCACACGCTTGGCCTTCTGAGGGGGCACAGCAGATGCAGGTGTGGTCATTCGTAAATCTGTGGTGCTGGAAGGTCTCCAGGCGAACTGGAGCTGTGCCTCAAAAGCCTTCCCTTTCACACGGACACAGGATCGACCACCAAGACTTCCTCTTGCTTTTGACAAAAACCGTTGCGTCCAGGCTTGGTTACTGAGCAGCACTAGATTTTGCAAGAGTATGAGCTGCATACTCCAACGCTCGTACGATAAGCTGACATGATTCAGTACTTGTGCTTCTTGCGTTCAGCGGTTGTTGTAGCAGCGTCCCGAAGGATTCGTCCTGAAACTGCAGGCCTCTACGCAAGTAATAGGCTGCTGCGGTATTGATTAGCGGTTGTCTTCGACACATTGCCCTCGATCCTTGTGGTTCACAGCATGAGCTACGATAGCTCGGACGGCAGCTACCGTAGTAGTTGGCCACAGCAGGATCCTGGTCAAAACAGCGAGGCCTATTCACACAGCGGACATGCAGGCTCAAGTTGCGGTAGACAGACGCATCCACAGCTTGCCAACGGCAACTCGTACTACCAGTACCAGAATTGCGACAGTGCGAACCCACAATACTCGACACACCATGCTGTCGTTCGAAGCAATCCGTATACGCAGAGTACAGCTGCTTTCGATAGCGGATATCTTGTTTCACATCCCACAAACGGACTTGCGGGCGCATACCAGCCGGGCGTATACAATAGCATGCCCCCTCAGTACGGCCATCAGTACGGTCATCAGTATGTATTGGTGTGTTTTGGATTTGTAGTCGCTAACGAGTCGTAGGTCCCGAGGTTGGTCGGACGCTCAACAACCTGCAGTTGGGTCTAGCACTCAGAGGGTGATGCAGTCGCCAGTAGTTGCATCGCCGACGACATACACGAGCCCGGTGTTGCCGCTTGTTGCGCCGAGACCGTGAGTCCCATTGTCTGAGTGCGGTGGAGGATGCTGATGTCGGTGGGCAGAAACCCGGGAGTGGGTTCAGAGTATAGCTCTTCGCATACCTGGCCAAACGACGCTCATTCCGGATCGGGCTCCCTGAACCTACAGCATCAGGCTGAGGGAAGGTCGATGGGAGGTGGCGCCGAATACGCTGTGCCTTGTCCGTACGGTTGTGGAACCGTATTGACCGGCGTGCATGCTGTCGGCAATATGACCCGGCATTTAAAGTCTAAAAACTGTATTGGCTCTGGAAAGGACAAGACCAAGTACATTTGCCCGGTGCAAGGTTGCGACAAACGATACATTCGGTCTGACGGGCTGAAAGTGCATCTGCGGAAGAGACACAACATTGCGCAGGCGTCTGATAGAACCGGTAGCTCCGAGTATGAGGAGGCTGGGTACTAGTACGTCTGAGCGTACTGTTGGAACTTGGACGTTCGACTGGTGTTCTGTAGACGATCGCTAGTGAACGTGTGTTGTCATGATCATGATGGTGCTCGTTGGACGTTGATTGTTGTCTGAATCTCGGTATTGATTTTCTAGCGTAGTGCTTCTCCATTCAACGTGCGGATGGTTGTTCTTCGATAGGAGATGGAGCTGGCAGAGGGTGCGCGTTGTCTTGGTGCCGTCCGTTTGGCACGTTACTCAACTCCTGGGGATTTAATAACGTCACAGCTGGAAGTGCTTGGTTGTAGAATCGCATTTCCCTGCATTGTATTAGTTCGCGTTCGCTGTGGCTGGGTGAGGTGAGGCAGAGAATTTAATGCGTCGTGCAGAGGTGGCCTGGCTGAATGAAGAATGAGGCCGAAGAGCAAGCGCTAGTTTAACAGGATAGTTTCAGGGTAGAAACAAGCACGTCTTGTTCTGGTTAGCGCACGTGAACTACTCACACGTCTACCAGAAGGGAGATGTAATGCTATCTCTCATTATGCATGTGATGGTTTGGTGGTGAAGAATTGGCAATGATGACGTCGTGCTGGCTGGTGTGATTCTGCTACTAAGCGACCGTTTGTGCTCTTGAGACGAGCTTGGTCTACAAGCATGCCAGCGTGCACTTGAACTGCCTCCAGAAAGTGTATTGTGTGTTTTTGCATTGAGGGGTATCGTGCAGTACAGCTATCAATCAACAACTTCTAGACCTGCTCGACGGGCCTCGCCCAACTGCGCCTGCCTTGGTCCAACTTGCATGGCAAAGTTCCCATCAGTGCGTGTCGTGTTATGGTTGACTGATGCAAAGGTTGGGCATGGTCGCAGTTCTTGAGCAGCAGCACTCCGTCATTACTGCGCCAGTATCGCGCGCCTTTCTCTTTGATGCAGACGGGCGTTTATCGTTGCACACATGGCTCCAGCCTCTCGGGAAGCGTCTCGTCGCACGCTCATCTCACGCCCTCACCAACCCATAGAACAGCGTCCAAGTAAGCACGAAGCCACTCAAGCCACCAAAGACATCGCCCAGCCACAGATCACCGAGCGGCCTGTAGAAGTATTTCCCTGCCTGTCCCTCGGCCTTCAGGACGAATAAGAGCACGGATACGAGGAAAGAGCCGGCGAGGTAGAAGATGAAGCCAGGATACGATTCGAGGCCGAGGGTGCCGGCAGCGACGCCGAAGAGGGAAGCGGTGAGGTTGCGGATGTTGGATGTGACCTGGGTGTGTCAGTGGATGGTGAGGTGTGCTGCAAAGGGGAGGTGTGGGTGTGGGCAGGCGGAGGGGGGCAGTACCTGTGTGTTGTGCTGGACGCTGGTGCCGACGATGGGGTTGACTTGGAGCTCGCGCTCATCTACGGTGGCCATGGTGGAGCTGTGTAGGTGTGGAGCTGTGGCGCTGTGGCGCTGTAGAGCTGTACTGTAGAGCTGTAGAGCTGTAGAGCTGAGTTTGGTGATGGAGACAGATGACGCTCGGCCTGGAGCTTCACGGCGGACTTGTGGTGTTTGCGCTAGCACCCCACATGTCGTCCGTGCACAGGGTCCACCATGTCAATCCTGTCTGCCATCGCTCACCAGCTGGGCATGGAAGACGCTCAGTCTGTGAGAGTTTCGCCATTCGCAGGTGTCGGTGGCTTTCTGTAGTGTAATTGCGTTTCAACCTGTGGAGAAATCTCTTTCCATAGGTCAGAGGTGCTTTCTTCCCTCTCATAGCGTGATCCATTATGAGTGGCCTGGACATGCCAGCAACACAACACCTGTCACTGTAAGCTGAGGCGTGGCTTGGCGTATGCTGATACCATGGCGACGCAGATGAGGATTTCTTCTACCACTTGGTGAGGCTGCGACTGTTAGCTGATGGTGCTAATGCAAGTTCCCGCCGGAGTTAGCTGGACGAGACCCTGTTTCAGAAGTGCCGTGGTATAAGTGGGAAGCTGCACGGAGGAGAGGGTGGCGAGAACAACAATGACAGCAGCAGCCACGGCCATTCTCTGCCAAAGCTGCCCCAGACACAAAGTGCAAACACCGACAGACGTGGATTCGCCTGCAAGTCATCGCTCTGTGCAGGGGTTCTAGCCTAACGGTGGCCCAAACCAGCAGACACCCGCAGGCGGCGCGCCAATCCTGTGGGGCCCAGCTCCGCATCCTCATCTCCGCTCGTCTCCTGGTCCCGAGTGGCTGAGTTGGGACTTGGAACCACCTGGCTCTCCCTGGTGTTCTACCGTACATGGTAAGCACTCTGCAAACACGAAGCACACGAAGCACTCGAAGCAAACACGAAGCAAACACGAAGCAAACACGAAACAAACACTCGAAGCAAACACTCGAAGCATCACGCGCCGGACATTCCACACCAAGCCACACCCACACGGCACGCGCAACATGCAGTCGTAGCAGACACTATGGAGAGCGTGATACATGAAGACTCGCCGCTGGCCGCTGTGCTCGAGGGTATGCGCCACGCTCTGTCTACTGCCCAACTATGCGCCCGCTCCTACTAATAGCCCGGCTAGGCGAGGGAAAAGGAGGACACTCAGCACCGCCGTCGCCAGCAGCATCCAGGTCGTCGTCGTCGTCGTCGTCGGCGGCGGCGTCAGTCCACGGCTTTGCCCCACGCGGGCCCTCGTTGCTCCAGTCGAGGATCAGAGACCGCCTCCCGCAGCCGCTGCGCATTCGAGCCCACCGCCACGGCTCTGTCGCGCGCATCCACCTGGCGTGCTCGGTAGGTACAGCGCCCGCTCGGCCCTGCACCGCTCCTGACAAGACACGACAGAAAGCCGTCAACGCCCGACTCGGCCGTGCCGACAACGAGCGCTTCCTCGAGCACTTTCGCTACCTCGTAGTCGCCTCGCAGCTGCTCGGCGAGCCGTCCAGCATCCGCACCACCACCTTCCCCAACCATGCGCGCGGCGCTGCACCGGGCCCCGAGTTCAAGGTCGCTGCCATCAGCCCCGCCGGCGCCGCCCTCACCGCCGCCACCGCCTTCACCCTCGTCTGGCTGGTCCACTGGTCGCGTCGCCGCTCCAGCTTCAGCAAAGCACGCTTCGTCGTCGTCTTGCTCGTCTTCGCCGTCGTCGCCACAGCCTCGTACGCCTACATGCGCCGCCAGTGGCTGCAGACGCTGAGGCAGCAGGCCGTCGAGAATGCCTCGGCCCTGGTCACCAACCTGCAGGCTTTCGAGGCTTCGACGTCCTCGGCCCTCGCCCTCATCCAAGAGGTCGAGCTCGTCTCGAGGGGCTACAGACTGTACGCGCCCGTGCTCATCAACGCCTCACCCACGCGCTGACACCATCCAGATCCATGCCCTTGCCGCCCATCTCCCGCATGGAAGAAAAGGGACAGGCTCGCCGCTGTCAACGACTTCGCCGGAGTCTCCGCGCCGCCTTTGCTGCAGTCATCCCCGTCCTGTCAGAGCAGTGCCAGACACTAAAGCAGCAGGTCCAGGAGGACGACATTGAAAAGTATCTCGACGTCTACGAAATCAGCAACCCCGACCTGCAGGACGCTTCTCTCGGCTACACGGAATCCGAGTTCGAAGACGCAGAGTCGCTGAAGGCGCTTCGAAGCTGGCAGTACCGCCTGTCCACCCTCCGCCGCGTCTACCTGTGCTCGCTGCTAGCCCTGCAGGCAGACGGCGGCAAGGCGGACTTCTCGAGATGGGCGACTGTCGTTGACTCGATGATCGCCATAGCCGCGCCAGCAGGAGAGTGGAGCGAGAAGTTCAACAACGTCCTGGCCGAAGAAGAACAATTCGTGCTGCCGTCGCCGAACAAACTGCAGCCCACGCCAGGGCGCGAGAACCTGCGCAATTCCGTGCGAAAGCTGTCAGGTCTGTCGCAGGGCATTCGTGGGTTGCAGGCGAAGATGCAGGTGCTGCGTGAGGAGACCAACAAGAGCTTGGAGGACACGGAAGACGTCACCGAGCTCGGCGGCCATCTCATGGTGCAGTACGACTCTATCGGCGCCGACCTGAGGAGCCTGATCCAGGCCTGGGAAACGGGCAGAAATGCCCTCGCCCTCAACATCGAGCGCCACGAGCGACGCATATCCCAGGCGTCCAGCAGCGGGCTGCGCTCCCCTGTGCCCAGCCTTGGTGGTCTGACGGCTGTCGATGAAGGCAGTCCGTCTGATGCTCTGCGCGCTTTGAATGGAGAGACGCTGAGTCCGCAGCAGAGTGCTCCCCCGAGCGACCAAGGCAGCAACTCGGACGACGAAGTCTTCGAAGCCATTGCGATTCCCAAGACGCGCATCACCATGTCGAGGGAAGAGCGCATGCAGAAGATGCAGGCGGACCGCGCTCGCCAGGCCTCGTTACGCGAGCAACGCGAAGCGAGCAATAACATGCTGAGGGAGCTCGAGAGCGTCATCAACCTCCGTCCGCACAGGCACACGTTGCCGGCTGGACGCGTCACGAGTCTCTAATGTCTTTTTTTTGTCCAAAACTCCAACTAACATTTCACTACCAGGTGCCGTATATTTTCCTTGCGAGGCGTTTGTCACAGATTTTGGTCATCTACGCTATACCACATACCACGCCGTAGTGTATTATCTCATTGCGCACGGGAGGCATAATGTTTACACAGTAACAGGGTATTATCAGCTTGTTTAGTAGTCTCGCGGGTCTTATGCCCAAGCTCTCACCAGCGCAGATTGTGTTGCTGTTTGAGGAAGCTACAGTGCGGACATGGAAATGAACAACGTAAAATAGACTTTGAAGTTGGGTGACATGACTGTGATGGTCGACACGCCAAGCGTGGCTGGTCTAGCACTTTACGCGAAGTACGCGCCAAAATCGGCGACGCGTTCTACTGTCCCGCGTCTGTTCTTCTGCTGCCTCGCTCCCACAACACCACACCACAAGTTTACGCTCACGCTCACGCATTGCAATATACCCTCCTTCTTTTCACCTACCTAATACACAGCCAATAGTATGTCAGTCACTACCCACTGCACGCACTACCACTAATAAATCACAGTGCTTGAGGCACGCTTAGAACAGGCCAACCTTCTCAAGAAGGTATGCATCAGCGCTCACCACACGCCAACCCGGTCTAACAGGGCTCCAGGTCGTCGACGCCATCAAGGACCTCGTCCAGGACTGCAACTTCGACTGCAATGACTCGGGCATCGCGCTGCAGGCCATGGACAACTCGCACGTCGCCCTCGTGTCCATGCTGCTGAGGTCCGAGGCCTTCTCGCCCTTCCGCTGCGACCGCAACATCGCCCTCGGCATCAACCTGGGCTCCCTCACAAAGGTCCTCCGCGCTGCCCAGAGCGATGACATCCTCACACTCAAGGCCGAGGACGCGCCTGACGTCGTCAACCTGGTGTTCGAGAACAGCGCGTCCGACAGGATCAGCGAGTACGACATCAAGCTCATGGACATTGACCAGGAGCACCTGGGCATCCCGGAGACCGAGTACGCCGCGACCATCTCCATGCCCGCGGCCGAGTTCCAGCGCATCTGCAGAGATCTCACCGCCCTGTCAGAGTCGGGTACGCATCACTGCAGAATAGCCTCTTTCACGGACTTGCTAACAACACCCAGTCTCCATCGAGTGCACAAAGGAGGGCGTCAAGTTCAGCTGCCAGGGCGACATTGGCTCCGGCTCCGTCCAGCTGAGGCAACACACTAACGTCGACAAGCCCGGCGAGAACGTCGAGATCGACCTCAGCGAACCCGTCTCACTCACCTTCTCGCTGAAGTACCTCGTCAACTTCTGCAAAGCCAGCGGGTTGTCCGACACGGTCAAGCTGAGCCTGTCCAGCGAGGTGCCCCTGCTTGTCGAGTACGGCCTGGCGAACAACAGCTACCTGAGGTTCTACCTCGCGCCCAAGGTGCGTGCGCCGTCTCTATATAAAACATATCTTGCTAACCTCAGCAGATCGGCGACGAGGAGTAGGCGATTTGTTGTTATGAGCGATGTGTTTTCAGGATTTATGTCGGAATACAGGCGGCGTACTGTCACGGTTTGCATACGGAGCGTTGTCGAGTTCACGTACATCGCGAGATTCGGCGAATGGGCGACTCACGGTCATCCGCAAAGGTTTCCGAGGCTCTGCCCCACCAATCGCCCCACGTCATCGCGTGGAATTTCAGATAAGGAATACAATACACTTCACCACACGCGCGAATCCATTCTTGCTTGCATACTACTCGAGCTGAACCGCAGTCTGTATTGCTAGACTATGGCTTCAGACGCGCTCGTACCGGAAACGCGCGTGCTTGCCATTGCCAGCCATGTAAGAGTCACCCGCCAGCTGTACCGCGTTTCTAATCAGCGCGACAGGTAGTCCATGGGTGGGTTGTGTGCACGCACGGGAGGAAGTCCAGCTAACACACACCAGCTATGTCGGCAACAAAATGGCAACGTGTGTTATGCAAGCCATGGGCTGCGACGTGTCTGCCATCAACACAGTCCATTACAGTGCGATACTCAGCAGTACTTCCTCTGCCACAACCTGACCAGTACAGGCAACCACACCGCATACAAGCAGGTAAAAGGCACAAAGACGACCGCCGCCGAACTTGAGCAGCTCTACGAAGGCCTCCGCCAGTCGAACCTCACCAACTTCGACGTCCTCCTGACGGGCTACGTCCCTAGTGCGGAAGCCGTTCGGGCAGTGGGGAAGATAGGACGGGATATCAAGTTCAATGCTGGCACGAAGCCGGGGAGCTTCTTCTGGGGTGAGTGCGGCGAGATGATCGAAGTGGATGTGCGGTGCTGATGGGACAGTGCTCGATCCTGTCATGGGCGATAATGGCAAGCTCTACATCCCTGAGGATGAAGTACCGGAGTACAAGAGCCTTCTCCGCGAGGCGGATCTGATTCTCCCAAATCAGTTTGAAGCTGAGTAGGTTGCTCCCCTTGCTTGCGGTACCCAACTGATCTTCCACAAGAACGCTCTCCGAAACCCCCATCCACGACCTCGACAGCCTGGCAGAAGCCATCCAGGTCCTCCACGCGACGTACCGTGTTCCACACGTCATCATCACCTCCCTGCGCCTCACGCGCGACAACCAAATCCCCCCAAGCCGGCCCGCTACACAACCGCACACGCCCTCCGCCGAAACCCCCGACCCACTGGCATCCTCCACCTTACCGCAGCACCGTCCAGACGCTCAGCATCCAGAGAGAGACGACGAAGTCGAAACCCTGACCATCATCGGCAGCACGGCAACCTCCGACTTCAAACCCCGACTATTCCGCATCGACACGCCCGCCCTCCCCCTCTTCTTCTCCGGCACAGGCGACATGTTCGCCGCCCTGACCGTCCCCCGCCTAATCGAAGCCGTACAACACGCACCCGCGTCGCAAAACCTCTCCACCACGGCCTCCTGGCGCTCCCCCGACTCGGTCCCCGCCCCCGACCTCCCGCTCGCCCAAGCCGCACAGAAAGTCCTCGCATCCATGCAATCCATACTCGCGACCACGGCAGACGCCTGCCACGCCAAGATGGCCACCTACGACGCACAGACTGGACGCGGTGGTGGCGGGGAGCTGCTCGAGAAGAAGAGACATCTCGCGCTTATGAATGCTAGTGAAGTCGTTGTACCAAGACATGTGGATGCGCTTGTTAATCCGCCGCATCTTGAGCGGTTTAGGCCAAGGGCTGTGCGTGTTGGTGTTATGGAAGAGGTAGGCAGGAAAGAGAGCGATGAGTTGGGGGTTCTGCATTTAGGGATCGGGAAGGAAGGAGGTGCTATTCAAGTAGATGTTAGTTAGAGACATCTCGCGCTTATAAATGCTAGTGAAGTCGTTGTACCAAGACATGTGGATGCGCTTGTTAATCCGCCGCATCTCGAGCGGTTCAGGCCAAGGGCTGTGCAGGTTGGTGTTAGGGAAGAAGTAGGCAGGAAAGAGAGTGATGAGTTGGGGGTTCTGCATTTAGGGATTGGAAAGGAGGGAGGTGCTATTCAAGTTGACGTTGCGTCTAAAGCAGAGGCGAACACGCGGGAAGCCGAGAGGGGAGAAACAGAATTAGAGATGCAGAAGTAACTATAGATGTAGAAGCAAACATAGACGCAGAAGTAGAACACAAAAGATAGTACTATAGCAAATCCTCTATTCCTAAGAAGTACAGTTATTTAATTTCTAAAATAGAACAGAACTACAGCAAGACTAATAATTGCAATTAATCTATAACACTTCTTAGTAAAAGCTAACAGGCAGTGTAGGTAACTAGAGAACATGTTTGTAATAGGTACTTATACCTAAGTCTTGTATTAACTGTACGTAGTTATAGCGCGAGATTATTTTAAGCTAAGACTATAGTGCTAGAAAGTTGTGTAGATACTTAGACAACTAGAAGTCTAGGTTAAAGAGTAGTTAGAACTAGGTTCTACATATTACTTTGTTTTACTTTGTTTTACTTTACTTTGCTTTACTTTGCTTTACTTTACTTTACTTTACTTTATATTATTATTATATAAACATTATATAAATTATTCTATCTTCTTCTACTTACACTAAACTAACTACCTACTATTATAAGGAGCTAACTTCTAAGGGAATTTGCTAGTAAAATACAGAATAGATTTAATAGAGAACAACCTCTAGAGTAGAGGTTACAAAGTTTTTATAACTCTGTTTTAGATATATTAGCTCTATAGCAGGGCTCTAGCCTAAGCTAAGAGCGTAAGCTAGAGTACTGCTAAGGCAGTATACACTAAGAAGCTAGCACCTAGACCTAGCCTATTAGAGTACTCTTTTACTTATTTCTTGTTTATTAGCATGTATCTTAGTTAAAACAACTCTATTACCTACTTTCTACTTTCTACATTCTCTATTACACTACGTTTTAAGCCTACGTACCTTCCTCTCTAGACTCTACTACTATCTAATTATTTAACTACTCTACTCTGCTTAATCTTAATAATAGTGCTTCTTAAATTACTTTTTACCTTGCATTCCTCTAATAAAAAGGCGCTAGGCAAGCAGGTAAGTTACCTCTCCTCTTCTAATCTGCTTACTTACTAACTCTTTTACTCTGTTTTAGGCCTACAGCGCTGTCTCTACAGATCCTACTTCTTCTACTACCTACTTAGCTAAGAAGGTAAAGCTTATAATAGAGGATGTTGTTCTTAAAAATAATAAGATTAAGGACACCTTTAATAACACCTCTACTAATAGTCTAGCTAAGAGTTAGAGTAAGTAGTCCTTATATACTTAATATGCTAGTAGCTATAAAGATTCTAAGGTCTATATTAACTGCGTGTTAGCTAGCCTAGTCTACACCTTTACTACTAGCAGCTGCTCTACTAGCTACGCTAACTGTATTCTTAGCTATGCTTACTACTATAAGGTAAGTTCTTTAATTCTTACTACTTAGTATTCTCTACTCTAGCTAATTCTCTGCTAGGCCCTGTGTAAGACTTAGAAGACTCTAAATAAGTACTATATCTTCTTATAGTTTTCTAAGAATAACTCTGTAAAGCTTCTAAACATTATTAAGCCTATTTAGGTAGACTTTAAGAAGTATAAGAACCTTTTATGTTATACTAACCTTGCTTCCTAGCCTACTACTTACTTACCTACTACTAGTTACAAGACTAAGTAGTCTAAGTATAAAGCTAAGGTTAATAAGATTAAGGCTTATTCCTTTCTTACTATAGTCTTTGCAGAGCACACTGTTATTACTACTAAAAAGGCAGTAGTCTAGGCTAAAACTCTAGTAAGCTATTTCTCTCTTTCTTTACCTATTTTTAAGGGTATTTGCTAATTTCCTACTTAATATAGCTTACTATTAACTTAACGCTACTTACACGCTTTATTTACTTTAAAGCTAACTTCTATATACATCTTAAAATCTCTTTCTTTGCTAGATAAGAGGACTTTGCCTAAATGCTTGTTAAGAACATTGCTAACACTACTACAGGTAATAAGGATAATAGTAGTAACAGAAGTTCTGCTAAGAGTAGTGCTTAGGTCTTCTTTTATCTATAGCGTTTAGAATTTTCTAGCTAGATAATACCTAGCCTTATAGCTCTTCTTTTTTTATAATAATATAGCTCTTATCTAAAGCAGTCTACTCTTTAAACTAGGCTAATGCAATAAATAATCTCTTTAATAAACTAGTGCTTCTTCTCTTTACTTGTGCGTGTCTCCCTCTTCTGTTCCTCTCCTCTCTCTCTTCTCTATTAGAAGTAAGAGAGTTAGTTATGCTCCTCTAGAGATTCTAACTAGAATCCTAAGAGCAGGTTCTTATTCCTATCTCTCTTATTCCTTATTGCTAACAGCTATCTGTTTAAGGCTTCTAGGTCCTTATAAACGTCTTCTCTTTCCTATATTTTAGCAGTATAGCCTTTCTATTATACTAGGTATTCTTATCTCTTACTTTCTCTTCTAGATTGTTGTTCCCTGCAGATAGAGTTAACTTTCTATTTCTTAGAAGATGTACTATTGTTATTAGTAATAATTAAGGGGCTAGACTAAGAGTTGTTGTTTAATTGTTTATAGAGGGGATTCTGTAAGCATAACTTAAGCTAGTTAATATAAAAGATAGAGTAGATTTTACTATTAATATCTAGTTTAATGTTGTATAGAGAGATAACTTCTATAACTATAAACTTCTAGTTTTTCTAGTCTAGCTTTCTACTTGTCTAGCTGTTTAACAAACTAGTTTCTTAACTTTAGCTAGACTCTGTCTCTAACCTTTAGCTAAGGGGCTTCTTTTTAGTATACATTAGCCTATTGTTCTTATATCTACTAGGCCTCTACTATCTAGGCCTTAATAAAGTTAATTATTTTAACAAACTTCTCTACTATACTTACTACAGCTCTAGTAGGTTTTCTTGTATATTAGTGCAACAGCTCTACTATTAAGTCTAGGCCTATCTGTACTAAATCTACATTATAACTATACTAGAGAAAGAAAGGGCTAAAGCTAGTAGATATAGCTACTTGTTCTTTAACTGTAATCTAGGCTATAGGCACCTAAGCAGCCTAATTATCCTAGGCCTAGTTAATGTAGGCTCTTAAGTAGGCCTCTACTATAGAGTTTATACGTTTAGTACTTCTGTTAGTTTAAGAGTAGAAGGCTGTAGAAAGTCTCTGTAAAAATTTTAGCAATTAACACATTATTTACTAGAAGTTACTAAGGAATTATATTCCTTAATTAGAAACAATTGCATTAGGCAACTAATAGTAAGCTACTATATTAGATAAGAATGTATAGGTAACTATCTGTATAGATAGGTCTAGTAGAGAGACTAAGATAATGTTCTTAAAAAGTCTGTTTATAACAACTATAAGGTTATAGTTACCTTTACTTTTAAGTAGGTCTGTTATAAAGTCTATAGAGATTTCCTTCTAAATCTTATTAAGCAAAGAGAGAGGTTTAAAGAGTTCTTATTTTAGTTCTCTCTATAGCTTTGTCCTTTTACAAATGTTGCAGTTCTCTATATACTAACGTAGAGTAGTTAACATCTCTAGCTAGAAGTAGGCTTAAGAGAGGATTGCGTATATATTTCCTTGTTCTAGATAGCCTATAATTAGAGAATAGTAGGCCTTGTTAATAATCCTAGTTCTAAGAGTGTTAGAGTTTAGAACCTATACTCTTCTATAGTAGTATAGTTAGTCTTTGTTATCTATAGAACACTTAGAAAGAGAAACTTTAAAGTTAAGCTAGGTAGAAAACTTCTAGGCTTCTAAAAAGATAGAAGACTTAGCTAGTTAGTAAGTCTTATTATTCTTAGCAGTTCTCTTCTAAAGTGTTTTAAATTCTTTAATGCTATTATATAGTTCTAAGTTCTTAGCTAGAAGTGTTTCTGTATACGCCTAGTCTAGTTTCTTATAGTAGTTCTATTACAATTCTTTATTTAGAAGTGTAATAGGGAGAAGTTAGTTTACTCTATATAGTCCTAAGGAGAATACTTATATATTATTAACAGAGTTATCTTCTAGACTAGTTTTTACTACTTATGTGTTAGGAGCTTTCTACCTTAGGCATATTAACTCTTAGGAATATCTTAGAGTAACTACAGTTACTTCTTAGAGCCTATATACACGTATATATTCTCTTAAATCCTTAGAGGCTTAACCCCTAAGGATTTGTCTCTTATCTTATCTAATACTATACGTTTTGTCCTATCTCTTACCTACCTGCAGTGCTCTTACAATTTAAATCCTTTATACTCCTTCTTAGAAGAGGCAGTTAAGAGATCTCTAATTTTTTCTACACCTACTATAATAGTTAGAAATTAACGTTGCTAACGTGCTGCTAGTAATAACAACGCACTAAGCTTACAATAGGCTAGCTCTAGTAGCAACTTAACAGATACCTAGAAGTATCCTATACACAATATAGTACTAAACTTATTACTACTAGGTATACCTATAGCTAACACAACGTCTAGTACATCTAACAACTAAGTGTTAGGTCTTATAGAATTAGGAGACAAACAGGCTTATAGCTCTGCTAGCCCTTTAACAGATATACTATCCTATTAGAGTTAAATAAACCTAGCAACTAGTTTAAATGCAAGCCTTCTAGCAGCTACTAAAGCGCCCTAAATTAAACCTGTAGCTATCCTAACTATAGGCTAGCCTTTGTTTGTTAAGTAACTCTTTAAGAACCTTTTTAAGGCAGAACTTGCTAGAGCTACTAAGGCTAAACTAGCTATCTAAAGGAACTAGATTAACTAAGCCTTATAAGCCCTAGGCTTAACTAAGGGCAGAAACTAGCTAGAACCTAACTAGCTAGCGTTTAATAAGGCTAGAAAGATTATCTAAGTATTAAACAACATTTAACCTAAACCTAAGCTAGGTACTAAGAGCAGAGCTCTATCCTCTTAGTAGGTAGACTAGTAGATTAAGGACATTAAGACAGCCTTCTAATACGCCTAAGTACTAGAAGACTCTATTACAAGAACCTACTAGGCTATAGGTACTATTTAGTTCAGCATCTATTGCAAACTAATCTAGCAGCAGATTAACTAGAGATCTATCTAATTATAGTCTAACCTTAAGGCAAAGAAGAAGCAACTTATGCAAGACCTTGTTCTTACTAAGTATAAGAACTATACTAAGTTCTTTAATATTAAGTAGAGAGAAGGTAATACAGTTAACACCTTTCTAATGCTATTAAATTGCTAGGAGTTACTACTACTGCACAGCTTCTTTAAGTTTAATAATAGTACTAAAGACTATAACTTTAAAATTACTTTTATATAGTCTAAAACCCTGCCTTACCTCTAGTAGGAAATCTAGTGTAACAGCAGCCTAGATAACATCTAGCAATAGCAGGAGTTTAAATAAGCTCTCTATAACGTAGAGATAGCAGCTTATCCTATAGTTACTTATAAGAGTAACAACGCTAACTATAGTAAGAGGCATACTACATCTTCTAATTAGAAAGAGAATAAGAGACATACTAGCTGCAGAGGCACACTATCCTGTAGCTAGGGTAATAGTACCCTAGTAGCTACCTAATCTAATAACAGTAACAATAGCTAGAGTTAAAATAAAGACAACAGCAGCTAAAAAAGTTACTAGAAAAACTATAGTAGCTACAACTCTTACTATAAGAGAAGTAACAACAGGAACTTTTAGTTAACAGAAGAGTTAAGAAAAGAGAAGCTCTAGTTACTAACTTATCCTAACTATAACTAGGGCTTAAAACTAGAGGGAAATAAACCTGTATTATAGTTACTGTATCCCTCTAGGACCCTAATAGGTCCTTAACACTGCTCTAAGCCCTCTATAACTTAGAAGCAGAGCTAAACCTTATTAGCTAGTAAGTAGTAGATAATCTCTACCTAGAACATAAATTATTCTATTAAAGGCTAGTAGCTACATTCCTTAATAGTAACTACCTAGACATCTAACAACTCTACAATCTAACTATTAATTGCCTAGATAGTAATAGTATAGTTAAATCTATAGGACTGTAGGAGTTCTAGTTAGCTACCTTTAAAGAATACAACCTAGTACTAGGCTATCTATAGTTAGTATCTGCTAACCTGTGCATCTACTTCTTTAAAGGCATATATAAGTAGTTCCCTAACAACATAGAAAGAGTATACCTTACTACTATATAGAATCTATTCTACTCTATAGAACTAGGAGAAAGAGCATACTTAATGCACCTAGGTAACCTAGTTTACTAAGTCCTAGAGGAGACAATTAACAACCTTTTAGAAAGTAACTAGAAAGGCAGTAAACAACTACTAGCCTAGGGGCTAAGCAGAGACGCTGTTCTTAACATAGAATACTTCTATAATAAAGAACTTCTCTAGCTCTAGAACAAAATACTTAAAGTTATTAACTACCTTTAGCATTGCGTTGTACAGCACCTAGATCTATTATAGCTCTCTAAAGCTATAGGTAAGTGTATAGTAGCAAGTATTATCTATAAGCTCTCTTAACGCTCTAGAATACTACCTACAGGTATAGCCTAAGTCCTCCTAAATAGCAACAAAGACTACTCTTTAGTTAACCCTATAGATAACAAGCTAGACCTAGAAAAGCTTAAGCACGTTCTTCTAGAGCTACACTATAAGTAGTTTATATTTAGCAAACACTAGTCTAGTATACTAGCACTGTATTAGAATTATAATTACTCTATTAATATTAAGCTAGAGAGCAAGATACTAAATATGCCTATCTATAACCTTTCTAGGAAGGAGCTAAAAATACTATAGGCCTACCTTAATACAGTGTAGGAGAAGAGTTAGATCTACCTAAGTAAGTCTCTTACTAGAGTACCTATTCTGTTTATACTAAAGGCTAACAGTACACTATAACTTTGTGTAGATTATAGAGGCCTTAACAAGGTTACTATTAAGAACTAGTATCCTATTCCTCTTATAAATAAGATACTAGACAGGCTATTAAAAGCTGCTATCTTCTCTAAGCTAGATCTACGTAATACCTATTATAGGCTCTAGATTAAAAAAGGCAATAAGTAGAAAACAGCTTTTAAGACTAGGTACAGTTATTTTAAGTACCTAGTTATACTTTTTAGATTAGTAAATACTCTAGCAATGTTCTAATCCTATATTTAGAGAGCCTTAGGAGGCCTTATAAACTGCACCTACGTAGTGTATCTAGATAATATTCTTATATACTTAGAGCACAAGGAAAACTATTAAGCCTATATTAAAGAGATCTAAGATTAACTTATTAAATAGAGGTTGTTCTGTAAGGTAAGCAAATGCTTATTTATAACAAAATTAGTTAAGTTCTTAGGCTTTATTACTACGCCTAGTAGAGTAGTTATAGATCCTGTCTGCGTGCAAACAATCTAAGAGTAGCTAGAGCCTAAGAGGTATAAGAACATCTAAGTATTTCTTAGCTTTACTAACTTTTACTAAAGATTTATCTTTAACTACTCTAGAATTGTCTGCCTGTTCGTAGACTATATAACTTCTGCCTAGAGTCTAGAGTTAGAGCTAGGAGGCTCTACTTTAATAAAAGGGGGGAAGAAAACTCTAGCAAAAACCTAAAAAGGCCTAATAAGATAGTACAAACTATAGAGTTAGCTAGAGGAAGTACGCTAGGCTTTTCTTACTATTAGGAAGAAGTTTACTAAAGTACCTATGCTACAGCACTTTAACCCTGCTAAGCTAATTATAGTCCTTACTAACGTGTTAGACTTTACTATAGCTGCTATACTGCTGTAACTACAATTGTTAGAAGTACTAACAGAACAACACTAGAAGCTAGTAGCGTTCTAGAGCAGGAAGTTCTAAGGCCTATTAATTAGATAGCACACCTATAATAAGGAATTAGCTAAAATTATTAAGGTATTTAAGTAGTAGTAATATTACCTTAAGCATGCTCTGTTAATAGTCTAAGTACTCTCTAATTATAATAACCTGCAGTACTTTATAACTACAAAGGAGCTCTCCTCTAAGCAAGCACGCTAGGCAGAGGAGCTAGCTAGGTACAACTTTAAAGTTAAGTACAAGCCTAGTGTAAAGAAAGTAGGGGGTAAATAGGAGGACAGACTACTTTCTTCCCTAATCTAGAAGATCTAGACTAACTAGACTAGGTAATTCTAAAATAGGAAGCGTATAGCCTAAAGAGGCAAGAGGAGTAAATATAGTAACAAGGTAAGATAATATAATAGACAAGTTATTATATTAAATGCTAGGTACAGAACAAAGAGAGAGGGAGAGAAGGTAGTATTTATACTCTACTTCTCTTCTCTCTATTATAAAGCAGAAGAATCTAGAATAGTTATTACAAATAGATGCTAAGAAATCAAGAGTAGATTTCTAAGCAGATTGCGTAGGCAATTACGCAACCTACTAGCAGATTACGTAGGTGTACACGTAACCTCCTAGTAAAGGTAATATATCCTTAAGCTATTTATAGTAAGAAAGCTAACTCTAGATCTAGTAAAGCTATATCTATAATAAGCACAGCTTTCTAACGCTCTCTAGTTAGGCATTCTTTAGATAGTACTTTACTAGATTAGGTAAGAGCTAAACCTAATTAGGAAAGTACCTGTATTAAGGCCTAATATATATATATTTAGGCTAAATAGCTTAAGTTGCCTTTTTAGGTAATAACTATTCCTAAAAAGAAAACTATCTAATAAAGATTATAAGAATAAAGTCTTATAACTTTACACCTAGACTAGAGAACCCTATAGACAGCCCTTTAAGACGTCTAGATTATATAAAGGGACTAGTTATTAGAGAGTAGTAGGCACTATATAATGCTATACTACTAACGCTCTAATAAAAGCTTTAAATATAGACTATCTAGAAGTCTAAGGCTTAAAATGTTAAATAGGCAACTAGAGTACTAAGCAGCCCTAGTAGAGGTCTTAAAGGATCCTAGCAACTCTCTAAAACTGCCTCTAAGGAATTCTACCTACTAACAGGTACTAGAAATATATCTCTCTTAGCTCTTAACTAGCTATCTACAGGCTATAATAGCTAGAGTTAATCTAAATTATTTAAAGCTTAGGAACCTAGATTTAACGTTACAAAGGCTCTTCTTTATAACCTTAACAGACAAGTTAGGTTACCTACTTACTTTATAAACAATACTATGCAAGGTAATGTGTATACGCCCTAGACACTCTAAAACACCTAACTAACTACATTAGACAGGTTTAAAAGTAGGACGCTGCTTATAAGTTACTAATAAGTTAGGAAGTAAGCAGAGCAGCTACAGGTTACTACTACTAGGAAGTTAACCTTAGTAGGATCCTACGCAGAAGTAGAAAAGTGTAGATTCTCTAAGATATAACTCTTTACTAAACTATTCTTACTAAAAACTACAACAACTCTATAGGAGGTTACTATAGTTGTAAAAAGACTGCCTAGCTATTAAAACAAAAGTACTATTAGCTAAACCTAAAGAAGAATATATATAAGTACGTTTAATATTATACTAGATACTAACTAAATAAGATTTATAAGCACAAACTATAAAGGCTGCTAGTCCTACTTCTAGTACCTAATATACCTTAGCAGCATTACTCTCTAGACTTTGTAACAGACCTACTAAAGTTAAAGAATAACTAAAAGAATAAGTATAACTTAATTCTATTTCTAGTTAATAGGTTTAGTAAGTATGTCTAGTATCTACCTATAACTAAGACAGTTACTTCCTAAAGAGTAGCTAAACTACTGCTTAAGTAGTACTTTCTTAAACATAGTCCTCTTAATACCCTAATATTAGACTGTAGATTAGTGTTTACTAGTTAATTCTAGTCTAACATCTGCTACTATTTAAAGATTAGCTATTGCCTTAGTACAGCCTTCTATCTATAGACTAACAGACAGACAGAGCGCTAGAACTAAGAGCTAGAAATATACCTACGCATTTATATAAACTACTAACAAGATAACTAGGTAGACTTATTACTATACGTAAAGTATACATACAACTTAAAGGCTAACTTAGCACATAGGGAATCCTCTATTAAGGTAGTATATAGGATTAACTCTTAGAGCTTTAATAGAGTCCTAAATAAGCACTAGCTACGTTGCTCTCTAGAAGTATAGGCACACAGCAGAAAGGCACTAGACCTTTATTAGCAGGTAATTAGATAGCTAAAGCAGTAGTATAATCTATAGGTAGCAGCAAAGGATAGCTTAGAGTATGCTTAGAAGAGTAATTCTTATTAGTATAACACTAAGCAGGCAGACAGACACTTTGCTAAAAGTAAGTAAGTGCTGCTCTAAGCAAAGAACCTAACAACTAACTAACTATCTAAGAAGTTTAACACTTATTACCTAGGTCCCTTTACTATTATAAAGAAGATTAGGAAGCTAGCTTATAAGCTAGACCTACTACTATTAATAGACAGAGTGCACCTAGTATTTAATGTATTATTACTTAAACTATAGAGGGAACTCTTTGTAGAAAAGAAGTTCTAGCTAGGTTCTATACAGATTCTAGAAGACACTCTCCTAGTAGAGAGGTATAAAGTTAAAGAGATTCTACAGCACTATAACACTTAAGCCTATAAGTAAGAGTACCTAGTAAAGTAGCTAGGTTAGCTAAATAAAGAAGCTACCTAGAAGCTACTAGAAAACCTTAACTACTGTAAGAAAATTCTTAACAAGTACCTTAAAACAACAACTAACACAACACAGTAATTTACTTATAAACATAGAGCTAAGTCTAAGTTAAGTTAAAGCAATTTAAACCTGTATTGGCAGAAGAGAGGTTGCCTAAGAAAGTCCTTCTAGGATAATACTTATACTACAAAACTGCAGACAATATATTAACCTAGAGTTACTATCCTAAGGCTGTAGATTAGCCTAGCAACTATCTAAGGTAGAGGATAAAGGTCTTAAGAGCATTAGAGTAAGCACAGATTTTTATATAGTTATTTATACTTAATCTATTACTATATATTATCTAAAAAAGCAACCTAAAATAAATAGAAAAGACCTTATAAGCTTCTAGTAGGGCTAAGCTTAAAGTCTAGACTACCTTAATAGTAACACTTAGAAGTCTTCTAAACTACAGACTTAGTTAGAGAAACTATTAACTGCTAGAAAGGAGCAGCTAAGGTATTCTTAGCAGAAGGCACATTAGTGCTGTAGTAGTACTAACACTTCTCTGCACCTTTAGTAGCACTATTCTACTAGAACATATACTTAATATCTATATTAATAACTATATTAGAAGCTGCCTTCTTACTTATAGTACCTAAGGCTGCCTACGTAAGTTAGCTATAGTAATGGTAAAAAAGTTAGAAAACTTATATTAAAGTGCTGCAGGTTGTGCTTATATAAAACCTAACAAGCTTTATTATAGTTTACTAGACCTAAACCTAAGTTCTTTACACAGCATTAGGTAGTAGCCTTGTAGGTTACAGTACTAAAACAGCAGGCCTTAGCGTAGTTAAGAGTAGTCTGCTAGTAGTACTAAGTTATAATTAGAATGTTATCTCTAGTTACAGTGTTGCCTTATTAAGTAGTCTTCTTATTTATTTTGCGCTTAGCTTGCTTAATAAGGAAGTTAAGTATATTAAGAGCGCAGCAGAAGTAAGGCGTAATCTATACAGATTAGCGTTAAGCAGGCACTAAGAAGAGTTCTAAACTTACCTTAACGCATCTACTAGTATTACTACCTAAGTATCTAGAGTATATGCTAAAGTTATTCTTGCGTATACAGAACTTCTTAAAACGCCTAAAGACCTATATAAACAACTTAATTGTTCTATTAGAGTTAGAGCTAGACTTAGTAGACAGCTTAGTTACGCACCTATAATACTAGAACTAATTAAGAGAAGGCTGCAGAGCTATGTTGTTAGGTAATATATATATAAAGTCTAGCAACTTAGCATTGTTAATATGCAAAGGCAGAGAAGGCATAATTATAAAGAAGTAGAGTAGAAAGTGTATAAGTATAAGTAGAATACAGATAAAGAAGAAGAAGTTAAGGTATCTACTCTTTATATACTACAACACTCTTACCTCTATCTACTACTCTACTAACGTCCTGCTACCTTACTGCCTACTTTCTAAATAGTTAAATGCTTAAAACTTTGCATAGTTAGCAAGGAATAATGCACGCCTAATAGGACACTTGCTATATATCTATAAAGCTCTAAGTCTAGAGCAAATAACAACTAAATTTACAACAAAGGCATAGCTAACACTATATAATTAGTAGATAGACTTCTATAACAAGATTAATCTAAGTATAGAGTAACGCCTAATATTATTACAATAAGCTACCTACACATAGTGTATTACCTAGAGCCTACTTACATAGAAAAAAGATAACCTTTAGGCACTAACTAGATACCTTACAGGGTACCTCTTAGGTAAAGGTAATAATATATCTAGCTAGACTACTACAGCAGTTAAGCAAACAAGTTTACGCCTCTAGTAACTATAGTTATTTAGACTAAGAGTAATAATGCCTCTACAGAGCTTATAGATAAAGAGCTTAAACACTTAGGTAACCTATAGGAGATAAGTTGTTATATTAAGAAAACAGCCTAGAGCAGCATATTACTACACTTAATACTAGCTTCTAGGTAACTGTAGTCTTTAGACTTAGAGTAGCAGTGCCCTATAAAGACTATAGTGCAGTAATAAGTATCTTATAAGAAGAACCTGCTATAATTACTATATAGTTTATTCTGTATCTTCTTTTTACTATACTTCTAGAAGTTAAGGCTACTAGACTAAGAGCACTATATTTTTAAGAGGACTAGAGTAAGGCTGCAGACACTCTACAGAGCAGTACTAGCTAAACACTTATTTAGTAATCTACTAAACTATTACCTAACTCTCTAACAGTCTTAACTACAGGTTCTAGAGTCTTTAATCCTAAGAGATCTAAAGGTAAAGTTACCTAGTAAGTAGTAAACTAGTGCTAGCTACACCTTGTAGAGAGTTGTTTGTGCTAATATAATTAATAGATTTAAGCACCTACTAACAAGCAAACTAGCTTTCTCCTAACTATTTTCCTCTTATATTAGAGGTTTTTTTAGAGTTTAAACTAGCAAGCATTAGCATGTAGGGTTTAGCAGTCTAGAACAGACTATAAGAAAGAGGAGAGCTATTATTAAAAGCTTTCTACCTTAGGCATGTTAACTCTTAGGAACACCTTAGAGCAACTATAGTTACTTCTTAGAGCCTACACACACGTATATATTCCTCTAAATCCTTAGAGGCTTAACCTCTAAGAATTTATCTCTTATCTTATCTAATACTATACGTTTTGTCCTATCTCTTGCCTACCTATAGTGCCCTTACATTATGTAAATAGTTTTAACAGCTAAAACTATCTAGTCTTAGTCTTCTTATCTTCTGTAGATAGAGGAACGTCCTCTTCTTTCTTTTAGAGTGCATCTGCTTAGTTATTAACCTTACTAGGCCTGTAGGCAAAGGTAAGGTTAAATTAGCTAAGGAGGCTTAACTATTAAACATGTCTTTCTAAGAGAAGTTAGGCTTTATAGAAGTACTCTAGGTTTTTATAATTAGTAATAACTATAAATCTGTTTACTTACTTTAGCTCTGTACTCTATTCTTAGAGGCACTAAACTACTGCTAGCATTTTCTTATTATAGATAGTATAGTTTACTTCTACTTTAAAGTTCTTAGCTAAGAAGTATGCTACTATATAGAGTACCTTATCTTTCTTATACTAAGACAGTACTTCTTCTATTGCCTATCCTAATATATTACACTCTAGTACTGTTTCTAAATCTAGGTTAAAGTTTGTAAGTGCTAGTTCTTTAGTAAATACAGCTTTTATAGTATTAAAGGCCTACTATTAAGGTTCTCCCTACTTAAAGATTACGTTCTTTCTTATTAAGCGTGTAAGAGGCTCTGCTATACTAGAAAACTAGTTAATAAACTGTTAGTAGAAGTTTGCAAACCCTAGAAAGCTCTAGATTCCTTTTACTATCTTTAGAGGTTTCTATAACTTTATAGCAGTAACCTTTGCAAGGTCTATCTAAATGCTCTTACTAGCTTTAATAATAAATTCTAAATACTTAGTGCTCTTAATAGAGAATTTGCTCTTCTCTACGTTAAGGTGCAACTCTGCAGCTCCTAGCTTTTAGATAATTTCTTTAACCTTAGCTTTATATTCTTTCTAGGTACTGTTAGAGTAGATTAATATATTATCTACATAGGCACAGCACTATTTGTCTAAGTACTCTGTTAAGACCTAGTTAATATACTATTAGAACGTACTTAGGGCGTTAGCTAGCCTAAATAGCGTTACTAACTACTTATAGAGTCTAAATCTTGTCTAAAAAGCTGTCTTCTATTTATCTCCTTTAGCAATCCTAATCTTATAGAAGGCCTAGATAACATCTACCTTAGTAAACTACGTTGCTTTTAATATCTGCAAGAGAGTCTTATAGATTAACGGTAGTAGGTACTAGTCCTTCTTAGTAATTGCATTTAGTGCTTAGTAATTAACACAAAACTAGAGACCTCTACTAGCTTTCTTAATAAACAGTACTAGGGTAGAAGCGCTAGATTTACTAACTTAGATAAAACCCTTGTCTAAGTAGCTAGTAAGTTGTTGTTAGAGCACTAAGAGCTCTTTACAGGACATATTATATAGAGGTCTCTATAGTACTATTACAGGTTTACTATTCTACTTAATTAGTTTAATTGTATAGTCTATGTCTAGGCTGTAATAAGGCGCTAGTTTATCTACTTCTTCTTTTATAAACGTTCTAAACTTATCTTTTAGAAACTCTAGAAGAAGGTCTTAGAGATCTAATAGTTCCTTCTTCTTTAGAGCTTTCTAAATATCTGCTATTAATGCAGCAAACAGTTCTATGTTTTAGTCTATCTTAGACCTCTTCCTTAGCGCCTAGTACAACTCTAGGCTAATAGGCTTAGGTAGCTAGTTAGGACAGGCGCTTTCTCTACTTCTAACTTATATCTATAAGAAGTAAATAAACAACAACTTCTTAGCTAGTGCTATAGTAACTTTGTTCTTATCTATCTATAGTCTCTCTAGGATAAGGTTATACTCTCTTTCTCTATCTAGTATATAAGCCTAGAGGGTCTCTTTATAACTATCTATATTAATCTTTATTCTTACAACATTAGTTACCTAGGTTACTTTTCTAGCTATGCCTAATACTTTACGTCTGTATGTAGGAGTGTATTAGAAGTTATTTTATAATGCAAACGTAGAAGAGACTATACTATATATTAAACACTTAGTATTAATTAATATATATACTACAGTGTTGTCTTGTACTATTACATACAGTAATATAGGCTTGCTATCTAGCTACTGCTAGTAGAACTTCTAGAATAGTTCTCTTTTCTTTATAACTTCTCTTCCTAACCCCTATTTACGCCTTTAAACAAGAGTCTCTAGTTTTCTAAACCTTTGTTAGTTAAATTATTAGTTTTAGAGACTTTAGTAATTGCGCTCCTAACCTAGACTTTCTCTAGTCTCTTAGCTAGAGCTAGATTATATCTACTTATATAGTAACCTTTCTTTCTGCACCTTAGGCAGACGTTAGCAGCTCTCTACTAGTTTATAACTTTCTAAAACTGCTACTCTGCTTATAGTTAGTTATTAGACTTAATCTTTCTAGAGTAGATCTTAGTAGGTTTCTAGTCTATACTATCTAGGTTTACTCTTTATGTGTGTTGTCTAAAGGTGCTGTTTGTTAGTGCCTTAGTTCTATAGAGATTAACCTCTACTGCTAAAACTCTAGCTATAAGGCTTTAGAGATCCTAGTTATCTAGTATATCTACTAATACTATCTTGTCTTAGAGGTCTAGTTAGAGTGCTAATATGTACTTAGTCTTAAGGTTCTTTATATTATCCTCTTTAGCAGTGTTATAGGTAAGCTAGATAAACTCTGCATTAAAAGACTTAATACTCTAGTTACTCTTTTTTATAGTAATAGTCTAGAGTTTCTACTAAGAACGCTTCTTAAATAAGGAGTCCTTGTACTGCTTATCTAGGAAGTCCTAGAACTAAGCAGTTATACTTATTAGGTTATAGTCCTTCTATAATAAACTAACCTGCGCAGCTTATCCTTCTTACCTGTTAAATATATAAGCTACTCCTAGAACAGCCTCTTAGTCCTCTATAGACTTTAACTTATCCTTTATCTAGGACTTAAACGTCTTATAGGTACGTTAATTGCTACTAAACTTGCCTATATTAAGTAACTTTATAGCCTTGCTTAGCTTATTATTAATTACTTATATAGAAGTAGAGGGTATTATAATATAGTTTAACAGTCTTATAGATGCAACGTAGGCTTAAACCTAGGCTTTAACTATTCTTTATATAGTTTTACCTATATCTTTCTATTATAGTTCCTAGTTAGAGTCTATAGTAGGGTAGGCCTTAGTGTTAGTAATAGTTACTGCAGCCTTAGGTAGAGTTGCCTATAATAGGTAAGTAGTTAGGTGTTCTAGTACATAAGCTAGTAGCTCTTCCTACTATTCTTTAGGTACTAACGTAGTAGCAAGGTTCTAGAGTTTAGTTCTAACATCTAATGAATTATTGTTACTAGTGCACAATTTAATGCTATACTTCTCTAAACACCTAACAGTGTTGTTGTATATTTTGCTTATTAGTTCTTGTTTAGTAATTAAATCTAATTGTAAGGAGCTAACCTCTAAGGGAATTTGCTAGTAAAATACAGGATAGATTTAATAGAGAATAACCTCTAGAGCAAAGGTTGCAGAGTTTTTATAACCTTGTTTTAGATATATTAGCTCTGTAGTAGGGCTCTAGCCTAAGCTAAGAGCATAAGCTAGAGTACTGCTAAGGCAGTGTACGCTAAGGAGCTAGCACCTAGGCCTAGCGTGTTACAACTATTCTTTTTTATAGCACGTGCTTACAGCCTAAGTAAGTCTACATACTAACTACTTATATATACTAAATTATTTCTTTGTAATAGATTAGTACTAAATCTATAGTCTAATAGTGCTAAGCTTATATAAATAGAGTAACTAATACCTTACTACGTGTATTCTACTATAACTATGTTACTCTACTATAATATAGTGTTAGTAGGTAGTAGACGCTTAGAGCTTAAGTAACTCTATAATACTAGGTAATTATATACACTAAATTATTACTATATAATAGATTAGTACTAAATCTATAGTCTAATAGTGCTAAGCTTATATAAATATAGTAACTTAAGTTTTACTACGTGTATTCTGCTGTAACTATGTTACTCTACTATAATATAGTGTTAGTAGGTAGTATACGCTTAGAGCCTAAGTAACTTTATTATACTAGGTAATTATATACACTAAACTATTACTATATAATAAATTAGTACTAAATCTATAGTCTAATAGTGCTAAGCTTATATAAATATAGCAACTTAAGCTTTACTAAGTGTATTTTACTATAACTGCGTTACTCTACTATAATATAGTGTTAGTAGGTAGTATACACTTAGAGCTTAAGAAACTTTATAATACTAGGTAATTATATACACTAAATTATTACTATATAATAAATAAGTACTAAATCTATAGTCTAATAGTGCTAAGCTTATATAAATATAGTAACGTAAGCTTTACTACGTGTATTCTACTATAACTGCGTTACTTTACTATAATATAGTGTTAGTAGGTAGTATGCGCTTAGAGCCTAAGTAACTTTATTATACTAGGTAATTGTATAGTTATACTAAATTTTTACTATATAATAAATTAGCACTAAATCTATAGTCTAATATTGCTAAGTCTATATAAATATAGTAACTTAAGCCTTACTAAGTATATTCTACTATAACTATGTTACTCTACTATAATATAGTGTTAGTAGGTAGTATACACTTAGAGCTTAAGTTAGTCTACACACTAACTACTTATATATACTAAATTATTACTATATAATAAATTAGTACTAAATCTATAGTCTAATAGTGCTAAGCTTGTATAAATATAGTAACTTAAGCTTTACTAAGTGTATTCTACTGTAACTACGTTACTCTACTATAATGCAGTGTTAGTAGGTAGTATACGCTTAAAGCTAGGTAACTCTATAATACTAGGTAATTATATATACTAAATTATTACTATATATTAAATTAGTACTAAATCTATAGTCTAATAGTGCTAAGCTTATGTAAGGTATAGTAACTTAAGCCTTACTACGTGTATTCTGCTATAACTATGTTACTTTACTATAATATAGTGTTAGTAGGTAGTATATACTTATAGCCTAAGTAAGTCTACATACTAACTACCTACACGCACTAAATTATTACTATATAATAAATAAGTACTAAATCTATAGTCTAATAGTGCTAAGCTTGTATAAATATAGTAACTAATACTTTACTAAGTATATTCTGCTGTAACTATGTTACTCTACTATAATGCAGTGTTAGTAGGTAGTATACGCTTAGAGCTTAAGTAACTTTGTAATACTAGGTAATTATATACACTAAATTATTACTACATAATAAATTAATACTAAATCTATAGTCTAATAGTGCTAAGTCTATATAAATATAGTAACTAATGCCTTACTACGTGTATTCTACTATAACTACGTTACTCTACTATAACACAGTGTTAGTAGGTAGTATGCGCTTAGAGCTTAAGTAACTCTGTTATACTAGGTGATTGCACGCACTAAAGCTGGGATAGAGAGATGGTGATAGTAGTAGTTAAGGTAGTGTATTGGTTATAAAGTTTTTGTTTTTACATTCTTGTTTGCGATTTTTAAGGGGGTTGCGTAGTTCTAGGCGCGGGTAGGAGGGTTTAAGAGTGATGTGAAGTGAGGTGTGTGGAGATCTTACTCGGCCGATGTTTTCCCATCGGCTGACATGAACAGTGAAGAGAATACAATACCTCCTCCTCCTCCTCCTCCTCCTCCCTGAGCCAAAAGGGAATAGAGTATATCAGTCTACGCCGCTGCCCCCGCGCCGAACCCCCCTGTACTCCCAAACCCCCCAGCTCCGCGCACACTCTCCTCTAGCTTCTGCACTACCACGACTTCGGGCATGGCAATCTACCGCGTGTCAGTGGTTGGCATCCCACACGCAAACGTGATAAATAACAGCAAACAACAGCAAACCAATGCGCGACGTACCTTCTCAACAATCAACTGCGCAATGCGATCGCCGACCTTGATCTCAAAGTCCGTGTCGGATAGGTTGGCGAGTATCACGCCCACGGGCCCCCGGTAGTCGGCGTCGATGACGCCCGCCATGGTGTCGATGCCGTGTTTGGCTGCGAGGCCGGAGCGCGGGGCTACGCGGCCGTCTGGGGTGGATCAGCGTGTGTTTGATTCATTCATTCATTCATCTGGGTGAGGTGGCTGGCTAAGGAAGGGAGGAAGGAGGAAGGGGGAGGGAACCGTACATGTCCCCACGGGCACGGAAATCGATATGTCGGTTGCTACAATGGCGCGTCCGCGGGCTGGGATGACCGTGTCTTTGGCGCTGTATAGATCGTGGCCTGCTGCGAAGGCGCTGCCTTTTGTGGGTGCGGTTGCGTGCGAGCTCAGCAGTAGGACTTGCAGTGCTTGTTCTGCTGCTGCGCCGGCGGCGATGCTGGGCGCGATGGGCGCCGGGGGCTGTAGGGCGGACATGGTGGTGGTGCTGGCGAGTGGGGTTGGGGTCGCGGTGCCCGAGTCGGTGGTGCGCGGGAGTGTCGAGGTCTGGTTGAGTGGTGTTGGGTCGATGATTTTGGTGCGTTTGGGGAGGGGTGAGCTGGGGAGGGAAGGTGGCTCGTGGGCTGGTGCGGGCGTGCTGGCTTCGGAGGGCATGGTTTGTGGTTGAACGTGTGTGGGCGGTGAGGAAGAGGTTCTGGTGGTGGGGCGCCGGGGAACGCGTGCGCGACGCGTGCGTTGGATGCCAAGACGCGTGGCTTGAGCTGTTGATATCAGAGAGGCTGGTTTGCTTGTAAATAATGGAGCAAACAACAACAGCTGTCTGATTGGCTGGATGGTGTTCAGCGGGGAATTGACTCTTCTGAACGTTTGTCAATTCAAGAAATGACCGAACGAATCTCTGGAGGAAACTGAACAGAAGTGGTTCTGTTGCTACTTCCAGCGGTCCAGTCTTCGCCTGTCGAGCATTGCTTCTGACGAGCATGGCTTCTGTCGAACATTGCTTCTGACGAGCATTGCTTCTGTCGAGCATTGCTTCTGTCGAACATTGCCTCTGTCGAGCATTGCATCTCCCTCTTCCCAAGCGCGTCAAGCTTCCACCTCCCGCTGCTTGGCCATCGCTACCGCTCCACAACCCTCGACGTCGGACGAGTAGTCACTCAACTTTGCGGTGCGCAAAACAGTCCAACTCTGGCAGTTCGACAGGCCTTTTTTCGCAATCAATCCTCGCACATCATGCGTCACCCGTCCCGTGGTTGCATCAACATCCTGGGTCGAGTTCCATTGCACAGCACGTCAGCATGTTCGCGCTTCCATCTCTTCAGGCAAAGGCGTGGATCAGTCATTCGGTCTTGCGGTTCGGAGGCTCTGACATGTGCGTATTTATCAATGTCCACTCGTCACACCGTGGTTGAGCTTTCGCACACCACGTTGAGCTGCCCGTCACACCGTGTTGAGCTTTCGCACACCACGTTGAGCTGCTCGTCACACCGTGTTGAGCTTCCGTACACCACGTTGAGCTGCTCTTCACGCCCTATTGAGCTGCAATGCACAACACGGTCTCGCTGCGATGGATGGACGATCGCTCCTATCTGTCCCGTCTGTGATCTAGCATTCGTCTCGCTGCATCTGATCGGATCATGTCCGTTTCGCAAAGGTTGGCACGACTTGGTTGACACGGCTTGGTCAGGTCAGGTCGATTCGCCACGACAGCAAGCGTCAAGCGTGTTCATGTAGGCTGCGACGCTGGAGCTCAGGTCCTCATCGTGACGATGCCAAGCAGTGCGTCTGGATCAGCAGTCACCTGCTGCACAGGTTACATGTCATGGTCCCATGAAGCCATGTCGAGCATGTCGAGCATGTCGAGCCTGTCGAGCCAGCACGATCCCCGCGAGCTCTGTACCCCGCAGCACCTGTCACTGCGCCGATCTTCTCGCCGACCCTGTTGTTGACCCGCGGAGAAGACACGACCCCATGGGACAGGCAGACCCTTCTCCAGGCCGTTGGGCGCCCTGCGACAGGAGCAATTTCAGAAACTGTCACAACAAGTGGAGATGCAGCATCTCGCGACCAACCATGTGCGACAAGCTCAGGGGGGCGCCCGAGAAGGCGGCGAAACCGGCACTTCTGTCAGCGCGCCTGGGACGTTGGACGTGATATTGAGGTGAGGTGTATTACTAGCGAAGAAAAATCCTCCCGTGAGTTGTTCCAAGCGCGTCGACTCTCCAGCGAGACTGGCCACCCATGCAGCAAGACGGCACTACTTGGCCAAGCGTGCCACGCAGAGCTTGTTGAGCCTCCAAACATGGAAGGGAGCTAATGCACCCCGCTGTCCATCAGCCTCGCCTCGACCAATGCCTGGCCAGAGGCAAAATTTGCTGCCCTCTCACCCCACCACAATCCACTATCGTCGCCCATGGAGTCGGCCAAAGTCGAGCCGGCGTGCGTCTGGAGCAGAGCCTCATCAGCACCATCGCTCCGTCCCCACCGCGCTTGCGCCCTTCGAGATGCATTCCAGGGCCATGCTCGAACACGCTGCTGGGAGCCTTGCATCGCCATCGCCTTCGCCATCGCCATGGCGTGTCAGCATCGCGCACTTGTGTAAGTTGTGCTACGAGCTCCACGCGGGAACCCTCCGTTTGGGTTTTTGTGGGTGAAGCATTCGGTCCCACGCCGCTGGAGCATCTGGCCACCACCGTCGAGCTGAGCTTCGACTGACTTTCGATGGTAGCAGAACGCCTGCTTCTTCCACATCGAAGAGCGACAAGACTCTCCAAGCTCATCATCGCCAAGATGAGGTCAGTGGCAGCTTGACGGGCACAACCCCATCATGCACACTAAACGCTCATTGCCTGACTAGCAACCTATCACAATTTCCAGTCTTTGCGCCTTCGCCTCGGCCTGCCGTCTGACCCTCTGCGGTCGCGGCTGCATGGGGGAATTATTACCTCGTGATCAGCTCTCGACACTGAAAGCGTCACGACAGAGTCCGCATTTGGTATGCCGCCACCGACGTCGTGGCCAAAAGCCGTGCAATGAGCCTCGCCAGCTTCAAGTCGCAGCGCGGTCACGAGCTGACCAGGTCCTGCTCGCAAACCGTAAATCTAACATGTACAGCGGGCCCGTCTGGTGCGCTCCAGTTCCAGCGCTAGAGCTTGTCGGAGCGGCGTACGATCAACTCCAGGTGCATTCGGACCATACTCCACTATCCAATAACACCGCTAGCGCTACCTCCACGCTCCAGCCTCCACGCTAGCAGCTGCCCATGGGACTCCGCATATCGTGTAAACAGACAGGCGCATGAGTACTTAAGCTCCATCGCCTGCCGTTCCTCAACTCTCATCTTCACTGCTGTGAACCTCATCCGCTCTATACTCCCCACACACAGCTTTCTTCTTCGAAGACATCTGCAATCATGGGTTTCATGCTCAGAGCCCCACCGGGCACGCCTGGTTCGGCTGCGCCTGCCATCATGATCGGTCTGTTCGTCGCCTTCGGTGGTGTTCTCTTCGGGTATGTCTCTACTCTATCGACGCTTATGATATTTCCTAACACGGCACAGTTATGATACGGGTACCATTGGTGGTATTCTTGGAATGGCACACTGGAGGGAGCTCTTCTCTACCGGATACATCAACAAGGTCGACGGCCTGCCTGACATCACCTCCGAGCAGAAGTCCCTCATTGTCTCCATCCTCTCCGCTGGTACTTTCTTCGGTGCTCTTACCGCTGCCCCCTCCGCCGACATTCTCGGTCGTGTCATGGGTCTCGTCGCCTCCAACGTTGTTTTCTGCGTTGGTGTCATCCTCCAGACCATTGCTACCGACATTCCCCTCTTCGTTGCTGGTCGTTTCTTCGCTGGTTACGGAGTCGGTATGATCTCCGCCACCATTCCCCTCTACCAGTCTGAGACCTCCCCCAAGTGGATCCGTGGTGCTATTGTTGGCTGCTACCAGTTCGCCATCACCATCGGTCTCCTGATCGCTGCCATCGTCGACAACTCGACCAAGGATCGCAATGACACCGGTTCCTACCGCATTCCCATTGCTGTCCAGTTCGCCTGGGCCATCATCATGTTTGTCGGCTGCATCTTCATCCCCGAGACCCCCCGTTGGTACATCAAGAAGGGCCGCCCAGAGAAGGCTGCCAAGTCTCTCTCCAAGCTCCGCAAGCTTGACCTCGAGCACCCTGCCCTTGTTGAGGAGCTTGCTGAGATCACTGCCAACCACGAGTACGAGCTGTCTCTCGGCAAGGCCACCTACCTCGACTGCTTCAAGGGCAACCTTGGCAAGCGTCTCGCGACTGGTTGCTTGCTCCAGGCTCTCCAGCAGCTCACGGGTATCAACTTCATCTTCTACTACGGTACCTCGTTCTTCCAGAACACCGGTATTAGCAACCCCTTCGTCATCACCATGATCACATCCTGCATCAACGTCGTCTCCACCCTCCCCGGTCTGTGGCTCGTCGAGAAGTGGGGTCGTCGCCGCCTCTTGCTCTTCGGAGCCATCGGCATGGCTGTCTGCCAGTTCATCGTCGCCATCGCCGGTACCGTCGTCGGCACCGACAACCTCCCCGTCCAGCGCCTCCTGATCGCCTTTGTCTGCATCTACATCTTCTTCTTCGCCTGCTCCTGGGGTCCCGTCGCGTGGGTCGTCACCGGCGAGATCTTCCCGCTCAAGGTCCGCGCCAAGTCCCTCTCGATGACCACCGCAACCAACTGGCTGCTCAACTTCGGCATCGGCTACGCAACCCCCTACATGGTCGACTCCGGCCCAGGCAACGCCAACATGGGCGCCAAGGTCTTCTTCGTCTGGGGCGGCTGCTGCTTCATCTGCATCTTCTTCGTATGGGCCATGATCTACGAGACAAAGGGTCTCTCCCTCGAGCAGGTCGACGAGCTCTACGGCAAGGTCTCCAAGGCCTGGCAATCACCCGGCTTCGTCCCCTCCGTCTCCTTCCAAGACGTCCAGGACGCCTCCGTCGACAACCGCCGCATGAGCTTGACCGATGCCGAGGCGCAGGCTACCCGCAAGCGCTCCGCTCAGTACAACGAGTACAACGAGAAGCACGTATAAGCGTCTCGCGACGCATAATGCGAACCACGTGCTTTGAATGATAGCAAGGTGTTGGTGTGTGTTTTAATCTTCCTGCTATATCCATTTGCTTTTCGCAGCGAGTTGGCAATCTGCTGATAGTATATATCTCAATCGCTATAAATTATATTTTACATTCAATATCGTCCTATACGTGACTTTCTCATACTACTATCCTACCCATTATTACCTTTAACACTACTCACCTCCCACTCATCCCTTCCATCTCTTTGTTTACACCCATCATCACCTTCAACACCAGCCACCTCCCACCCATCCCTTCCATCTCTTTGTTTACACCCATCATCACCTTCAACACCACCCACCTCCCACCCATCCTTTCCACCTCTTTGTTTACACCCGTCACGCGCCACTCACGACGACCGCAACCAGCCATCTCAACCAGCTTCGCCGCTTCCAGCTAGCTGGCTCGCACCCCACATTCCCCGGCCGCCCCGCTAGCGCCCCGCAAACTAACTACCGGGAAGTGGCGATGGCGCGTGTGGTGTAGCGTAGCGTAGAGGTGTCTACATGCATGTGACGATAGCGGCAAAGAAGAAACTAGATCACGCGCGCGTTGACGTGGTAGGGAAGGGAACTGGTAGGTGGGTGGATATGCAAACGAACGAACGAACGAACGAACGGATGCTAAACCAATCAATCCTAGTAACGCGGGGAAGCGCTGATCTCAAACTGCTAACCGACCTGCGCACCTCATGCAGATCAGTATCCAGGAACGGATGGGTTGCGTACTGATCTGCGCTTTACTGCGGTGGAGGAACACTGGAAGGAGAAGTACGTACGTCACTTGGGTACGGGTAGGTGTGTTCCGAGTTGTTCGTTGTGGTTCCGCAATTGCGCGCGGTTGGGGGTATGGTGATCCTCGTGGAGATGAGATGAGATGAGAGGAGAGGAGTACGCAGTGGGCGATTGGACGTATAGATAAAAGAGCACGCGCGAGATCTTCACATCGTGGATGTCTATCTCCAGGAGGAATAGGTGGCGGTTCGAGGAAGCGGCTTGGTACCATTGCCTACCTTTATTTGAACTTTGTTCCTCCTTGTGTCGGAGTTTGACTACAGTTCTACCAGACTGTACCTCATTCACCAGTGCACATCCGCAACTACGGTTGTGAGACTCGATGCGGGAGCATGATGCGCCGTCGTCTTTCGCGAGTCAGGTCGATGCGGATGATGCTGTGGCGCAGGGCGGGTCGTAGTGGTGGGTCGCAGGGCTGTAGTGGGGGCGCGCTACCATCCCGCAAAGTTGTGCCCGCGTCCGCCTGTTTTGGTCGCGGGCGGACTTGCTTGGTGTGGGTCTAGAGCTTGTGCGTGGTTGGCATCGAGGGGTGGTCTTGACCAGTATTCTGTAACAGCTTTGTGCAGCCAAGTGTATCTAAAGAAGGGTTCTGCTCGTCTTTTGGTTATGATGGTGAGTAGAGCACGCGTATCTTCGATTGTTGCGGACTACATTGCATATTTTCGGCAATACGAAGATGACTTGCAGTTGATGGTATATTGGCATCATGTTCTCGCCTACGAGAAGACCAGATCCTTACATCCTCACGGAAGGCAGGCAAGAGCCCGAAGCAAATGTGTAGCAATGGATATGCAGTGCACTGACTCAACACCGAGGAAAAATTCTGCATTTTCCTGTAGGAGCCCAAGGCACTGCCGGTCATACCGCTAAAGATTCCAACCCGGCATTGTCCGTTTGTAACAATTTGGCAGTTGGAGGATGATAAGTACCCAGACAGTGGTTGGCTACTACGCTTTTGAACAAATAAGGAAGAAGAACAAACACGGGCTGCCGATCCCCACTACGGAGTCTTCAACGAAGTGATACTCTACCAAGGAGACTTATGTATGGCGACAAACGATGAGGCGTTTCCAAGGGGACCTTATTCCACATAATTCGTGTACGATGCTCTGCAACGCCAATCCAAATGCCAATAAACGCATCAAGCGTGTTGAGTCGTGGTTGGGCAAACATCAAGTGTCAACTCGCACATACCACACTCAGAGGCCGGACAGCGAGATATCATGACAGTAAATGATTACGCAAAGTTTCAGAGGTATGTTCACTTTCCTGCCGTGCTAAACAGCCCCTTCCCGCATCACTACCACCACGACGCGGAAGCATGCTTCCGGAACCGTCACATACATGTACGTGCGATTCGCTTCACTGTGTCGGTTATTATAAAGTAGCGAGGCGATTGGCCTGAGCTTATTCAGACGACACAAAGTAAGGAATTGGACAGACGGTTTGATGGAAAGCAGAGAAAAGTTGCGGCTGTTCAAAGTATTCCGCAAGAAGGGACATGTTTCGTTTCGCGGACCGCAAGACGGTGCTGGAATTGACGGGCTTCGGAAACTAATGTGTTCACTGCTCTTTACTCATCCTTTGGGATTGGGATTGAGCCTCGCGAGATGCAACGGAATGATATTCCCAATTCGTGTCAAAACACTGCTTTGAGAACATGGGATTCTCCGACTACCAGTATCATAAGCTCGACATAACCATCACCATCACTGCTAAATCAATTCACTTGATGAAAACGAAGGTATCATTGGCTGGACTCAACACGAATCCTGGACACTGAATATGGTTCACACTTCCAAGCAGGTGTTTATTTAACAACCTTGAGTGACGTGTGGTCTACCTGTACTGATCCATTAATCTCAAAATTATCATGAGCAAGAATTCTAAGATTCAATACTGTAGTGGTTGCATCGCGTTCGTTGTGTTGAGACGACGGGTGAAACGGTGTTGCTCCATCACTTTTAACGTCTGGGCTGTTGGTGATGTTGAAGAGACAGTGCCGTTGTTGAGACGAATCGTGATGATGCGGTGCTTATGGGTACACATTTGAATATCAAATATCGTGTTGAGTTCCGGATGAGGGTAGGTTAGCTGGACGGCTCCATAGTGCTGCATTGTTTGTGGATGTAGTAGAGTGAAATTTGGGCTGATTTCGGAAACCGCAATGGGCGTGGCACAACCCACGCTGAAGTCTTTGGACCGTTCGGTTCAAACTTGGAGAGTTTGAACATATGTAGTAACCATATTGGTTACTGACGGGTCGAGACGCCGTGCTGATGTCAGACAATATGTCAAAGTTCCATTGCCCGCCGATACCGACTTACCTGGGCTGCTAAACTCAAACGATCGTCAAAAAAGTCAACGTGGTCATCGAGTGGCGCTCCATTGAGGTCAAAATGGAGATAGTCTCCCACTGAGCATCGCTTCAATGTGTGTGATTTACTTTACAACTACTTCTGAATATGGCGATGTCGCCTTTCCGACTTCATAGCTTGGACTTCACCTCCTCGGGTTTCGCAACCTCGACCATCGTTTTTCCTACGCAATTTAGTGTTGGATCTTAGATCGAGTGGGAATTGCTTACCTGTATTCTTGCCCTCAAATAGTCCTACTAACGCGTCTTCTGCTTTAGAAATACCGCCCTTGATGACTGTCTCCTTTCTCTTCAGCTTGCCCTCTGACAGCCACTGAGCGAGCTCTTTCCTCGCTGCGGCGTACTTGTCGGCGTAATCGAAGACGACAAATCCTTGCATGCGGATGCGCATGGAGATGATCATGAGGTAGTTCTGTAGCTGTCAGCCTGCTTGCACAATTGAGTGGCCACTAAATGTGCGTACTGTGGGGCCCTGGGGCTTCTTCTTGTTGTACTCGCTGATAGCACCGCACATTACGAAGCGAGCGAACGGTTTCGCCCGAGCTAGTGCCATGTCGAGGATTTCTCCACCGACGTTGTCAAAGTAAACGTCGATAAGCCCCTTTGTTGCGGCCCTGAACTTGTCCTTGAATTGCGGGTCTTTGTAATTCAGTGCCTCGTCGAAGCCCAGCTCTTCCTTTAACCACGATACTTTGCTGTCCTCACCGGCAAGACCAAGCACCTTCGCACCCTTCAACTTTGCGATCTGGCCGACAACGCTGCCTGTTGCGCCAGCGGCGCCAGAGACAACGACGAAGTCACCAGCCTTGACCTGACCGACCTCCATGATACCGAAGTACGCTGTCAAGCCGGTCATACCCAAGCAGCCCAGCGCGTCGGTCGGTACAGCACCATGCGGCAGATCCAGGAGCTCAACATCCTGCTCTTTCAGCACCGCGTACTCGGACCATCCGCACATACCACTTGCATACGTGCCGACGGGGAACTTCTTGCTCTTCGATGCAACGATCAGACCAATACCGCTACCGCGCATCACAGCACCGATCTTGACGGGCGGAATGTAGGATCGTGTGGGGTTCAGCCAGCCGCGCATAGCGGGATCTAAGCTCAGGTAGAGCGTCTGGAAGAGGACTTCGCCATCCTGGAGGTCGGCTGCTGAGGGCACCGACTGCTGCTTTGTCTCGAAGGTCTTGCCTGCGATGATAGCATCCTGTGGTCTCTCCTTGAGGTGGACAGATGTGTAGGATGGCATTTTGATGTATTCCGAAATGGACGCACGTGTTGTTGATGACCTCGGGCGGGTTTCCTTTGCCAAGCTCGAACGTTGGAAGAGGAGAGGTTGAAGTGGAAGTTGTCAATACGATAGGGGACCCGAGGACACCTGCGACTTATGAAGACACTTTCTAGGTTTCGGCCGTATCTGCACGGATTGCGTTACTCGTGCCGGCGTCGCCGTTCGTGGGGTTGAATCGCGGAGAAGTTGAGCCTCGGAGGCCTCGGTACGGCGCTACTGCCCGATTGGGACGATGGCGCGGTGGATATTCACTCGATGATCTCCTCCTTCACAGCATCAGCACAGCATCAGCGTCCTCAGATCCTCTAGAAGAATGATTGAACATGTGTTTAGGGTGTTGCAAATGCCATCAAGAAGGGTCTGACTTCGAAGAGCAGGCTATGAGACACGCTGTTCAGCTTCGACGAATTTTCCCTTCATTCACGTGTGCAGCACGAATGAGTACTCCTGACGCTTTGTATCTGACTGGTACCTCGATCGCTTCAATCGATATCGCTGAACTGGAAATCAACGCTCAGGAGGAAGAGACGAGACAACCTGTCATAGCATGTCGCTTGCCAAGATAGCGCGCCATCTTCGCATACTGCTATGCGCCTTCTCTCATCTCTACAACTAAGCGAGCGGACACTGGCAGATTAAAACATCATTCGACCACTCACAGTGGCAGATTTGGTCTTGAGACAGGGTCTTCGTGGCTTTCTTGTTGAAACGCACTTCTATGAAACACCTCGTGGAAACAAATATAGTGCACAAGATCACCGACGAACAGCATCACCGCTGCGCTCCACAGTGCCCAGAGGTCGATGAATTGGAGGATGGCGATGAAGAAATGAGGTGAGAAAAGAATATAGACGATGATAATTCCATCGCGAATCTCTCTGATCAAGGTCGTTCACCCCACACTCGTTCAAACATCAACACTCGTTCACTTAGCGCAATCATTCGGACAGCACACTCTTTCACAAAGACCTACAAACACACGTACAAAATCGCACTCAACACTCGTTTAAGAAAAAACCGACCAAACTCAGCATGGGCGGCATACCATTCCTCTACCTAACCAGCACCATCATGGCAGCCATAACCCCCGCAGCCTCCCTAACCACGCGCCAAATCTCAGCAACAGGTCCCTACGCCCCCAAAACAACAACATCGACGCTCCTCCCGTCGCACACGATCTATCAGCCATCCGACCTCTCCGCCGTGCCAGACTCCCTACCAGTCGTCATCTGGGGCAACGACGCCTGCAACTCCACGAGCGCAAAAGACCCCTACAAAGCACTCAACGAAGAACTAGCATCCTGGGGCGCCATGGTCTTTGCCTGTGGACCCCCGACTCCCGTTCTAGCGCTCCTGGAATCTGATGCTGGCAAAGAAGCGTGGGAGAATGTCGATGCGGACAAGATAGGTATGCTGGGTACCAGCTGTGAAAGTAGCGCTTTGTATACTGCAGCGGAGAACCCGCTCGTTCTCTCGCTCGCCGTGTTGGATGTTAAGCACGCGCTTTCGACGGAGGAGACGCGCGCCGTGGTGGCTAATGCTACGAAGCCGGTTTTCTGGTTCTCGGCGGAGTCGGCTGGGTTGGTGACGCTGGATCAGGGGAAGATGGGGGTCAGAGCGGATTTTGATGCGGTTGCTAAGGGCGTGCCGGCTTGGTATGGGGCGTTGCCTGGTGTGGATGGGGAGGTGCTGGGTGAAGGGGCCGCGGGGAAGATGGGCAGGGCGGGGAGGTTTTGGACGCAGTGGATGGTCGGTGGGAATCAGACGGCGAGCGAATTCTTTGTGGATGCGGCGGGGGCGGAGAGTGAAGGGTGGACGGTGGTGAGGAAGGGGTTGGATGTACTTGTATTGTGATGAGTTGTGGATGGTCTTTGTTTGAGATCCAGATGAATGCCGTTGGACTGAAGTCTGATTTTGTTGGGCTTATTCTTCTTCCATCTCGACGTCCCCATCTTCACCTTCTTCTTCCTCTTCTTGTTCGCCCCACCAGAGTGTCGGTCCTAGACCTGCCTGGTTCATTGAGCCCTAGCACAAAGTCAGCAAACAGTATGTCGTATCACTTCAACCAAACCTACAATCACCCTCCAAGCCGTGCCTCTCTCGTCAACAATCTCATTGTTCTCGTTCCTCTGCTCAATCGTCGGCCTCTGGTCGATCCACTCCTCCTGCTCGACCCTAAATAACACCGGCTCCCCCTTGTCCAGGAACAGCTCAGTACCGTCCGAGTTCCACACCCACACGTTCTCCGCCTGATTGAAGCTCGAGTTTTCAAAAAGATTTTGATACGGCACGAAGATCTCACTCGTGAAATCCAGATCGATCACAATACCTTCTGGATTCGAGCTCTTGATTCTCCCGTAGATGATCTCGCCGCGAAAAGGGCGGAAGACTGCCAGGCGGAACTCAGCGTTGATGTTGACGAGGCCTGTGCCGTGGCCGATGAGGCCTTCAGTAGCGGAGAGCAGGTCCCATAGCGCAATGCAGAGGCCGACGCCGGGAACGACTTTGTCACTGTATTTGTCGTTGATGGCGTCTTTGATGGCTTGGGCGGAGGGTTTGCCGAAGTCTTGAGGTTTGAGCTGGATTAGGTCTTGTATCGTGCTCTGCGCGGGTGTTAGTGTGGGTGTTGGCGCAAAAGCTTTGCTCATTTGACGGCAACTCGCGAAAGATTGGACAGAGCTGTTAGATGAAACAAGTACTTTATGAATATAGGTTTGTCTGAGAGGGATTGAAGATTTACTAAATCAAATTGCGACAAACGGCATCGAGACTTGGGCACTACGCGTTGCTCCACTACAGCCGTTACTTACAAGAATGAACATGATAGCGACAGTCGAGGCTTCATGCTATGTTTCTTGAACAAAAGAAGATCTGGCGTTATGTCACCTAAACATATCGGTGGTGACTGAGAAGTGTGAGAGCTGGATCGGCGAATGACGGTTCTTTCCCGCCGCAGAACACGCTAGCGTTATCGATAAGCCTTTCTTGCAGTTGCGTTGCGGACTCGCGGCGCGTCTTGATTCTCACGGCAAGCCTTTCCTCCCGTCCCTATCTTCTCTCTGATTGCCTGTTGCTGAGAGCGTAGCATGTGATAATTCGAGTCGCCGAAGTGTCTCACTTCAACCTATCAATATGACGTCGTTCAAATTCCCACCACCACCTCCACCGCCGCCGAGAGCTGCTACAAACGATGCTCAACCAAGCTACTCGAGCCAACGGGGCGGGCCAGGTCGAGGCAGAGGTGGTGACAGAGGCGGCGACAGAGGCAGGGGAGGTGATCGCGGAAGAGGGCGAGGTGGTTACGCAAGAGGAGGAAGCAACTTTGGTGGAAATGCGCAGGGACGTGGTAATGTACACGGAGGGAGAGGTTCAAGAGGAGGCTATCAGAACCATCGCGGCGGGAATGCGCAGCATCAGCACCATTCTGCACCGCCTACGAACATGCCCACTAATTACGCCAACGCCGCATTTGGTAGCCAGCCCCAACAAGGACAATCGCTCATGAACCCACAAGCCTTTGCGCAGGCCATGTCATTCATGTCTACCCCAGCTGGCATGCAGTCCATGAGTGCGTTTGCGAATCACATGTCCTCAATAGCGAACGGCGCTTCCCAACCTCCACAATCGCCTCCAGCTCAGCCTGTCCAAGCAGCACCACGCTATTCGCCTGGGCAGCAGGCAGGCCAGAAGCGTAAACGCCCCGAGCACAGCAACAATGCGCCGCCGCTACCACAAAAGAAACCACATCCAGGCCCAAAGCCACCACGTGCAAAAGCTGCCGCGCCCCCACCCGTACCGAGCTTCGGCTTCTCTCTGCCAGCACCCTCAGCACAATCGACGGCGAATACAAAGCATGATCAGAGGAAACGCAAGGTGAATTTGGGTCTCAGCGAGCAGAATATCATGGAAGAGAGCAGCGAGGAAGAAGATGTTGACGAAGAAGCGGTGTTCGCGGAGAAGGTCAAGATAGAGGGCGTTGCTTTCGAGCACAACGGGGAGATGATTTCTCTGCAAACCGCAGCAGACGTGCAGTCGTACATCAAGGACAGAAGGAGAAACTTCCCCACACGGCAGAGAGCTACTGAAAAGGCGCAAGAAGCTGCAGCAAAGCGCGAGCATGAGCTTGAATTCTTGCACAGGGTCCAGGGCAAGCCAAGGAAGGCCGCGACTGCAGATGCACCGCCCAAACCGCCGAAGCCTGTTCGGAAAGTCAAGGAGGTGGATCAGCGGAAGCAAGAAGAACTCGCAGCCTTACGGAAGAAGCTCCACGAAAGCATGATGAAAAAGCAACCACCACCAGCTAACCTTCTCGGCCTCGGCTACGAAAGCGAGACAGACTCGGATGCTGGAAGCTCTGTGTTGTCTGAATCTTCTGTGATGTCTTCATCTGAGGAGTCGTCTGATCCTGAGTCTGACGAAGAGGACAGCGACAGCGACGCACCACCCGAGCCAACATCGTCCAAGGCCGCTCCGCCACCAGTTGCTGTACCGTCGCCTGCGCCCGTCGCGGCAGCACCGAGCCAGGTCTGTCGCAACTGGAGCAAGGACGGAAGATGTAGGTTTGGGAAAGGTTGTCGGTGGGCGCATCCTCCACAGGACAAGGGCTCAAGCAGGAGCGAAGGGACGAAGAAGATGGGGCTGTTTGAGAAGATGGTGGAACAGGAGCTTGAGAAGGCAGATAGGATGGCGCTGGACGCTATCAAGTATCTAGGTCAGAACGGCTTTCTCGGGTGAGGCCGTGCTATCATTCTCCAATGACATATGTACAGCCGTCTTTGCCAACCCATACTTCGTGCTTCTTTCCGGCGTCAACATCCCACCGCTCGCCCACACCAAGGGTTTCCTTTTTTGCGTCTGCATCGTCAGGGTAGCGCATGGTCAGCGATCCATCCAGGATTAGATGTGTCGTCTTTCCACTATGTTTGTGCGGTGGGTAGTGGGCGTTTCTGGTAGTGTGGCGTTAGCCCACCGACAGGAGACTACAACCAAAAACCAGCTTACGGGCCGTCGGTCCACGTGAAGACGTGACTGAAGCCCCAGGAGCGGACTTTTGCTTCTGCTTCTCTGCGTGACTTTGCCATGGTTCAAAGTGTGATGTGATGGATGAGCGTGAGGTTTGGTGCCACCTGAGTGGTGGATCAACGCCTCGCGCCTAGACTGGACCCTGAAGCCAGTGTGACGTCGACGCCGTGGCTGTCCAGTGTCAACACACAACCAACACAGCAGAATCACGGCGGCGGTATCAACAAACATCATCGCCGACGCCAGCGATAGCAGACGGTAGAAGCAAACAAGTATCTCCAACGGCTGCCATGTCGCGATTGGTCGATCACACGGGTATGCGGCTGCCAAGTTCTTCTGGCGGTTTGGAGTGGATGAGGGCTGACCGCCCGCTTCAACGTGCACGCGGCGGGCCGCACTTGACACCTAGCTGCCTCAGGCGTCTCCCCTGGCTCTGCGACTCTTCGGCGTGTGCGTGAAGCTGCTGAGAGAGTTTGTATCGTATTGTAAGACACATTCTTCTTGTTATTGTAACCTGCAACGTCTCAGGAGCTGTTGGCTGTACGAGGGGGCACTGACGTGCATAAGCTGAGCTGAGCTGTCATCTATCTTTCACCTCCACTCCACTCCACTACCCTACCCTACCCTACCCTACCCTACAACCTGCCCTCGTACACCACCTGCACATCCACTCCCACTCGACTCCTGAACCAGGCAGCATCGAAGCTACTCCACACCATGGAAGCCAAAGTGGCATCCAAGGACCACAAGCTGGGGGTCCCCGAGACAGACCAACCACAGCTCCAGGCTGGTGGAGGTACCGCAGCCGCAGCCACCAGGGCACGCGAAATCGACAGCCTGTCCCCCCTCATCGTCAAGTATCTGCGCGCCTTTTACGAAGACATCTCAACACGCTACAACCTCGCAACGCCAGAGGGCCAGATCCAGTGGCTGACACGCGAGCAACAATGCTCTGGCGAGGACGCCCAGCTGCTGCAGGACGGCTCCTTCTCCCACTTCGCAGACTACTTCCTCTCGCGCTCAGCAAACGCCATGGGCCCTCCCCCCCTCATCGACGAGGCGCACCCCATCTCCAACTACTTCATCTCCTCCAGCCACAACACGTACCTGACGGGCAACCAGCTGTCGAGCGAGTCGAGCACCGACGCCTACAAGAACGTGCTAATGAGAGGTTGCCGCTGTGTTGAGATTGACGTGTGGGATGGCGAGCCGCCCTCAAGCTCGAGCTCCGAGGACGAGGCGGAGAGGGTGGGCCAGAAGAAGGTGCGCAAAGAGAAGTCGAAGCTGGGCATCCGCGAGAGACTGGCTCTGCGACTCCGTGGAAAGTCGGTTGGCAAAGAGGACGAGCCGAAGAAGGAGGCGGCGCCTGCACCTCACGGAGAAGAGAGGGTCACGCCTTGGAAGTCTGACGTGACGTACAGAGCCGAGCCCAAGGTCTACCACGGCTACACCCTGACCAGCGAGATGACGTTCCGGGAGGTGTGCGCGACCATCCGGGACTATGCATTTGCGGCATCCAACCTACCGCTTATTGTCAGTCTTGAGGTCCATGCCAGCCCAGAGCAGCAGGAGATCATGGTCGAGCTTATGACCGAGTACTGGAGAGACATGCTAGTCGATCTTCCTCTCGACCCCTCGCAGACCGCCGAAACTGCGAGTCTGCCAACACTGAAAGAGCTGGAGCGCAAGATCCTCGTCAAGGTGAAGCGTGGCCACGCCAGACCAACAATCACCCCAGCAAACCCAACAAACCCAACAACCCTCCAAGCGCCAGCCCCAGAACTACAAAAGACCAACAGCGCAGACTCGGTCGTGTCATCAGCATCCGACGACGAGCTGCCTGACGGCGAGAAGAAGCCGCCCAAGACCAAGGTCATCGAGTCTCTGGCGAGATTGGGTGTCTACTGTGGAGGCTACTCCTACAAGAGCTTGACCGCACCAGAAGCCAGCATACCAACCCACGTCTTCTCCCTCTCCGAGAAAACGCTCATGGAAGTCCACGAGACCGACCCCGAGACCCTCTTCCACCACAACAAGCACTTCTTCATGCGCGCCTACCCCAAAGGCCTCCGCATCAACTCTGGCAACCTCAACCCCTCCGTCTTCTGGCGCACCGGCGTGCAGATTGTCGCCCTCAACTGGCAACGCTGGGACGGCGGTATGATGCAGAACGAAGCCATGTTTGCCGGCACAGGTGGCTGGGTCCTCAAGCCCGAAGGATACCGCAGCGTCAGCGAAGCTGCCACGCAGAAGCACGCCATCGCACACTACAACCTCGATCTTAGCATCGAGTTCCTGGCGGGTCAGAACATCCCTCTGCCGCCTGAGGAGGACGACCCGAACGACTTCAAGCCGTACGTCAAGGTCGAGTTGCACGTTGAGAAGTTTGAGGAGCGCGAGGCACAGCCCGTCCCCGGCAACGGGAGGGGAAGCAAGGCAGAGTACAAGAAGAAGACACGAACATACCGGACGACGGATCCTGACTTTGCGCGGGAAGTCGTCAGCTTCAACGGTGTGTTTGGCGTTACCGAGGAGTTGACGTTTGTTAGGTGAGTACTGACTCCCTTGTTTCTTCCCACCCATTATCGCGATTGTTCAAAGCGGAGCTGTCGCCTCATGTCGCACCCACTCGATCTGGCAGCGTGCGCCAGGATGCAGATCCCGACGTTCCACGCGCGCGCCAGAAACAGGTCGACCTGCTGCTCAAGTCAGATGTCGGTAGCACAAGCCGCGATCGGACGACCGATGCAGACAGGAAGAGACGGCAGACGCAATACAGGGGTGATGCATGTCGCCGTTATTCCTGTTTTGGTCCCGTAGTCTCGTCGCTTTCTCGCTTCTTGAAATCGCTGGAGGATCGGGGACTTTGCTTTTCGCGATCTGTCACGATCCTCCGTCTCCACATGGCTGCTGCTGCAGGTCACCCACTTCCGACCCTTGCGCCGGAACGAGTTTCCCGCTCCCCTGATTAGTTGCTCCTGCTTTCGCCCAACCTGCACCACCCCTTTCAAGACGATGCTAATTCTGTGCGCAGATTCAAGGTCATGGACGATGAGCGGCTTTCCGATGACCTCGCAGCCTGGGCGTGTTTCCGCCTCGACCGCCTGCAGCCCGGTCTACGCATCCTGCATCTCTACGACAGCAACGGCGTAATCACAAAGGGCGCATTGCTGGTCAGAATTGGCAAGACGGTTAGTCGGGCGTGATGTTCCTCGTCGCAGCACCTGTATCAGCATGTCTGGCCTGCACACTGTATCAATGACCGCAACGCCTCGACAACGCCTCGTCGCGGCAGCAAGAACAAGTCATCCATCGCCTGACATGCTGATGCAATGTAGTTCTTCCCCACCGGTCGCAGGATGACTCGCCGTACAGCGTTTCGCCACGACTCTCCACACGCCCGCTAGCAGCTCCGCATTCGCAGGCCACTTAAGCGTCGCCGTGACTCGGACGACCAGCGTGTGTTTACATTTTTTGCACAGATAGATAGATAGATAAGTGTTATGTTAGCGTTGCAGCGTTGCTAGCATAGTTAGTTAGTTGTACACAGAGCAAGTCTCTATCCCTATTATCAATCAATACAGACAAGACAAGTTAGTCTAAAGCCTATCTACAACCATGCTTAACTTACGTGTATAGTTTAATCAATGTTGCAGGAGTAGTATTAGAGTTAGTGTTAGTGTTACTAAGACTTCTTTCCTTTTTCTTTCTAATTATTAATATAGATGTAGATTGTAGATATACGTAGCTAAGAGTTGTAGCTTACGTAACTAACTAACTAACTAACTGTGTTAGAGTTATACTTTACGTGTTTAGTAAAGTTAGAGTAGTAGGTAGTGTTGTAGAGTTGTAGGTAGAGGTTTACAGTAATTAAGGTCTTATCTATATAGCTAGGATATTAACTCTTTTACTATACTAGAGGCCTCTCTTATAGAATACGCTAGTAATTTCTAGTTAAAATGTTATTACCTATAATTAGTAGATGCTAACTTCTTAACCTACTAACCTATAAATCTAGAGGTCCTAGTCTCTAACTAGTAGGTAGATATTAAGTCTTACCTACCTACTAAGGTATACTATTAACTCTTAGATTTATAAGAAGTTACTTAATATTTAACTTACTTAGTTACTCTACTTCTAGTGTTATATTAGATATATTTCTAGACTTAGTTCTTAATAAACTTTTATTATAATATATATATTATAATTTAAGTGCTATAGGTAGAGAAATTAAGCTAAGTTTATTTAGTGCTTTTTACTATATACCTTTCTTTATTATATTCTTCTAAGCTAAATAAATTATACCTATAGAACTCTAATATTTAATAGTAACTTAGTATAGTTATCTGTTAACCTTTATACTAGAGAACTTGAAAATACTCTTATAGAAGTGCTCTAAGTAGTAAGTAAGAGTATATATTTAGTAATCTTAGCAAACTCCTTAATCTAATAACAGATTACGTTCTTAGAGACAAACTGTTTCTAAGAGCAAATTGTTTTTACAAGCAGATTGTCTTTACAAACAGAGCGTATTAAGTAGTAAGGTATTTATTAATACTACTAAGCACCTATATAGAAAATAAACAGTAACATAAACAAAAACCCTGCTAAGCATTACCCCTAGTATCTTAGCTAACGCACTTGCAATGTACACTACCTAGTTACAGTACTAGAGTAATTTTGCAACACTGATATAACCCTATTAGAGCTGCGCACTACCTGCATAATAGGCTCAACATATTCTGAACGGAATGTGATTATCTTTGAGGATTTTTAGCGTTAACTTCGCGCAAATTGTCTAGGTATGTAGCTTACAAATCTATACCACCGTCTTGCTCTCAGGCAGTTTCCTTTTGCACCACCTACAATCTTCGAGCAGGCAACAAAAAACTAACATTGCCAGTTATAGGTGCACTTGGTACCTGGAGGAGTGCAGCTCACTCTACCACCTTTCCCTGACCCAGCCCAATGTCCATTTCCGTTACCGCAGACTAAAACTGGATCTGTGTATTGAGTATCGATGTCGCAGGTATAATGAGGGGAGCAGGTTCCTGAGAGGTTCCAGATTGCTGCCTGGGCTAGCGCCGGTGCAAAAAGGACGAGGAGATTGACAAATTGCATCTTTGTGAGAGTAGGATATAGGAGACGATTTTAAGAAGAGAACGGGATGTAGTAGTACAGAAAACTGGTAAGAAGAGTTCTACTAAGGTTCTTATACCTTATGCTTGTTTGCAATTTCATGCTAAAAAGGGCGCACGGTCCTAGGTAAACTACCTACATAGTAAAGGGGTCTTCCCAGGGCATGCATTTCGTGTCGAGCTGCGTTTCGTTCAATACCGTAAAAATCTGACAAAGTGGCCGATAGCTAGCAGGGGGCGGCACAGCCTGGATAGGCTGGCAAATGGGTACGGGGTACTATATGGTACGGTAAGGGTAGGGTAGGAGCTGCACAGACCAGGGGTAGGGGCAGGATAGGGGCCGCATTAACCAGTGGTTGGAGTTAGGTAGCATAGAGGGTACCTAAATGTAATAATCATGCCGTAAAAACTCGATTCTCTGGCCGCAAGCTAGCAGGGTAGAAAACCTGGAGAGACTCATATAATCTGAACATGGGGTGGAGATCCTCTTAAACTAATCAATAAGTCTATCTCGCTTTAATCTGTTCCCTGCTAGCTTACGGCCAAAGAATCGAGTTTTTACGGTACAAGGGAGGTGCCTGAACAGATGGAAAATACGAGTTGCTACACCCGGGGTTTTCTTGTTGTAAAAGATCAGTAGATGCTTAGTGCAAGCAACTCGTATTTTCTATCCGTTCAGGCACCCCCCTTGTATGTGACACAACCCCCCCCGGGCTCAGGTGCCTAGCGCCAAAACCCCAGCTGCGCCACAGCTGATTGGTTAGCAGCCCTTGCACACCTCTACCAAGGCTTTATCTCATCAATCAGACGCTCCGCTGGGAGCCGACGCACGTAATACTACGCTGGCAAATGGGTACAGCGTGCTACAGGGTATGGTAGGGGCAGGATAGGGGCTGCACAGACTAGTGGTAGGTGTAGGGTAGGGGCTGCACAGACCAGTAGTAGAGGTAGGTGTAGGGTAGGCTCTACACGTAGTAGGGGCAGGATAGGGGCCGCATTAACTAGTAGTTAGAGTTAGGTAGAGTAGAGAGTACCTGTAACGGTCTAGGCAAGGCCTAGTAAAAGATATCTATTTCTTAACCACTTTGCTAAAAAAGCAGATACAAGACAACTAGATTAACTAGTTGTCTAGATAGATAATTAATATACTAGCTTAGAAGACTAAGCTATATAAGAGGCTAGCCTAACGCCCTAAACCCTTTAGCTTCTCTCTAAGCTAGATAGGGCTAGACTCTTATATTAGATCTCTTATATCTCTTAGATAAGTTAAGAATTAATCTAATCTAACTAGCTAGATCTTTTAGATGTCTTAGATCCTTTTATTATATAATATACCTAACTTCTACTACTAGTCCGTACAGCTCTTATTCTACTTCTACTCTTACTCTGTATAGAGTCTATATAACTTCTACTCTAACTCTATAAAGAGCCTACCTAGCTCTAACCCTCTTAGTAAGAGGTTACTGTAGGTAGAAGCTAGTTAGAGCTAGAGTACTCTACGTAACATACCTAACCTCTACCTAGACTATACTTATTTACTAGTGTAAGACTAGATAATTCTAGATAACACGTAATGCAACCTCTTATAGAGCACTCTTTTATAACAACTAGTTAAGTTAGTTTTTTATAGTAGTCTAGGCTTACTTAGAAGCTTTTATCTATTAATATCTACTCTACTTTAGCTCTATCTTACTATCCCTACTAGTAATTAGCTACTTTATTAATTTTCTATAGTAGTTTATAGATTAGATATCGTAGTTTAAAGATTCTAGGTTTTGTTATTAGAATCTAGATAAACAATCTAGTCTTTATGTTATATAAATTAATACTAGTCTTTACTTAGAGCACTCTAGTTATTCTTTTTATTGTCTAGATATTCAGGTAATAGCTACAATATTCTGTTAAATAGGCTATCTACCTACTAGACCTAATAATTTAGAAATAACATTAAGTACTGTTAAGAATATAGCGCTAAGCTTATAAGCGTAGTTTCTAGCTATTAGCTATTTAGTGTTTTAATATTATAACAAGTATTTAAGAATATACTTATCTACTTTATACTATAAACTAGCATTGTTACTAGGGTATTAGTTAGTACTAGTTCTTTAATAGAATATATTATTAATTTTAAGTCTAATTAAAACATATAAGATAGTTATTAGCCTAATAGCTAACGCCTTAGAGGGTTGTTACAGAGTAACCTATTCTAGGTTAAGCCTAGTATAAATAGTTCCTTATACTAGATTAATGCCTAGTATTAAACAGTCTACAGTTAATTATATATCTCTGTTGCTAATTATATTATTACTACTTATATTATTGCCTTATCTTTTAGTGTATCTTGCCTTAGAGCCTAACATTCTGTTTAATCTTATACTAAGAGACAAAGAAGCAGAATCCTATAATAAGTATTATACACTAACCTTAAGTAGAAGAATTAACTCTAGAGCTAAGAGACAGAACTTACTTTGTATCTATAGGCAAATTCTCTATAATAAGGCCTAAGGAACTCTAGAACAAAGTATCTAGAAGCACTTAGCGTATAATGTCTAACAACACAATAAACAAGCTCTATATCTAGCTTCTACTACCTAGTATAAGGCTAACTAGGCTATAACAGGCTATAGTAGCATAAGATGCTCTAATAGTTAATAAAGTAGACTAGAAGCTCTAAAAGTTAGAAGCCTAGTATAAGAAAGCTATAAAGCTTTAGAGAGTAGTATACCTTTAAGAGGTATAGGCTAAATATCTTATAAGTAACACAAATACGTTGCAAACTACTTATAGTAGTATCCAACTTGCTACTACAGTTCTAATAGTATTAACAGTAGGCTTAGTATACTTAGAGCTGCTATATATGTTTACAAAGCGCAACTATATAGACTATAATTACTAGAAGTATAATTATAAGCAATACTTTTAAAGACTACCTGCTAACTTCCTATAAAAAGTGTAGAAGGTTAATTGTAGTATATAATATCTTTTAGAGACTAGAAAGAGTCTACCGAAGGCGTATTAAGCTAATTAGCTGTAGTTATCTCTATTATAGGTACTAACCTAGGTAACTATAAAAGCAGTTATACTAGGTTCTCTAGGTACTTTCTTAGAGAGAAGGTAGTAGGTATATAAGGCTTTAAGCAAGGCCTATATACTTACTTATAGTAACCTAACAGATCTATTAGATTATATAAGGCCTTACTAGAAGAAGTTAGGTAATACCTATAGCCTAGCACTGTAAGTAATAGGATATATCTATATATTGCCTAAAGATGTCTAGAAGCAGCTCTTTATATACCCTCTAGAGAGATAAGAGACTCTTATACAGGTAGAAGAGGCTGCTAACTAGATTTTCTGCTAAAGGACTTCTTCTATAAACTATTAGAGTAAAAAACCCTAGAAGGAATATAAGAGTAGGAAGAATAGATCTAAGAGTAAAGAGAGATCTAAAGAGACCTCTAAATAGTTAAAGAAAGAAAGTTTAGGTTATTATAACTATAAGCGTACTAAAGGTAGAAAGCTAAAAATAGAAAGTGTAAAAGTAACTTGTTTTAGTTGTAGAGAAGTTAGACACTACTAATCTAACTGCCTAACTCTAGAGAAGTCTAAGAAATCTAAAGAAGGATTAGACCTAAGAAGAGGCAAGGGGTAGAAGGTGTAGATCTATACCTTCTTACCTAGGCTAGCAAACAGGTACAGCCTAGGTAGGGGTTAGGTACATTACGTAAAGTACTCTAGCCCTACCTAGCCTCTACCTACGCTAACGTCCTGCTAAGAAGGTTAGAGCTAGGTAGGGTCTATATATAGTAAAGGTAGGTATAGAGTAGAGTCTATATATAGTAGAGATAGGTATAGAGTAGAGTCTATATATAATAAGAGTAGGTGTAGAGTAGAGGCTGCATAGACTAGTAGTAAGAGTAGAGTAGAAGCTATATAGACTAGTAGTAAGAGTTAGGTACATTATGTAATAGTATATATATACCTAAGAAGCTACTTCTTTACTTCTAATTTAGAGTGCAGGGTTTAAAGATTTATTACACATATTTATTATAGTAGTAATAATAGAATATATGCAAGTATGTATATTAAATAATCTAATTATATAAGAACCTAGAGTACCTGCATATAAGCATAAACTAACTTAGTATATCTAAATAATTAGAAAGTTCTAGTAAGACGCTTTTTATAGTATTACCTAGCTAGAGATATATTCTTACTTATTATAGTTACCTACTTAGTATAAAAAGTATTTAAGTTAATATTTATTTATATTAGCTATATTTTTCTAATATAGAGCTTTTACATACCTTTAAAAATACTAATAAGAAAAGACTCTGCAGCTTCTTAAATAGCCTCTAGAGCTATAGGCCTAAACTGTAAACTACTAAGAAAGTCTTATATAATTTTACAAACTAGGCGTAAGAATACTAACTTAAAAATAATCTTATTAGTAGACTTCTATTATTAATAGATTTCTTAAAGTATAATAGCTATAGTAGAATTAGTAACTAAATATAATAAAAGACTGTAATAACTTACTACTAGCCTTGTTACAGCGCTTAGCCCTAATTATTATAGGTGTTACAGTAGGCGCCTTACAGGCAGCCTTAGTAGTAAGAGCTTTTCTAGGTACTTTGCTGCTAGTCCTAGCATTACCTCTGCCTTAGGTTAGCTTTGCTTTATTCTTATAAACTACTATAGTAGTGTCTGTAATAGAAGGCTATAATAATAGAGAGCTAGTATAGAAGAGTTATTATAGTGTAGTTGTCTGCAGTAGTATAGTTATAAAAGAGAAGTATAGTTATAGATAGAGAAAGGTAAAAGTAGAATTTATTAATAGTTAAATTAGTTAATACGCGCGCAGAGGTTTGTGCAGTACTAAAGATTAATAAATTGCAAGTACTTAAATCTAGTATATCTATTAGCAGTGTGCTAGGTCTCTAAGCCGATAATAGAAATCTATAATAACTTATTAGCTTATAGAGCTAAATATAAAAAGTTGTCTTATTCTATTCTTAACCTAATACAACAAATAATTGCTAATCTGCAGCAGTTTACAGTACTAAGCAAATTTTAATATTTATATTTAGGTTTATACCTAGTAGAGCTGCTGCCTAGCGTAAGAACACTAAAATCTAGTATATGTAGAGAGAACTTACAACACTTGTATATAAAGAAGACTATAATAATAATCTATAAAAACTTATAGTTTGTATAAAAACGCTATATATTTTCTTTTAACACTAAGTGTATTAAGATTAGAGCTATATATATAATATTATAACTATTATTAAAAAAAAACTATTGCGTTAGCGCTAGTAGGATAGAGAGGCCTTAATTACATGCTATTTAGCAAAATTTACTTACCTAGAGCTTGCTAGCGCTACAACATAACTACTAACATTGCTACACACCTATACTACTACACTACTCTACTCTTTCTGCGTAAGCACTATGTTATTACAGGCCTCTATTACAGTTAGCACTATAGATCTTAAGCCTAAGAATTTTAAAAAGAAGAAGAAAGAAGAGATAATAACTTTAGCAATTACTATAGGTACTTATATACTACCTAGCTTTACTGCTAAAGAGTAGGATAAGCTTATCTAGGTAGTTATTACAGCCTATTATAACAGTTAGCGCTAATAATACTAGGGTTTCTACTCTTAGGATAATAAGATTAATTATATTCTTAACTCCTAAGGCTAAGCTAAATCTACTAGCTAAAAGATTAGCACTATAGTTCTGTTTAAAGGTGAACTTAGCAATAGTACCTACGCAATTTAGGAGAGAGATAAAGCTATAAGCCTTACTAGAAAGAAGTTAGCTGTTAAGAAGGTAAAAGATACTAACTAGTTAGCAAAATTCTATACTAGGATAAAATTGCAACAACTACTAGCTTATAAGTTAGCAGCTTTGAAAATATAAGCTATAATAGTAGCTAAGGCTAAGAAAGATATTACTTAGCAATACTTTAAGTTAGGTACTAGTAGTAAGTTATTACAGCTTTTTATTATAAACGTGTACTAAATCTAAACAGCTAAGTAGCTTTAAAACAAGCTAGAGACTGTCTATAAGAAGTAGGATAGTCTAGAGCATAAAATTAATGTTTGTATACACTAGATAGCCCTTAGTAACTATAGAGAAGTTCCTATAGATAACCTAGTAACTAGCAACACTCTCTAAACCTAAGGCTAAGGCAAAAAATAGCTCTTTTCTAAAGGCAGCAGGCTTAAGAAGCTACTTTAGCAAGAGTATAAGCAAGGTCTTTAGAAACTTATAAGTAACACTTTTAAGAGTAAGAAAGAGAAAGAAAAGTAGATTACCTTCTAAGATTAGATGTTGCTAAAGAGTATAGCAATTGTAACTAATAACAACTAGAAGTAAGTTGTAATATCCTATTATTAGATCTACTTACTAATTATATTAGAGAAACTAATCCTCTAGATCTCTTAGATAGGATAGATAGTAATATTTACCTTATAGGCTACTGCCTGTATATTACAGCTCCTAACAAAGATAAGTGTAAGAAGAAGATTAAAGAATCTAATACTAAGCTTAAAGAGTACTTTTAGTCTATGCTAAATAAGTATAACACTAATAAGCAGTTCTACTAGGCAATAGATAAGGTAGATAAGGCAGATAAGGCAGATAATAATAATAACAAGATAGAGATAGAGAGTAACTAAGATTAGATACGCCTCTAGCGTTATAGCCTAGTATTATAGCTAATTAACACATTTAATGCCTATTGCACAGACTTCTAAGATATCTATATCTTTAAATTTCCTTACCTCTACCTAACTAATAACTTAGTATAGTAAATTAAATCTGTAGTTAGCTCTTATTCTGTAGATAATTACTAGCGCTTTCTTTAGATATCATATTTCTAGAGTTATAGCTTCCCCTTCTATAAAGCCTTATATAACGTAATTTATACATCTTTTTTACCTCTAAGCTTTTTATATAAATTTCTTACAGCTTTTTAATATATATATAGTATTACTATCTTTGAACTTAGAGTTGTTTTACTCTAGTCTACTTAAAATCCTTTTGTCCTATACCTTTTTAGCTTATTAACTTATTAAAGGTGCTTTTCTAAGTCTAGTATCTCTTCTTAAGCAGCTAAGTTCTACAGACCTAGATTACTAAAAGCAACTTACAGCCTAGGATAAATAGTAGGAAAGTATAACATAGAAAAGCAATTCTACTAGCAGAAAACTAAATTAGAATGCTCTATCTTACTTTAGTAAAGTCTAGAAGCACTATAGAGAAGCTGCTAAGATAGAAGATAGTTACCTACACGTTTACTGTTATAACTATAGCTAAGCACTCTAGCACCTAGCTATAAAAGCTGTTAGGATAAAGCACCTGCTTTAGCACCTTAAAATTTAAGCTTACAGAGAAACTAAAAGTTCTACTTATACTTTACTAGACCTCTAATTACGTCTACACACTACACGCTAAAGAAACTAGAATTAGTCTTCTACTATTCTAGAATACTCTTATCTAGCTTTTAAAGAAGAGCTTGTTTACTTTGTTATTAACAACAACATCTCTTTTTAAGCAGTTAAGTATCTATCTTTCTAATATTTTATCTACTTTCTTAGGCCTAAGGCTGTAATAATTACTTATTATAAATTTAGCTAGATGTTCTAAGCTTAGTCTAAGGCTGCTAAAGACAGACGTCTCTAGAATCCTAGATTAAGTACTAAACTGTCTATTGCATTAGACGTCTAGACAGCAAGTAATTACCTAAGTTTCCTAGCTATTAAGGGCTACTATATTAATAAGAGCTAGAAACTATAAGAAGTTCTTTCAGACTTTATTCTAATATATAGAAAACATACTAGCTTCTCTATAGTTTAGTAAGTTCTCTAATTTGTACAGAGAACTAAAACATTAAGACGTCTATTAGGTGTTTATTATAATAATATAGGTAATAACAGCACTTTAACACAGTCCTTATAAAGGTTGCTAGAAGAGCGCAATATTACTTAGGACAAAGAAGAGAATACTATCTCTTGTCTTGCATATATTATTAACCTTATTATATAAGATATTATACTATATCTTAGGCTTAATATACTAGAAGAGATAGAGAATATAGAAAGACTATAGAGATGTTATATTTAAGGTATTACTAAGAACAAGTCTATTCTAAACTCTCTCTATAAGGTATTTATTCTTTATTATATATATTTATTATATTCTAAGTGCTATATAGATCTAAGCTATCTGCATTGTAATAGACATTTTACTACAACAATTTAAGAGATTTCTTACACTATAAAGTAAATTTCTAGTAAATTAACAACTATTAGTTATCTAAGATGTTAAGACTAGGTAGAACTCTATATATAATATATATAAGCGTGTACTTAAGCTCTAGCCTTATATTAGTAAATAGCTAGAGTTAGAAATTACACTTAAGGCTACTAGTTATAAAGAACGCACTTCTACTTATATTAAGAGAGCAGAAGCTGATTTTAGAGACCTTAAGAAACTTTAACTTACAGCAACTAAGTAGCAGTACCTATAGGCTGTTATAAAAATACTATAATGATTTAAAAAAGTAACTAATTCTCTAAGCAGGGCTTAAAGACTTTAAATCTTATTTATCTAGATAATATACAACTAACTGTTTAATTACCTAGATTAGATAATCTATAAGGTTAGTAACAACTTAAGTTAAGCTAATAACTTAAAATAGCTTAGAGTTATAAAGGCAGCTGTAGAAATAGGTACTATAAAACTGTCTAAGTACTCTTTAAGAACAGGTAAGAGTTAAGGTTTCTTATTTAACTATATAACTATCCTAGATCTAATATAGAAGCTTACTGCGTATAAGGTAAAGTTATTACAGTTAGTTATTACAGTTCTCTACTAACTATCTACTTAGGACAAGACCTAGGACCTCTAAGACAAATATATGTACTAAGACTAATTCTTTAACTATATAGCGCGTTATAACAGTATTAGTCCTAGTAGCTCTATAGTAGTATAAAACACTTCTTCTTAGCAATTTAAAGAAGATAATTAGTTCTAAAGGCTAGTAACAACTACCTAGTAAGCTAGCAGGAGCTTCTTAAGTTTAGGTTTATCTAACAAGAATAGGTATTAAACTTAGTAGAAAGGTAAGGCCTATCTTAGCATACCTTCTATTTAACTAGTAGAAAACTTTAATCTGCTATAATAGTAGAAGACAAATACTGCAGATTACCTACAACTTACTTATATAGCAAAAGTTGTACTTTTAGTACTACTTATAGAAGTAGAAGTTAAGTAAGTGTTTAACACTGTAAGAGATATAATTAGAGATTAACAGCGCAGGCTTAAGGCTATAAAGATATACTAGATTATAATTCTTAAGGATTATTTCTCTTTAGAGCAGCAGTAAGAAGAGGAGAAGAAGAAAGCAGGCTCTAAAATAGATAAGGTAGAGGATCTTTTTAAGCTACCTTCTTATTCTAGTACAGATACAGAAGATTGCTCTAAAGCTAATATAGAGGTTTATTTAAGTAAAGATATAGATAATTATATAAGTAAAGATAGAGAGGTTATAGAAGTAGAAGATAATAGTAGTAGTGCTAAGAAGAAGCCTCTAGTAACACTATCTTAGTAAGAAGCAAGACCTTAGAAAAGAGCTAAGCTAATACAGTACTAGTAAATCCTAGGTTTATAGTTATAATAAATAGCTGTTATAACTTCCTCTCTTTATAACTGTAATAAATAGCTATAATAACTATCTCTTACTATAACTATAATAAATAGCTATAATAACTATTTCTTACTATAACTATAATAAACTATAACTGTAATAAATAGCTGTAATAACTATTACTTACCTTACACTAGTCTTCTAGTACCTTTACTACTTATATTAGATGTATATATTTAACACTAGGACTAAGATAAGCATACTACCTACCTCTACTCTACTCTACTCTACCTTGCCTCTACTACTAGTCTGTGCAGCCTCTACCCTGCTTCTACTACTAGTCTGTGCAGCCTCTACTTTGCTTCTACTCTTAGCCTGTGCAGCCTCTACCCTGCTTCTACCTCTAGCCTGTGCAGCCTCTACTCTGCCTCTACCTCTAGCCTATACAGCTCTTACTCTACCTCTACTACTAGTCTGTGCAGCCTCTACTCTACACCTACTATATCCTGTAGTACGCTGTACCTATTTGCTAGCGTATTCTTACCTATATTTTACATCTAATAGAAAGTAAGAATCTTAGTACCTTCTATAATATATTATACCTATAACTAGCTTAATTATTAATAGTTAAGGCTGTAGTAGGGTCTTTAGGCCTGTTTAAGGCCCTAATAAACAGAGGTTCTTAACTAAACTAGCTATTAGTAATAGTAGTAAAAGAGTAAGAACTCTAAGTTAATCTCTTACTCTAGGTTCTAGCTAAGAGGGTAGATAGAAGTAGTATACCTGTTTATAGTACTATAACAGTTATAACTACTATTATAAACTTATAAGAAAAGAAAAAATCTAGTAAAATACTGTTTATAGTTATAGACCTATAAAAGTATAAAATATACTTAGGTCTACTCTAGATTAACTAATATTAACCTAAGGTTAACTATATAAGCTAGCGTATATTATTTAAAAGAAACAAGGCTAAAGATTAGGCTAGTTTCTAAAAGATAGTAATAGAAGATACTAAAGACTTTAAACACACTATATAGGATTCTATAGTAGACGTATATACGTACTTAGTTAACTTTATAAAACAGAGTAGAGTAGAAGGACCTAAAGAGACTAACCTTTTTCTATAATACTATAAATATGCTAATATAGCGTTGAAAGATAGTTTAAAAGAGCTTACTAAGTACAGCTTAAATAATCTAGTAATTAACATTAAGAAGAGAGCTGCGCCTCTCTACTAGCTACTATATTAACTGTTAGAGGCAGAATTAGTAGTACTTTAAAAGTATATAGCTAATTTTATAGCTAGGGATTAGAAAACCTAATTAAAATTCCTAGTAAGAGCTCCTATCTTCTTTGTAAAGAAGAAGAACAGTACTCTAAGGCTTTATATAGATTATTAAGGCCTAAACAAGATTACTATAAAGAATTACTACCTACTACTATTAATTATAGAATCTCTAGAGCGTCTAGCCTAAGTAAAGGTGTACACTAAGCTAGATATTAGAGACGCTTACTATAGAATTAGAATTAAGAAGAGGGATAAATAAAAGACTGCGTTTAGGACAAGGTATAGCTATTTTAAGTACATAGTAATACTACTTAGACTTACTAATACACCTGCCTAATTCTAGGCTTATATAAACGAAGCCTTAGTAGAATTAGTTAATATTATATATATTATCTACTTAGACAATATCCTAATCTTCTCTAATATAGAAGAGGAGTATATTAGATATGTTAAGGAGGTCTTAATAAGGCTGCGTAAAGCAAAGCTATTTATAAAGCTTTCTAAGTGTAAATAGCATATACAGCATACAGAGTTTCTTAAATATATAGTATCTTCTAGAAGAGTTAGTATCAACCTAGAATAGGTTAAAACAATCTAGAACTAGCTAGTACTAGCTACTGTGTGTAACATCTGTGTATTTATAGGTTTTATAAACTACTATAGAAGGTTTATTACAGAGTTTAGCTGTATTATACTGCCCCTAACTATATTAACAAAGAAGTTACTAGAGTAAGCCTAGAGCAGACTAGCTATAAAGAGAAAGAAAGGTTAATGCCTAGATTTACTAAAAGAGGTAAAAGAGGCAGTAAGGCACTTAAAAGACGCGTTTCTAAGGGTACCTATACTTACTTACTTTAAGAGGAAGAGACTAATAAGACTAGAGGTTAATACCTTAAGTAGAGCAATCTTAGGTATCTTAAGCTAGAATAGCCTAGAACTAGATAATAAGGACTAATAGAGACTAGTTAACTTCTACTTATATAAACTTATCTAAGTAAAGTATAACTTTAATACCTATAACTAAGAATTACTAGCTATAGTGCAGAGTATAAAGTACTAGCAGTATTACCTCTCTAGAATCTACTTTAAGATCCTTACAGACTATATAAACCTAAAGTAGTTTATAGAGACTAAGGTACTAAACTACTAACAAGTTAGATTATACTTAGTACTAAGTTAGTATAACTTTGTCTTAAACTACAGACTAGAGAGTATAAATCTAGCAGATAGGCTATTATAAAGGCTAGATTACATAGTAGAGGCATAAAAACTATCTTAGAAATGTAATAAAGCTTTTATATAACTACTAAAAGATCTGCTCTTAAAGAAGAAGGAGTATACTACTTAGGTGTTAGTAGTACAAACAAGAGCTACTAAATACAAAGACATATTACTTAAAATAAAAATAGTCCTAAGAGAATTCTAGAAAGCTAATAGACGTGCTTCTAAGGAATTTTAAACTATATAAGAAGAAACTAGTATAGAACTAGATATAGATAGTTAGTTAGATAAATCTAGTTCTAAAGCAGGCTAGAACAACCTAGAATAAGGTATATTAGCTTAGTTAGGTATAAGACACCTAACTATGTTTAAAGAGAAGGCAGCAGCGCTATAGGAGTGCTATAACAGCCTGCTTATAAGTATTTTAGCATAAGAAGAACTCTTAGAAAGCTCTAGCGCTAATATAGGTAGAAGAATATAAGAGAGGATATTAGCTAGTACTGCTAGAAATGTGTGCCTTATAAGAGATTAACCTCTACACAACACAGTCTGTATAGATTGCTTACGCCTTTACTACTACTAAACAGGCTTTAAGAAGAAGTAATAATAGATTCTATTATAGAGTTACCTCTAAGCAAGCTTAGTAAAGTAGTGTACAACGTAATACTTGTAATTATATGCTAATTAACAAAGATAGCAGACTATATTCTAGTAAGAGGTAATTAGGATAGAGTTAACCTTATACATGCCTAGATAAGAGAAGTAATTTAACTCTATAGAGTTCTAAAGCGTATTATCTTAGACAGAGGTTCTTTAATAAATATAGGTTACTAGAGAACTTTCTAACACTACCTAAACTCTAAAAAGGTATTATTATCTGTTGCAACGTTACTAAACGCCGGATCTACCTACTAGAAGCTCGCTCTACCTAGATCTACTCTACCTAAGGTTAGGCCAACTTACTAATAGATTTAAATCTCTCCTTACTTATGCTACGTATGCAACGCGTTAATTGCCTATATTAGGTATACTAAGCAATTAACTAATAGGAGCACAGAACGCTTAATAAGCATATAAATAGTAACCTAAGTAGACACCTATATATAAATTAATAATCTATCTCCTACTTATTCCTAAGCTAGTTATCTAAACAACAGTTATAAGCCTAGCTTTTTAAGACTAGGACAATCTCTTTCTATATACTTAGCTAGGATACACTGCTTAGTAACTACTTCTCTTATATCTTTACAACTCTAATTAATCTATATAATAACTAACACTCTAATCTCTAAGGGAGCTTATACGCTGACTAATTAATCCTAATAGCTAGGATAGTATATCTAACTCTAATTCTATGCTATAAGCAAGAGAATATAGAAGTAGATTAATCTATTAGCTAAGGACGCAATCCTAATCTACAAAGCTAAGCCTAAGTAGCTAGAGCTACCTAGCTTAATAACCTTAGATGCTGCTAACCTATATAAGATACAGATTACTAAGTATAGAGCAAAATTAAGCAACTAAGCCTCCTAGTCTACGTGCTTATAGAACCTATAGACCTAGGTTAACTCTATAGTAGACCTAGCAATTATATCTCTAGCTATAATAACGCTTGTTAAAGAGAAGAAGTTAATTCTCTAAGCTCTAATTAAGGTACTAAAGAAGGAGCTAGCTCTATCTAATACTAGTAAGAAGAACTTAGTACATGCATAGTACTAAGCTTATCTCTAGAAGGCTAAGTAGAGTTAACAGAATCCTAAGAAGTAGCACTAGGAGTAGAACCTCCTATATAGCAAGGCTAAAGCTCTTAAGATTACTAACGTAGAAGGCAAGCTTATAGTATATAACTTCTTAGACTTATTAATAAAGATTACACTAGACTAGTCTAGAGCTATGCAACAGTCTATTGTCTAGAACTTAGTACTAGGTAATAAGACACTTACTCTAGATAAAGTTAGCAAAGTGTATTTAGGTCTCCTTTAGGAGTACTCTGTTTAAGCTCTCTATAGCTTAGGTAGAGTGTTTACTACTATAGGTTAACTAGCTTAAACACAGTTGTTATTAAACAACTAATCTAACTAAGAAAAGATTAACTGCCTATATAGATAATTATACTTTTAGAAGCTAATTAACTATAACCTGTTAGAGGCAGCTCTTATAGGTAAACTATTTACCCCTAGTAATTAAGTTAAGAAAGAGATTCTAAAACGCCTTAATAAACCTAAGTATAAGGACTAGAAAGCTGAGGTTATTAAGAAGAGATAGATAAAGGATATCTATGCTATAACAAGCAGCAACAACTACCCTAGGTTAATTGCAGCAGTACTAATAGACTCTACTCTAATAGCACCTTAATCTATAGAGCACAGAATCTACTTAACTATAGATTTTAACACTTATCTCTTATTAGACAGTACTATCCTTAATAACAGAGCAGCTCTCTACTTAGTTAATAAGCTTAAGCTTATTAATCCTACTACTTTCTAAGAAGCTAAGAAGCTTACTTGTGTAGAGGCCGGCACCTAGTCCTTTCTAATCTTAGGCACTAGCACTAGAGTAATTAAGAAAGTACTACATAAGAAGAGCAGAGAACGTATAGAAGATTTAATCCTTTACAATGTTACTATAGTAGAGGGATCTTACATTAATATAGTGTTAGAAGCCTAATTAAAGAAGGTAGGTATATAGTACTTAAGATTAGATTTAACACTGCGTATTAGCTTATTACAGAAGAGCGTTGTACTAGCTACTTTAACACGCTATTATAACCTTACTTTTATAGAATATAAGCTACTGTTAATTTATCTAGCTATAATAAGCGTAACTCTATCTACTTAGAAGCTTATATTATAGACTACCTACTCTAGATCTAATAATAAGGATCTATAGCACACTTAAGTAGAGTATCTAGGTCCTATAGTACTCTAGGCACTTATAAAGAACGCCTAAAACATTGGAATTAACAGGGCCTTATATTAGTAGTGTAAGCACTGTGCTATAATACATACTAGCTAAGTTATATCTAGGAGGCCTAAGGAACAATATCCTAGGCTATACTAGCAGATTACGTAGGATCTCTTTAATATGCCTAAGGGTTATCTAGAAGAGGTATAGATATTGCTAATTAAAGATAAGTATAGTAGGAAGATCTATACCTACCTAATCTATGCTAAGTTATTAGATAAGATTATAAGGGTATTTAAGAAGTTTATAAACGTTCTTTGTACATGTTACATGCTCTGTATATCTATAATTCTCTAGAACAACAACATTGCTACACTACTTTAGTATAGCTAATCACAATTTAGTGTATAGGCAGAAGATTATAGTATAGAGATCTAGAGCACTCTAACGTATACATATAAGCTAAATAGAGGAGTAGAAAGAGCTAGGCAGAAGATTATTACTAAGTTAATTAAGATAAGGAGCAGGGCTAACCTTCTAGCAAAGCTCTAGCTAGAGGTAGTAGCAGTAGCTACGTAGCTATACAATATAAGCCTATCTTATAGCTACAGAATAATTACTCCTAATATAGTATTAGATAATTAGTTTAGGCAGTACTTTAAGTACTATTAACTAGAGCAAATCTGTTACTACTTAGCAGATCTCTAGCTAGATTAGAGTAGAATTTACGCCTATAGATGCTGAGCATATCCTCTAAACAGAGAATAAGCAGCTAGGTATAACAAACAGGGGTTTAAAGTAACTCTAAGAGGCTATATTAGATATTTAGTAGGATACAGAGCGTCTAATATATACAGGATATAGATTTCTAAGCTTAATTAGGTTATAACTACATGTAATATTACTTTTAATAAAAGCTTATTCTATAAGAATAAGAAAGTAGTAGAGTACCTACAATAGGAGCTTAAGTTGATTATAGACCTTTTATATAAGAATAAGGTTAGAGATATAGAAGAAGTGTTTAAAAGTATTTTTAATTAACTCTACGCAGCAGCCTATAAGCAGGCAGGTACTAAAGATCTAGGTTACTCTTAGCAGCAGCTAAGGGGTAAGAATCTAAGAGATAATAATTAACTGCCTAGCTAGCTAGTAGATTATACTAAATAAGGAACATCTCCTATATAAGTAACAAATAAGGCTAGTAAGTTATAGGAAATCTATGCAGGGAATCTAGAGTATTTAGGCCTAAGGACACTAGAGCTTATACCTAAGCCTAGCGTTGTATACTCTAGCAGCCTCTAAGAAGAGCACTTACCTAAAGAAGTAAGCCTGCTAAGAGGAGTAAGATTAGAGAGATTTAGGTAATATAACGCTGCACCTACGCACTCTAAGAGCGCTGCTTCTGCAGCTCTAGGTATTAAGAGCAATATAGCTACTATAGAAGACTTAAATTAATTAGAGGTAATATACACCTTAAGCTTATAACTAGTAAGGAGAAGCAGAAGGTTATACTATCTAGATCTAGAGGATCCTAGAAGTAATACACTAAGAGCTTATTTTCTCCTATATAACTGCTAGCTAGATTATAGAGAAAGCTACCTATTAGATAAGTTAATTCTATTAGGATTAACTAGCACTAAGCTTAAAACAGTATATGCTGTAATATAAGCATTAGCAGAGAAGAAGAAGTAACTGCTAGTCCTAAGCTAAGCTTAACAGCTACACAGGGACTAACTTTCTAACCCTCTACAATAATAGAGAGATCTACTCTCTTACCTATATAGGTAGCTATTTAAGGAAGCTGTAGGTAAAGAGATTACTACTCTGCACAACATAGGCACCTAGAAAGTAATTAATTTACTTACTAGAGATAATAAGCTACTGCTACTTTAATAGGTGTTTATATATAAACTAGATTAGAATAGCTACTCTCTTAAGTGTAAAGCTAGGATAGTAGTATATAGGAATCTCTAAGTTATTAACATAATCTAGTCTACCTATATAGCAACGCTTGCTGCTAGGTCTTTTAGAACTACTATAGCAATTATAGCTAAATTCAACTTAGAAATTATACAGTATAATATTATTAGAGCCTTCTTACATGCCTATAGGGATTACTAGCTAGTAGTAACCTATAAGCTACTAGATAGGTATAAGATACCTAGGAAATGCGTTTAGCTTAAATAAAGACTATATAGGTTAAAAGACTTGCCTCTTCTATAGTATAAGGAGCTCTCTTAAACACTTAGAGTAACTAGGCTTATAGTATCTAAAGAAGAGCCTTGTTTATTCTTTAGCAGTAATTGCTAGATACTACTACTCTTCTACGTTAACAATATACTAGTAATATACTACTCTACCTAGATCTTAGAAGCTAAGTACATAGTAGATATAATTATAGCAGCCTATACAATTAAAGAGCATAGTCTAGTATAATAGTTTCTTAATATTAGAGTACTTAGGAACTAGGAACAGTAGACAATAACACTTGTTTATAACAAGTATATTAATAAAATTACTAAGAAGTTTAACCTTAATAAAACTAGACTCTTCTTATATACCCTACTCTCTACTATAGATCTAGTAAAGAGTACTAGAGAAGCTACTAGGCAGAAGATTAAGAGCTATTAGGAAAGAGTTAGATTAGTACTATACACTGTAATTATACTATAGCTAGATACAGCGTTTGCAGCAGCTAAACTATCTCTATACCTTACTAATCTAAGCAAGGAGCACTTTAAAGCAGTACACTAAATAATTATCTACTTATACTAAACTAGGTATTAGTTAATCTAATATAGCAGGTAAAGTAGAGCTAAGCTGCTTATCTGTAGTAACGTGTTATTTGCTAATAATGTTAAAACTTAGCAATCTTCCTATAGATACCTTATTATGCTCTTTAGTAGGCTAATAGTCTAGAAGGCGTCCTAGTAAGCTACTGTTACTACCTCTACTACTAAGGCAGAGCTTCTAGCACTTAAGTACATTGCTAAAGAGACTATAGTGCTTAAACAGCTATTTACTAAGCTTATACTAATTCTAGAAGCTGCCTAAACAATCTTCTATAACAACTAGCAAAAAATTAGGCTAGTAGTTAGAGAGAATAAGTATATAACAACACAGCTGTGCTATATAGATATATAAAATATATAGTTATAACAGAAGCACACTGTAGGTACGTTTAAAGTACTTTACCTCTCTACTAATAGTATACTAGCAGATAGATTAATAAAAAAACCATTAAGGCAATAGTTTAAGAGGTTTAGAGACTAGCTTAATCTTAAGAACATAATTATAAAAGTTATAGAAGAGCAAGGTATAGGTATATATATAGATTAGAAGAGAGAATAGGGTATTATTAAGAAGCAAAGCTTTATAGCCTTAGGCCTAATCTAAACAGAGAAGAGTTTACTAACAAACTTATTAATAAGAGTATTAATAAGCCTAACAGCTCTCTCCTTATAGCACTTGCCTAGAGCGTAGACCTTATTCTTATTAGTAGCAGTATTAGCAGCAGAGATAGGAGTAGGGGGTAGGAGCAGGGGCAGCTTGTTAGAGGCAGAGGAGGAGAGCAGCAGAGGAGAGCAGTAGAGGAGAGCAGCAGAGGAGAGCTATAGGCAGTAACTACTACCTTAGCAACTACTAATACTATATAGAACTTAGTTCTTAATTTCTTAAGAGCTAAGTCTAAGAGCTAGAGATTATACTGTATAGCTACTAGGAGCTTACAAGCCTTAGAGAGAGTAAGCAAGAGGCTATAAGTATTAGTAAGTAATTAATAGATAAGAGAGTAGGAAGATCTTACTAGAGGTTGTAGTTATGCCTAGAAGCGCAACGCTAGCAGCAAGAGCTGCTACCTAAGTAATTATAGCACTTACTATTTAAACAACTAGCTAAGACACTATTAATACACTCTAGGTATAACTTCTTACACTAGGTTGTTTTAGCACTATAGGTGCTAGAGATAGAAGCAGGAGGTAGAGACGTTATCTGCTTCTTATTACCTAAAGGCGTGTAAGGCAGTAAGAGTAAGCAGGGTAGAGGCAGAAGTAAGAGTAAGCGTAAGTATAAGCGCAAGCAGAGTAGTACAGAGAAGAAGAAGCGCAGTAGCAGTATTAATAACAATAATAACTATAACAGCAATAGCTAGTAGAGTAGTAAGCCTAAGAGAGAAGCTAGCAGTAAGCTTAGAGAGCTTAGAGGTAGCAAGGTAGTAAGCAAGGTAGAGCGCCTATAGGAAGATTAGGCAGTAGACATAGTAGCCGTATACGCCTTCTACGCAGCAGAACATTTCTATAGGCATTAGCGTTTAAGTAACAGATATAGGTACAGATTAATTAGAGGAGTACTAACCTTAACTATAGTACAGAGTTATACTAAAATAGAAGATAGAATAAGCAATAGATTAGTATTATAGGAAGCTTACTTACTAATTTCTTAGTATATATAATATACGCCTTAACAAAAACTAGCATAAGCTCCTAAATAGGCAAGTCTTATATACTTAACTTGCCTAGAGGGTGTGTTGCAACGTTACTAAACGCTAGATCTACCTACTAGAGGCTTACCCTACCTAGATCTACTCTACCTAAGGTTAGGCTAACTTACTAATAGATTTAAATTTCTTCTTACTTATACTACATATACAACGCGTTAATTGCCTATATTAGCTATACTAAGCAATTAACTAATAGAAGCACAGAACGCTTAATAAGCATATAAATAGTAACCTAAGTAGACACCTACATATAAATTAATAATCTATCTCCTACTTATTCCTAAACTAGTTATCTAAACAATATTATCTGCTTATTATCTACAGACTAATAGATAGACAGAAAGACAGAATTAAACTCTAGAGCAGTACCTAAGGTGTTGCTACTCTCTAGAGCAGGATAATTAGGTAATATAGATCTTAGTTATAGAGTTAATATATAATAATAGCCTCTATACTACTATAAGGACTATACTGTTTTAAGTAAACTACAGAAGAACTTCTAGGAGAGTAGATTAGCCTAGTATACCTCTTAAGTAGAGAGAATTACCTCTAGAGTTATAAGTTATAACTAAGGTTCTTATATTATAAAGAGGATGCAAGAAAAAGATACTTACTATAAATGCGTATTAGAAGGTATATTAGAACAAGAGCAGGCTACTAATACCTTTTAGTATAAAAGACTAAGTAATAGTCTTAAACTGCTATATAAAGTCTATAAGGCTAAAGTAGAAACTAAATTAGAAATATATTAGACTAGACCGTATAGTAGCCTAGATTTAGCTAATATTGTTTAAAGTAGACCTGCTTAGCCTAAAGAGTGTCTATCTAGTGTTCTATATATCCTTCTTAGAACCTTTTAATCCTAAAGAGAAAATTCTATACCTAGATTACTAGATTATAGATATACTCTACACCTTTAGTAATAATATATAGAAGGTTAGAAGAATTATTAAAAGAAGCTAAGATAATAAAGAATAATAGCTATACTATATAAAGTAGTCTAGATATACTAATAAAGAGAACACCTAGAAGCCTAGAGTAAATATTTCCTCTAACGCTCTTAAAGAGTTCTAGAATAGAAAGAAAATTCTTTTAAAAAGATAATAAACCTTGCAGACTGTTAAAAGGCAGCTAGGTTAGCCCTCTAAAAAGATAGGGGATAGTTAAGCCTAGCAGCTAAAAAATTAGAAATCTCTAAGTTAGATAAGAAGAAATCTAAAGTTACCTTTACTATTTTTTCTACAGGGTTTTAGGTGTTTAATAGCACTTAGATCTAACAGAGAACAGAGTACGCTAGAATAGCCTATAATAGTCTAATATAGTTAAGAATATAGAAGAAGAGGTTATTATATATTATTAAAAGCTGTAGAGGCAGTAGGTATCTTAAAGCACTCTAGGTGCAGTATTATAGCCTAGAACGCTATAAAATAACTAAGAATACTACAGAGTTATCTACTATATCTACTAGAGAATTATAAGGAACTAGTATAAGTAAGAAGCTTCTTACGCTCCTTCTTCTTAGACCTAAAACGCTTAGTTAGCTAACTCTTAGCCGGACTAGTAGCAGTATCCTTCTTAGCCTCTAAGGCTAAAATCTTAATAACTAGGTTAGCAGTATAACTGTTTAACTCTCTTAATTTAGTATTAATAACAGTGCTCTTAGCCCATTATATATTAGAATATGCTATAATAGCTAAGAATAGCTAGAAAGAGGGTAAACTTACCTTCTTAGTAGGGGTTAAGGCCTTAGCAGTAATCTTAGCATCTAACTTACGCTTCTAACTCTTAACCTTAGCCTAGATAGGCACCTTATTACGCTTGCAACTATTAGGCTAAATATCAGTAATTAGGTTCTTAGCTAAACAAAGTGCACTAGAATAAAGAAACAGCTTTTTAGTATAAGGACTAAAGTTACTAGAAATAGTTAGTTATATACTATAATAGCTTAGAATACTCTATTATAAAACAGAAAGACCTATACTATAATTCTCTTAGCTAAAAAGCAATAGATCTTAGTAAGGTAGGTAATATTAAGCTCTTTTTTATTAGTAGTGTGTTTATTATAGTAGTAGTTCTTAAGATAAGTATAGATAGCTGTAAGGTACTTATAATACTTTTTAGAGATATATAAGGTAGTAGTATATATAAAAATAGCCTAAAATAACTAAATATACTGTAAAACAGTTAGAGGTAGTAAGGAAGTACTTCTAGCACCTTATAGTCTAAATACTGTCTCTGTTCTTAAGCTTAAAGAGCTAAGACTAGTAGATTTACTAATCTTTATTAGTAATTAGAAGAAAGTAGCAGCTAACTATACTACCTATATAATACTCTAAAGTGCTAAAAAAGATAATATAGTAAACACAGATATAGATAAAATAGATAGTATAGTTAGCTATATTGTTAAATATAAGCATAAAGTCTATAATAGATAGAAAGAGCAAAGCTAAGGCCTATATAAGTAAGTATAGTCTGCTATAGCCTAGAATAGCGTAGAATAAGCTGCTATACACTATTTAGCACTAGAAGACCTTAGAAAGACCCTTTTCTACCTAAAGGTACCTATCTTAGCTAATATGCGCTAGAATAGGGTATAATGCTCTAGAAGAGGAATAAATATAAGAAAGAGTAAAAAGTTAATTTTTAGAGAAACTTACTAAAGAATGTAGTAGGAAATAGGAGTAACAGACTAAATTAACAAAGGAGAGCCTTATATATAGTACTCTACTAACAGCTAGAGCAGCTATGCTCTTACTACAGGAATTAGCAGTAAAGGTAAGAGAGAGAAAAGAAAGGCGCGTGCCTAGGTAAAGGTAGAAATTTAAGCCTTTAGTTAGTTAGCATAGGATATACTACAACAGACTATGTTAGACTATAACATCCCCTACTAGGGCGTATTAGCCTAACATTTAGTTAATTAGGATAATTAACCTAAGAAGAGAGATATTATTAGCCTAATAGCTAACGCCTTAGAGGGTTGTTACAGAGTAACCTATTCTAGTTTAAGCCTAGTATAAATAGTCTCTTGTACTAGATTAATACCTAGTATTAAACAGTCTATAATTTATTTAGTTTAGAAAGACATAATAAAGAAGAGTATACAGTAAAAAGCACTAACTAAAACAAGCCTAATCTCTCTGCCTGTAGCACTAAAATTATAACATATGTATTGTAATAAAAGATTATTAAGAACCTAGTAAACACATTCTATATAACGCTAGAGCTAGAGTAACTTAGTAAGTTAAACGTTAAGTAACTTCTAATAAATCTAAGAGTTAACAGCGTACCTTAGTAGGCAGGTAAGACTTAACATCTACCTACTAGTTAGAGGCTGGAATCTCTAGATTTGTAGGTTAGTAGGTTAAGAGGTTAGTATCTACTAACTGTAGACAACAACCTCTTAACTAGAAAACACTAGCTTATTTTATAAGAGAGGCCTAATAACCTAGCTATAAGACCTTAATCCTATGCCTACAACATTGTATATATCTACCTCTTTAACTGCTCTAAGCAATATGTTATTTAAAAGAATTCCTAATAAGAGATACTAGCTTCCTTTATATGCCCTAAGCCCTAGAATAACGCTAAGACCTAGACTTCTCTAATACTAGCAGCATAAAAGCATGCCCTAAGTATACCTGCTTAGTACTATTACGCCTATTAATAACAAGGCCCTATATTATAAATGTAGCATTAATTATATATAACCTCTTCTTATTAATAGTATTCTCTACTGCTAGTTTAAGATTAATAAAGTAATAAGGGTATATATATTTAGTTAGCGCGTCTTATTAGCGCTTGCTTTAACAATACTAGAGCAGGCTACCTAAGCTATAAGATAGAACAGGACTATTCTAGGTATTCTTTTTACAGGCTTCTTTAAAGAAGTAGGTTCGCTAGTCTTTAGAGAAGTAAAAACTGTGTAAGGTATAGAGTAGCTTAGGTTATTACTTATAAGGTAGTTAATAGTTAGTTATTAACAACAGAGTTGTTGTAAGTATAAATAAATAGCACTACTACAAGTCTAGGGTCTGTAGAATAATAATAAATAGACGTTATTATTTAGAAGAATTACCTTCTAGGAAGTGTAAGGCAATACTGTTACTATAATTGCTGTTGTTTATAGCACTGTTGCAAATGTATTAGATAAGTTTCCTCCTAAAATCCAGCTACAAAATTAAGACACGAAACGGCTAAGGGCTAGATTAAACAGTCTATAGTTAATTATATATTTCTATTACTAATTATATTATTACTACTTATATTATTACCTTATCTTTTAGTACACCTTGCCTTAGGGCCTAATAATAGTTATTTATGTCTACGTTCTTATAGTAAAGAGTATCTGTATTAAAGCTAGTTTATCTAAGTAATAATATGTAAACAAAGCTAGAAAACAATTAACTTCTAAAGCTATGCCTAGCTAGTGTAAATGTACTATAGGCAGGTAAGAGAGATAGGACAAAAATTTATAGTGTTAGCTAAGATAAGACAAATTCTTAGAGGTTAAGCTTCTAATAATTTAGGAGAATGTATACGTATATATATACTAAGAGGTTACTAGAGTCTAGAAGAGCTCTAAAGTGTCTCTAAGAGTTAGTATACCTAACGTAGAAAGTCTCTAATACTAGCCTCTTTTCTGTTTATAGTTTGTTCTAGACTATTAAACACTATATACCTAATACTTACCTGTTTAGACTCTATAAAAACCTCTAATATAAGAGGAAAATAGTTTAGAAAAAGCTAGCTTACTTATTAGTAGGTGCTTAGATCTATTAGGTAATAATAGTATAGATAGCTCCCTATAAGTGTATCTAGAACTAGTTTACTACTTCCTAGGTAACCTTAATTAGAAATCTATAGACATTTTTTAACTCTAAAATCTGTAGCTAGAACTATTAAGAAGTTAAGTAATAGTTTAGTAGATTACTAACTAAGTGTTTAGCTAGTACTACCTTATAGAGTATCTGCAGCCTTACTATAGTCTTTTTAAAGATTTAGTACTCTTAGTCTAGTAGATTTAACTTCTAGAAGTATAGTAGAAAATATAGTGTAAACTATATAGGTTTATAGTAGGTTCTCTTTATAGAGTACCTAGTACTATACTATAGTGTTTATAAAGTACTACTACTCTAAGTCTTAGAACTGTAATAACTTAAGAGCTAGTATTTAGTATAGTAATCTACTACTCTAGAGTATTTAGTATAATAACTTGTTTTCTCTATAGGTTATTAAGTATTATTACCTAGGCTCTATATCTAAAAGCTCTGTAGAGATATTATTTCTCTTATTCTAAATAGCTAGAGTTAAAGTTATTAGAGACGTAGACTTATTTACCTTACTACTATAGTAGTTCAGTTAGATATATTATTATCTTTACCTAAGGATACCTTATAGAGTATCTAGTTAGTACCTAGAAGTTATTCTACTTCTACGTAAGTAAGCCTAAGGTAACACGCTATATATAGGTAGTTTACTATAATAATATCTAGAGGTGTTACTCTATACTTAGATTAATCCTATAATAGGAGTATATCTGTTAATTACACAGTGTTAACTATTACCTTTATTATATTATTAGTTGTTATTTGCTTTAGACTTAGAGTACTTTATAGACGTATAGTAAGTAGCCTTTTAGGTACGTATTATTCCTTACTAACTATATAAAGTGTAGGTGTTTAATTATTTAGAAGGTAAGTAATAAGGTAGTAGAATATTAGTAGAGTAGTAGATTAAAGTAAGAGTGTTATAGTATATAAAGAGTAGATACCTTAACTTTATCTTCTTTATATACACTCTACTTTACACTCTATATACTTTCTACTCTACCTCTTTATTATTATGCCTCTTCTGTCTTTATGTATAAACAATATTAAGCTACTAGATCTTATCTATATACTGTCTTATAACATAGCTCTGCAGCCTTTTCTTCTACAATTTTAGTATTATAACTACATAAAGAAGCTTACTACTAAGTCCTCTACAGATTCTAATAGCTTAATTAAGTTGTTTATTTAAGTCTTTAGGTGTTCTATAGAGTACTATATATATAAGAATAATTTTAGCGTATATAATAGCTACTTCTCTAGTAATATTAGTAGACATATTAAGCTAAGTTTAGAACTCTACCTAGTGCCTACCTAATACAAATTTATATAGGTTACGTTTTACTTCTATTCTACTATTACTATGCTTAACTTCTTTATTAAGCGCGCTATCTATAAGATAAATAAAGAGACTACCTAATAAGGTAACACTATAACTAAGAATAATATTACAGATATTATCTAGCACTACTAGTAGACTGTGTTTAATAGTGCTATGTCTACTAGCTAATCTTTCTACACGCGCTCTGCCTTACTTATTATCTTCTTAATCCTAAGCTCTATAAGCTTACTACTAGCTTCTCTCTAGAGCTTACTACCCTACTAGCTATTGCTGTTATAGTTACTGTTGCTATTACGCTCTGCCTCCTCTGCGCTGCCCTACTTGCCCTTACACTTACCTTTCCTCTTACTTCTACTCTACTTGCTCTTACTACCTTATACGCCTTTAGGCAATAAAGATTAGATATTATCTCTACTCTATACTCCTGCCTCTAGCACCTGTAGTAGTAAAATAACTAAGCGTAGTAAGTCCTACCTAGAGTATATTAACAGTGTCCTAGCTAGTTGTTTAAACAGTAGGTGCTTTAATTACTTAGGTAGTAGCTCCTACTACTAGCGTTGTGCCTTTAGGCATAACTACAATCTCTAGTAAGATCTTTTCTTTCTTTTATCTGTTAATTGCTTACTAATATATATAGCTCTGCGCTTACTCTCTCTAAAGCTTATAAGCTTCTAGCAGCTATATAAAGTAATCTCTAGCTCTTAGACTTAGCTCTTAAGAAATTAAGAACTAAGTTCTATATAGTATTAGTAGTTACTAAGGCAGTAGTTGTTGCCTATAGACCTCTCCTACTACCTGCCTTCTTCTCTAAGCTGCCCCTACCTATACCTACTGCTTCTACCTCTGCTAACGCTAACGCTCTAGCTACTAAGAATAAGGTCTGTACTCTAGGTAAGCGCTATAAGAAGAGAGCTGTTAAGCTTATTAATAGTCTTATTAATAAGTTTGTTAGTAAACCTATTAGTTCTTAGATTAGGCCTAAGGCTATAGAGCTTTACTCCTTAATAATACTCTGTTCTCTCTTCTAATATATATATATACCTATGCCTTACTTATCTATAACTGTTATAATTATATTCTTAAGGTTAAGCTACTCTCTAAAACTCTTAAACTGCTACTTAAATAGATTTTTGTTAATCTATCTGCTAGTATACTATTAGTAGAGAGATAGAGCACTTTAAATATACCTGCAGTATACTTCTATTATAACTACACATTTTATATATCTATATAGCGCAGCTGTGTTGTTATACGCTTATTCTTTCTAACTACTAGCCTAATTATTTGCTAGTTATTATAGAAGATTGTTTAGGCAGCTTCTAGGATTAGTATTAGCTTATTAAATAGCTGTTTAAGCACTATAGTCTTCTTAGTAACGTGCTTAAGCGCTAAGAGCTCTGCCTTAGTAGTAGAGGTAGTAATAGTAGCTTACTAGAACGCCTTCTATACTATTAGCCTACTAAAGAGTATTATAAGGTACCTATAGGAAGATTACTAAGTCTTACTATTATTAGCAAATAATGCGTTACTATAAATAAGTAGCTTAGCTCTACAGACTACTGTGCCTACTGTATTAGATTAACTAATACCTAGTCTAGTATAAGTAGATAATTATCTGGTATACTGCTTTAAAGTACTTCTTACTTAGATTAGTAAGGAATAGAGATAGTTTAGCTACTGTAAACGCTATATCTAGTTACAGTATAATTACAGTGTATAGCACTAATCTAACCTTTTTCTAATAGCTCTTATTCTCCTGCCTAGTAGCTTTTCTAGTACTCTTTACTAGATCTATAGTAGAAAGCAGAGTATATAGAAAGAGTCTAGTTTTACTAAAGTTAAACTTCTTAGTAATTTTATTTATATAATTGTTGTAAACAAGCGTTATTATCCTCTGTTTCTAGTTTCTTAGTACTCTAATATTAAGAAACTATTAAACTAGGCCTTACTCTTTAATTGTATAGGCTGCTGCAATTATATCTATAATATACTTTGCCTTAGTAATTTAGGTAGAGTAGTACATTACTAGTATATTTTTAACGTAGAAGAGCAGTAGTATCTAGTAATTACTGCTAAAGAATAAACAAGGCTCTTCTTTAGATACTATAAGCCTAGTAACTTTAAGTATTAAAGAGAGCTCCTTATACTATAGAAGAAGTAAGTCTTTTAATCTATACAGTACTTATTTAAGCTAAATATATTTCCTAGGTATCTTATACCTATCTAGTAGCTTATAGGTTACTACTAGCTAGTAATCTCTATAGGTATATAAGAAGGCTCTAATAATATTATACTGTATAATTTCTAAGTTAAATTTTAGCTATAATTGTGTTAGGGGCTTTCTACCTCGGGCATGCCAACCCTTAGGAACACCTCGGGGCGACTACGGTCACCCCTTAGAGCCTACACACACGTATATATCCCCCTAAATCCTTAGGGGCTTAACCCCTAAGGATTTGTCTCTTATCTTATCTAATACTATACGTTTCGTCCTGTCTCTTGCCTGCCTACAGTGCCCTTACAATTCAAATCCTTTATACTCCCTCTTAGAAGAGGCAGTTAAGAGATCTCCGATTTTTTCCATACCCATTACGATGGTTAGAAATCGACGTCGCTAACGTGCTGCTGGCAACGACAACGCACCAGGCTCGCGACAGCCCAGCCCCAGTAGCGACCTAACAGATGCCTAGAGGTATCCCATACACAATGTAGTAGCGAACTTGTTACTACTAGGCATGCCTTAGGTTAATACAACGCCTAGTACATCTAACAACTAAGCGTTAGGTCCTACTAAATTAGGAGACAAACAGGCTTATAGCCCTACTAGCCCCCTAACAGATGCGCTATCCTATCTAAGTTAGATAAACTTAGCGACTAGTTTAAATGCAGACCCTCTAGCTGCTATAGGGGCGCCTAGGGTAGAACCTGTAGCTATCCTAACTACAGGCCAGCCTTTATTTGTTAAGCAACTCCTTAAGAACCTTTTTAAGGCAGAGCTTGCTAGAGCTACTAAGGCTAAATTAGTTATCTAAAGGAACTAGATTAACTAAGCCTTATAAGCCCTAGGCTTAACTAAGGGCAGGAACTAACTAGAACCTACCTAGCCAGCGTTTAATAAGGCTAGAAAGATTATCTAAGTGTTAAACAACATTTAACCTAAACCTAAGCTAGGTACAGAGAGCAGAGCTCTATCCCTCTAGTAGGTAGACTAGTAGATTAAGGACATTAAGACAGCCTTTTAATACGCCTAAGTACTAGAAGACTCTATTATAAGAACCTACTAGGCTATAGGTACTATTTAGTTCGGCATCTATTACAAACTAATCTAACAACAGATTAACTAGAGATCTATCTAATTATAGTCTAACCTTAAGGTAGAGGAGAAGCAACTTGTGCAAGACCCTGTTCTTACTAAGTACAAGAACTATACTAAGTTCTTTAACATTAAGTAGAGAGAAGGTAATACAGTTAACACCTTTCTAATGCTGTTAAATTACTAGAAGTTACTACTACTACACAGCTTCTTTAAGTTTAATAATAGTACTAAGGACTATAACTTTAAGATTGCTTTTATTTAGTCTAAAACCCTGCCTTATCTCTAATAGGAGATCTAGCGTAACAGCAGTTTAGATAACATCTAATAATAGCACAAGTTTAAACAAGCTCTCTGTAACACAGAGACAGCAGCTTGTCCTGTAGTTACTTATAAGAGTAACAACACTAACTACAGTAAAAGACATGCTATATCTCCTAATTAGAAGAGAAACAAAAGGCATGCTAGTTGTAGAGGTACACTATCCCGTAGCCGGGGCAACAGCACCCTAGTAGCTACCTAGTCTAATAACAGTAACAAGGGCTAGAGTTAAAACAAAGACTAGAGTAACTAGAAGAGTTACTAGAAAAACTGTAGTAGCTACAACTCCTACTATAAGGGGAATAATAATAGAAACTCCTAGTTAACAGGAGAGTTAGGAAAAGAGAAGCTCTAGTTGCTAACCTCTCCTAACTATAACTAGGGCCTAAAACTAAGAGGGAACAAACCTGCATTGCAGTTACTATATCCCTCTAGAACCCTAATAGGTCCCTAAAACTGCTCTAAGCCCTCTACAACTTAGGAGCAGAGCTAAACCTTATTAGTTAGTAGGTAGTAGATAACCTACACCTAGAATATAAACTGTTCTATTAAAGGCTAGCAGCTACATCTCTTAATAGCAACTACCTAGACGTCTAACAACCCTATAATCTAACTATTAATTACCTAGACAGCAACAGCATAGTTAAATCTGTAGGACTGCAGGAGTTCTAGTTAGCTGTATTTAAGAGGTACGACCTAGTACTAGGCTACCTATAGTTAGCATCTGCTAACCTGTGCATCTGCTTCTCTAAAGGCATATATAAGTAGTTCCCCTATAACGCAGAGAGAGTGCATATTACTACTATATAGGATCTGTTCTACTCTATAGAACTAGGGGAGAAAGCTTACTTAATGCACCTAGGTAACCTAGTCTACTAAGTCCTAGAGAAGACAATTAACAACCTTTTAGAAAGCGACTAGAAAGGCAGTAGACAACTACTAGCCCAGAGGCCGAGCAGAGACGCTGTCCTAGACGCAGAATACTTCTATAATAAGAGACTCCTCTAGCTCTAGAATAAAATGCTCAAGGTTGTAGATTACCTTTAGCATTGCGTTGCGCAGCACCTAAATCTATTATAGCTCCCTAAAGCTACAGGTAAGCGCATAGTAGCAAGTATTATCTATAAGCCCCTTTAACGCTCTAAGATACTACCTATAAGCATAGCCTAAGTTCTTCTAGACAGTAACAAAGACTATCCTTTAGTTAACTCTGCAGATAATAAACTAGACTTAGAGGAGCTTAAACACGTTCCTCTAGAGCTGCACTATAAGTAGTTTATATTTAGTAAGCACTAGTCTAGTGTATTAGCACTGTATTAGGATTATAATTACTCTATTAATATTAAACTAGGGAGCAAGATACTAAACATGCCTATCTATAACCTCTCTAGGAAGAAGCTAGAAATACTACAGGCCTACCTTAATACGGCGCAGGAGAAAGGTTAGATACGTCTAAGCAAGTCCCCTGCTAGAGCACCTATCCTGTTCGTGCTAAAAGCTAATAGTACACTGCAACTCTGTGTAGATTACAGGGGCCTTAACAAGGTTACTATTAAGAACTAGTATTCTATTCTCCTTGTAAATAAAATGCTAGATAGGCTATTAAAAGCAGCTATCTTCTCTAAGCTAGATCTACGTGATACCTATTATAGGCTCTAGATTAAGAAAGGCGATAAGTAGAAGACAGCTTTTAAAACTAGGTACGGCTATTTTAAGTACTTAGTTATGCCTTTTAGATTAGCAAACGCTCTAGTAACGTTCTAATTCTATATCTAGAGAGCCCTAGAGGGTCTTATAGACTGTACCTGTGTAGTGTACCTAGATAATATCCTTATATACTTAGAGCATAAGGAGGATTATTAAGCCTATGTTAAAGAGATCCTAGATTAACTTGTTAAATAGGGGTTGTTCTGTAAGGCAAGCAAATGCTTATTTATAACAAAGTTAGTTAAGTTCCTAGGCTTTATTGTTACGCCTAGTAGAGTAGTTATAAACCCTGTCTGCGTGCAGACAATCTAGGAGTAGCTAGAGCCTAAGAGATACAAGGACATCTAAGTGTTTCTTAGCTTTGCTAACTTTTATTAAAGGTTTATCTTTAACTATTCTAGGATTGTCTACCTGTTAGTAGACTATATAACCTCTGCCTAGAGGCCGGAGTTAGAGCTAGAAGGCTCTACTTTAACAAAGAGGGGGAAGAAAACGCTAGCAAAAACCTAAAAAGGCCTAATAAGATAGTACAAACTATAGAGTTAGCTAGAGGAAGTACGCTAGGCCTTCTTTACTATTAGGAAAAAGTTTACTAAAGCACCTGTGCTACAACACTTTAATCCTACTAAGCTAATTATAGTCCTTACTAACGCGTTAGACTTTGCTATAGCTGCTATATTACTACAACTACAATTGTTAGAGGTATTAACAGAACAACACTAGAAGCTAGTAGCGTTCTAGAGTAGGAAGCTTTAAGGTCTATTAATTAGATAGCATACTTATAATAAGGAACTAGCCGCAATTGTTAAGGCATTTAGGTAGTAGCAACACTACCTTAAACACGCCCTGTTAACAGTCTAAGTACTTTCTAATTATAACAACCTGCGGTACTTTATAACTACAAAGGAGCTCTCCCCTAAGCAAGCACGCTAGGCAGAGGAGCTAGCTAGGTACGACTTTAAAGTTAAGTACAAGCCTAGACTAGAGAACCCTACAGATAGCCTATTAAGGCGTCTAGATTATGCAAAGGGACTAGTTATTAGAAAGCAGCAGGCACTACGCGATGCTATACTACTAACGCTCTAACAGAAGCTTTAAATATAGACTATCTAGAAGTCTAAGGCTTAAAACGTTAAATAGGCAACTAGAGCGATAGGCAGCCCTAGTAGAGGTCCTGCAGGATCCTAGCAACTCTCTAAAACTGCCTCTAAGGAATTCTACCTATTAACAGGTACTAGAGATACGTCTTCCTTAGCTCTTAACTAGCTATCTACAGGCTATAGCAACTAGGGTTAATCTAAATTATTTAAAGCTTAGGAACCTAACTTTAACGTTGTAGAGGCTCTCTTTTGTAACCTTAATAGACAAGTTAGGTTACCTACTTACCTTGCAAATAATACTACGCAAGGTAAATCTGCATACGCCCTAGACACACTAGAACGCCTAACTAACTACATTAAACAGGTTTAGGAGCAGAACGCTGCTTATAAGTTGTTAATAAGTTAGGAAGCAGGCAGAGCAGCTAAGGGTTACTGCTACTAGAAGGTTAACCTTAGTAGGATCCTGCGCAGGAGTAGGAAAGTATAGATTCCCTAAGATATAACTCTTTACTAAACTATCCTTGCAAAGAACTATAACGACCCTATAAGGGGTTATTATAGTTGTAAGAAGACTGCCTAGCTATTAAAACAAAAGTACTACTAGCTAAACCTAAAGAAGGATGTACATAAGTACGTTTAGCGTTGTACAGCATGCTAACTAAACAAGATCTGCAGGCACAAGCTATAGAGTTTGCTAGTCCTACTCTCTGTACCTAATATACCTTAGCAGTACTACTCTCTAGACTTTGTAACAGACCTACTAACGTTAAAGGATAACTAAGGGAACGAGTATAACTTAATCCTAGTCCTAGTTAATAGGTTTAGCAAGTATGTCTAGTACCTGCCTATAACTAAAGCAATTACTTTCTAGAGGGTAGCTAAACTACTGCTCTAGCAGTGCTTCCTTAAACATAGTCCCCCTAATACTCTGATATTAGACTAAGGGTTAGTGTTTACTAGTTAATTCTAGTCTAATATCTGCTACTACTTAAAGATTAACTATTGCCTTAGCACGGCCTTTTACCTACAGACTAACGGACAGACAGAACGCTAAAACTAGGAGTTAGAAACCTACCTGCGCATCTATATAAACTACTAATAGGATAACTAGGTAGACTTATTACTATACGCAGAGTATGTATACAACTTAAAGGCTTACTTAGCATACAGGGAGTCCCTTATTAAAGTAGCTTACAGAATTAACCTGCAAGGCTTTAATAGAGTCCTAGATAAGCACTAGTTATACTGTCTCCTAGAAGCCTAGGCTGACAGTAGAAAGGCACTAGACCTTTGCTAGCAGGTAATTAGATAGCTAGAGCAGTAGCACGACCTTTAGGTAGCAGCAAAGAACAGCTTAGAGTACGCCTAGAAGAGCAATTCTTGTTAGTATAACACTAAGCAGGCAGATAGACACTTTGCTAAAGGTAAGCAACTGTTGCTCTAAGCAAAGAACCTAGCAACCGGCCGACTATCTAAGAAGTTTAATGCCTGTTACCTAGGTCTATTTACTATTATAAAGAAGATTAGCAAGCTAGCTTATAAGCTAGACCTACTACTATTAATAGACAGAGTGTACCTAGTGTTTAATATATTACTACTTAAGCCCTAGAGGGAACCCTTTGCAGAGAAGAAGTTCTAGCTAGGTTCTATGCAGATCCTAGAGGACACTTTCCTAGTAGAGAGGTATAAAGTTAAAGAGATTCTGCAGTACTATAACACTTAAGCCTAGAGGTAAGAGTACCTAGTAAAGTAGCTAGGTTAGCTAAATAAGGAAGCTACCTAGGAGCTACTAGAGAACCTTAATTACTGTAAGGAAATTCTTAAAGAGTACCTTAAGACAATAACTAATGCAACACAGCAATCTACTTGCAAACGTAAGGCTAAGTCTAAGTTAGGTTAGAGTAATCTAAACCTGCCTTAGCAGAAGAGGGGTTGCCTAAGGAAATCCTAGGATAATACTTATACTACAAAACTGTAGACAATATATTAACCTAGGGTTACTGTCCTAAGGCTGTAGATTAGCCCGGCAACTATCTAAGGTAGGAGACAAGGGTCTTAAGAGCATTAGAGTAGGTATAGATTTTTATGTAGTTATTTGTATTTAATCTATTGCTATACATTATCTAAAAGAGCAACCTAAAACATATAGAAAAGACCTTATAAGCCCTTAGTAGGGCTAAGCTTAAAGTCTAGACTACCTTAACAACAACGCTTAGGAGTCTTCTAAACTGCAGACTTAGTTAGAGAAACTATTAACTGCTAGAAGGGAGCAGCTAGGGCATTATTAGCAGAAGGCATATTAGTACTGTAGTAGTACTAACGCTTCTCTGCACCCCTAGCAGCACTATCCTGCTAGAACACGCGCTTAACATCTACGTTAATAACTATATTAGAGGCTGCCTTCTTACTAACAGTACCTAAGGCTGCCTACGCAAGTTAGCTATAGTAAAGGTAGGTAAAAGTTAGGAAAACTTACATTAAAGCGCTGTAGGTTATACTCCTGCAAAACCTAGCAAGCTTTATTGTAGTCTACTAGACCTAAACCTAAGTCCTTTATACAGCGTTAGACAGCAGCCTTATAGGTTACAGCACTAATACAGCAGGCTTTAGCGTAGTTAAAAGCAGTCTGCTAGTAGTGCTAGGTTGCGGCTAGAACGTTATCTTTAGTTGCAGCGTTACCTTGTTAAGCAGTCTCCTTATTTATCTTGCGTTTAGCTTGCTTAATAAGGAAGTTAAGCATGTTGATAGCACAGCAGAAGTAAGGCGCAATCTATACAGATTAGCGTTGGGCAGGCAACGGGGAGAGTTCTGGACTTACCTTAACGCATCTACTAGCGTTACTGCCTAAGCATCTAGAGCATACGCTAAAGTTATTCTTACGCACGCAGAACCTCTTAGGACACCTAAAGACCTGTATAAACGACTTAATTGTTCTATTAGGGTTAGAACTAGACTTAGTAGACAGCTTAGTTACGCACCTGTGATACTAGAACTAAGTAAGAGAAGGCTGCAGAGCTATATTGTTAGGTAACGCGTACACAAAGTCTAGTAACTTAGCGTTGTTAATATGCAAAGGCAGAAGAGGTATAATTCTAAAGAAATAGAGTAGAAAGTGTGTAAGTGTAAGTAGAGTGCAGATAAGGAAGAAGAAGTTAAGGTATCTACTCTTTATATACTGCGACACTCTTACCTCTATCTGCCGCCCTGCTAACGTCCTGCTACCTTACTGCCTACTTTCTAAACAGTTAAACGCCTAAAACTTTATATAGTTAGCAAGGAATAATGCGCGCCTAATAGGACACTTGCTATACGTCTACAAAGCCCTAAGTCTAGAGTAAATAACAACTAAATACACAACAAAGGCATAGCTAACACTACGTAATTAGCAGATAGACTCCTATAACAGAGTTAATCTAAATATAGGGTAACGCCTAATATTGTTACAACAAGCTACCTATATATAGCGTGTTGCTTAGGGCCTACTTACGCAGGAGAAGGACAACTCTTAGGCACTGACTAGATACCTTACAGGGTACCTCTTAGGTAAAGGTAATAATATGTCTAGCTAAACTGTTGCAGCAGTTAAGCAAACAAGTCTACGCCTCTAGCAACTGCAGTTGTTTAAACTAAGAGAAGGCCTCTGCAGAGCTTATAGACAAAGAGCCTAGACACTTAAGTAACCTATAGAGGATAAGTTGTTAGAGAAAATAGCCTAGAGCAGCACGTTACTGTATCTAACACTAGCTTCTAGGCAACTGCAGTCCTTAGACTTAGAGCAGTAGTGCCCTGCAGAGACTGCAGTGCGGTAACAGGTATCCTATAGAGAGAACCTGCTACAATTACTATACAGTTTATTCTATATCTTCCTTTTACTATGCTCCTAGAGGTTAAGGCTACTAGACTAAGGGTACTAGATCCTTAAGGGGACTAGGGTAAGGCTGCGGACACCCTACGGGGGGGTACTAGCTAAACACTCGTTTAGTAATCTACTAAACTATTACCTAACTCCCTAACAGTCTTAACTACAGGTTCTAGAGTCTCTAATCCTAAAGGATCTAAAAGGTAAGGTTACCTAGCAAGCGGCAAACCAGTGCTAGCTGTACCCTGTAGGGAGTCGTTCGTGCTAACGTAATTAATAGATTTAAACACCTACTAACAAGCAAACTAGCTTTCTCCTAACTATTTTCCTCTTACGTTAGAGGTTTTTTTAGAGTTTAAACTGGCAAGCATCAGCATATAGAGTTTAGCAGTCCGGAACAGACTGTAAGAAGGGGGGAGGCTATTGTTAGGGGCTTTCTACCTTAGGTATGCTAACCCTTAGGAACACCTTAGGGCGACTACGGTCACCCCTTAGAGCCTACACACACGTATATATTCCCCTAAATCCTTAGGGGCTTAACCCCTAAGGATTTGTCTCTTATCTTATCTAATACTATACGTTTTGTCCCGTCTCTTGCCTGCCTGCAGTGCCCTTACAAATTGCTAAAGCAGTTCTAAAAGACCTAGCAGTAAGCGTTACTATATAGATAGACTAGATTATCTTAATAACTTAGAGATCTCTATATACTACTATCCTAGCTTTGCACTTAAGAAAGTAGCAATACTAATCTAGTTTGTATATAAACACCTATTTAAGTAGTAGTAGCTTATTATCTCTAGTAAGTAAATTAATTACTTTCTAGGTACCTACGTTGTGTAGAGTATTAATCTCTTTGCTTACAGCTTCCTTAAATAGCTGCCTATATAGGTAAGAGAGTAGATCTCTTTATTATTATAGTAGGTTTAGGAGTTAGTCCCTATATAGCCTTTAAGCTTAGCTTAGAACTAGCAGCTACTTCTTCGTTTCTGCTAATGCTTATATTATAGTATATACTGTTTTAAGCTTAGTGCTAGTTAATCTAAATAGAATTAACTTATCTTATAGGTAGCTCTCTCTATAATCTGTCTAGTAGTTATATAGAAGAAAGTAAGCTTCTAGTATATTACTTCTAAAGTCCTCTAGATCTAGATAGCGTAACCTTCTACTCTTTGTTACTAGTTGTAAGCTTAGAGTGTGTATTACCTCTAATTAATTTAAGTCTTCTATAGTAGCTACGTTGCTCTTAACACCTAGAGCTGTAGAAGCAGCGCTTCTTAAGTGCGTAGGTGCAGCGTTATATTGCCTAGATCTCTCTAATCTTACTCTCTTAAGTAGGCTTGCTTCTCTAGGTAAGTACTCTTTTTAGAAGCTACTAGGGTGTACAACACTAGGCTTAGACATAAGCTCTAGTATTTCTAGGCCTAAATACTCTAGATTCTCTATATAGATTCTCTATAACTTAGTAGCCTTGTTTATTACTTATACAGAAGATGTTCCTTATTAAGTATAATCTACTAGCTAGCTAGGCAGTTAATTATTATCTCTTAGATCCTTACTCTCTAGCTGCTGCTAAGAGTAATCTAGATTATTAGTGCTTGCCTACTTATAACCTGCTGTGTAGAGCTAATTAAAAATACTTTTAAACGCTTCTTCTATCTCTTTAACCTTATCCTTAAATAATAGATCTATAATTAACTTAAGCTCTTCTTATAGATACTCTGCTACTTTCTTATCTTTATAGAATAAGCTTTTATTAAAAGTAAAGTTACGTATAGTTATAACCTAATTAAGCTTAGAAATCTATATCCTGTATATATTAGACGCTCTATATCCTACTAGATATCTAATATAGCCTCTTAAAGTTACTTTAAACCTCTGCTTGTTATGCCTAGCTGCTTATTCTCTATTTAGGGGATATGTTCAGCATCTATAAGCGTAAATTCTACTCTAATCTAGCTAGAGATCTGCTAAGTAGTAGCAGATTTGCTCTTGTTAATAGTACTTAAAGTACTACCTAAACTAGTTATCTAATACTGTATTAGGAGCGCTTATTCTATAGCTTTAGGAGAGGCTTATATTATATAGCTACGTAGCTACCTCTACTACCTCTAGCTAGAGCTATAAGAGTCTAGCCCTATCTAGCTTAGAGAGAAGCTAAAGGGTTTAGGGCGTTAGGCTAGCCTCTTATATAGCTTAGTCTTCTAAGCTAGTATATTATTTATCTATCTAGACAACTAGTTAATCTAGTTGTCTTGTATCTGCTTTTTTAGCAAAGTGGTTAAGAAATAGATATCTTTTACTAGGCCTTGCCTAGACCGTTACAAGAGCTTTGCTAGTAGGTTAGCTCTGCTCCTTATCTTAATAGACTTATTAATAATCTTCTACTTTGCTCTTTCTGCTCTTTTATTTAGCTTATATGTATATATTAGAGTGCTCTAGATTTCTATGCTATAATCCTCTGCCTTTACACGAAATTATAATTAGCTACGCTAAGGTAGTATAGTAATGTTATTATCTTAAAGAATTACTAATATACAGAGCTTATTTTATATACGAAGAACACTTATAAACTTCTTAAATACCTTTATAATCTTATCTAATAACTTAGTATAGATTAGGTAGGTATAGAGCTTTCTACTATACTTATCTTTTATTAGCAACGTCTATACCTCTCCTAGGCAGCCCTTAGGCATATTAAAAGAATTCTACGCAATCTGCTAGTATAGCTAAGAAGATTGCTCTTTTAGCCTTTTAGATATAACTTAGCTATTATAAGTTATAGTATAGTATTTATACTGCTAGTGTAAGGTTCTATTAATCCTTATATTGTAAGCGTTCTTTACTAGTGTCTAGAGCACTATAGATTCTAGATACCTAGCTTAGGCGTGCTATAGATCCTTATTATTAGATCTAGAGTGTGTAGTCTATAATCTAAGCTTCTAGGTAGATAGAGTTACGTTTATTACAGCTAAATAGATTAATAGTAGCTTATATTCTATAAAAGTAAGGTTATAATAGCGCGTTAGAGTAGCTAATACAATACTCTTTTATAGTAAGCTAATATACAGTGTTAAATCTAATCTTAAGTACTATATACCTACCTTCTTTAAGTAAGCTTCTAACACAATATTAATGTAAAATCTCTCTACTACAGCAACGTTATAAAGGATCAAATCCTCTATACGTTCTCTGCTCTTTCTATATAGTACTTTCTTAATTACTCTAGTACTAGTGCCTAAGATTAGGAAGGATTAGGTACTAGCCTCTACACAAGTAAGCTTCTTAGCCTTCTAGAAAGTAGTAGAGTTAATAAGATTAAGCTTATTAACTAAGTGCAGAGCTGCTCTGTTATTAAGAATAGTGCTGTCTAATAAGAGATAAGCGTTAAAATCTATAGTTAAGTATATTCTATGCTCTATAGATTAAGGTACTATTAGAGTAGAGTCTATTAGTGCTGCTGCAATTAACCTAGGGTAGTTACTACTACTTATTACAGCATTACTATCCTTTATCTATCCCTTCTTAATAACCTTGTTCTTTTAGTTCTTATACTTAGGTTTGTTAAGGCGTTTTAGAATCTCTTTGTTAATCTAATTACTAGAGGTAAATAGTTTACCTATAAGAGCGTCCTCTAACACGTTATAGTTAATTAGCTTCTAGAAGTGTAATTAACTATACAGGTAGTTAATCTTCTTTTAGTTAGATTAGTTGCTTAATAATAATAACTATATCTAAGCTAGTTAACCTATAGTAGTAAATACTCTACCTAAGCTATAGAGAGCTTAAACTAAGTGTTTCTAAAGAAGGCCTAAACACACTCTACTAACTTTATCTAGAGTAAGTGTTCTATTACCTAGTACTAAGTTCTAGATAATAGACTATTATATAGCTCTAGACTAGTGTAAGACTATCTTTAATAATAAGTTTAAAAAGTTGTATACTATAAGCTTACCTTCTATATTAGTAATCTTAAGAGCTTTAGCCTTACTATATAGAAGGTTCTTCTCCTAATACTATTTCTTAGGATTCTGCTAACCTTACCTAGCCTTCTAGAGATAAGCTTAGTACTAGGCGCGTACTAAGTTCTTTTTACTAGTATTAAATAGAGCTAGCTCCTTCTCTAGAACCTTAATTAGAGCTTAGAGAGTTAACTTCTCTTCTTTAATAAGCGTTATTATAGCTAGAGTTATAATTACTAGGTCTACTGTAGAGTTAATCTAGGTCTATAAGTTCTGCAAGCGCGCAGACTAGGAGGCCTAGTTGCTTAATTTAGCTCTATACTCTGCAATCTGTATCTTGTATAGGTTAGCATTAGCTAAGGTTATTAAGCTAGGTAGCTCTAGCTGCTAGGGCTTTGCTTTGTGTTCTTTGTAAATAGATTAATCTACTCTTATATTCTCTTGCTTATAGCATAGAATTTAAGTTAGATATACTATCCTAGCTATTAGGATTAATTAGTAAGCGTACAAGCTCTCTTTAGAATTAGAGCGTTAGTTATTACGTAGATTAATTAGAGTTGTAAAGATATAAGAAGAGTAGTTACTAAGTAGTGTATTCTAGCTAAGTATACAGAGAGGGATTATCCTAGTCTTAAAAAGCTAGGCTTATAACTGTTATTAGATAATAAGCTTAAAAAATAACTAGGAGATAGATTGTTAATTTATATGTAGGAGTCTACTTAGGTTACTATTTATATAGTTATTAAGCGTTCTATACTCCTATTAGCTAATTGTTTAGTATGCCGAATATAGACAATTAGCCTATTATATACATAGTATAAGTAAGAAGAGATTTAAATCTATTAGTAAGTTAGCCTAACCTTAAATAGAGTAGATCTAGGTAAGCTAAGCTTCTAGTAGGTAGATCTAGCGTTTAACAACGTTGCAACATTATATAATCTACTAATAGGTTACATAGGTATATATATAACTTACTAGTAAAGGTAATATATTCTTAGGCTATTTGTTAGGACTACTGCTAAGACAAGATAGCACAGCCTACTAGTAGGTGTCTTTTACCTTAGTAGCTTTCTTCTAGCCTTCTTTTACTTAGTATCTAGAGCTTTAGGCCTTCTTTAACTAGCTACCTAAGAGCCTAGGCCTACCTACTATAAGTAGATAGCTATCTCTGCCCTCTTATAGCTCTTTATCTGCTATTATATTTACTTCTTTCTAAATATATTAGCTTTTCAAATTGCTTGGTTTTCTGCTTATAACGTCTCTCTTGTACCTCTTAACAGTAAGATTATAAGAAGCTAACCTCTAAGAGAATTTACTAGTAAAATATAAGATAGATTAAATAGAGAACAACCTCTAGAACAAAGGTTGTAGAGTTTTTATAAATCTATTTTAGATACATTAGCTCTGTAGCAGGGCTTTAGTCTATACTAGAAAGTGTAAGCTAGAGTAGTGCTAAGCTAGTGTACACTAAGAAGCTAACACCTAGGCCTAGACTATTATAGTACTCTTTTACTTATTCTTTGTTTATTAACGCGCGCCTTAGTTAAAACAACTCTATTACCTACTTTCTACTTTCTGCATTCTCTATTGCACTACGTTTTAAGTCTGCACACCTTTCTCTTATAATCTTACTACTATCTAATTATTTAACTGCTCTACTCTGCTCTCTTTTAATAATAGTGCCTTCTAGGTCTCTAACTATATTGCGTTCCTCTAATAAGAAGGCGCAAAGTAAGTAAGTAAGTTAGCTTATTCTTACTTATAGTCTGCCTATTTACTAACTCTTTTACTTTACTTAGGCCTACAGCACTGCTTCTACAGATCCTACCCTTTCTAATACTTACTTAGCTAAGAAGGCAAAGCTTATATTAGGAGATATTGTCTTTAAGAATAATAAGATTAAAAAAGCCTTTAAGAACACTCTAGCAGATAGTTAGGCTTAGGCTCTAGGTAAGTAGTCTCTGCGTACGTAATATACTAACAGCTTTTTACATTCTAAGGTCTGTATTAACTACGCGCTAGCTAGCTAGGTTTATACCTTTACCTTTAGTAGCTGCTCTACTAGCTACACTAACTGTATTCTTAGCTATATTTACTACTATAAGGTAAGTTTCTAGTTTCTATTATCTAATACTTTCTTTCTAGCTAACTATCTACTAAGCCTTGTATAAGACTTAGAAGACTCTAAGTAAGTACTACCTATACTTACAGTTTACTAAGTGCACCTCTATAAAGCTTCTAACTATTATTAAGCCTATCTAGGCAGACTAAAAGAAGCGTAAAGACCTTCTATATTACACTAACCTTACGTTCTAGCCTAACACCTGCTTATCTACTACTGTTAAGGGTCAAAGTGGCCTTCTAACGAGTATGCATTTGTCCTATACTACAGAAGCAGAAAGATAAGAAAGAAAGACAGACAGATTGCCTCTTCTTGTACAAGATATAGCAAGATGCCAAGCTGTGCTCTATAATCACGTGCGTGAGTTCAGTGCGTAGTCTCGTACACTTAGGGCTTAGCCTATCACAATACCCCTCTCCTTTACTTTAACGCGTTTGCTCGTACGTAAAACTTAGAGCAGTAACGTGACAGCAAAACAGTTGCCTAGAGCCTACTGTTCTTAAAACAAGGCACAGCGTCTAAATTAGGTAATCCAGATTTTGCTGTAGGGCCGTGATCTTGTTGTGTGCGTGCTTCTTCACTTGCACTCGTACAGCACTGGCCAATCACAGTCTGTTTGCGTACAGCTTTGGCACTGACAGCAGTCCTGAATAGTTGTGTTGCCTTGTCTTGTGACTCGACTCGCGATTGCTCTCCTGTACGGTGACTGTTAGTCTGTTAACTTCACCTTAAGACCTCTGTAGCCTTGGCGGGGGTATGTAGGTCTAAGTCTCCTATATAAACTGTACAGACCCCTCTCCAGAGGCTCTTCTCTTTCTGTACCTCGCACTCAACTTGTTGATTGTTCTACAGGTTTCGTACGCTTTTCCAGAAGTCTTTCTCTTTAGCAATCTTCTACTCCCGTACGTCGTTATGTCTGCTCCCGCTCGCGGTATGTGGGGTCCTGGTGGCTAGCTAGGTGGTGGCCTCAACCATCTTCAAGGTTCTACTGGTGGCTCTGTGAACAGCACTCACTCTGCTGCCTTCGACCACCTTGTCAACGTTGCTTACTAGCTCGTCACTTGTACGACTGCTGGAAGCGTTATCCCAGCCAACATCAACATTCCTTAAGGTCCTGCTAACTTTAACTAGCACTACACTGTGTGGTACATTATGGACGAGGCTGTTGCTGACGAGATCTGCCGGATTCTTGCGTTTGCTCCTGTACAGTGCTCTTCTTTTTACAGTCTTTTCCTTTGCTAACACTCTGTGCAGATCGATATCTGTCGTGTCGCTGACTACTTCCTCTGTCCTCGCAACCAGTCCCCGTACGACGCCGTTTTCGGTACTGGTGTCCGCGATTACTCCCCTGTTGTCGCTTGTACGACCGTTTACGCTCGCCAGCTGCTTACCTAGCGCCCCTCCTACCTTAAGGCTTTTGTCATTCACTCCTGTGGTGCTGTCAACCTTACTGGTTGTACCAACAACTGCGCTGCTGCCGTTTGAGGTGAGAAGACATTTACGGCTTTCCTTGGCTGCGTGTCTATTGGTGGAGAGTAGAATAGGGCTTGCTCTAACTGTGTGTAGAGTGATAGTGGTGCTTGATGCCGCTTCGCCAACCCTTGTACGGGTAGTTCCTCTAAGTCTACCAACGGTACTTCTGGTGCCTTTGGTCGTTCCGGCGGACAGGCTGTCGCTGCTCTAGTAGAGGAGGGACACTTCAGCAATGCTAAGTAGGCTCTTAGTAGTGTGTGAGGTCCTTCTGTACGGTTGCTGTTCGCAACATAGGTAAGGTTCTTCCTCTAGTTTCTAGCTAGTCTTCCTGTAGGTAGCCGTATATCTCTTGTACAAGCTATCTAACTTCTATAGGCTTTAGTGTCAATAACATTAGCTCTTAGCTCCTAAGTCAGAGCTTTATAGCCTGCCCACTTAACTTGATATTGTGGTTAATTATTCTGTACGCGTTTGTTAACAATGCCTTTAACAAGGTATTCTAGGTGTTCCTCTTAGTCTTTATCTCGTACGATAACTGCTCCTAGTGCTTAATTGTTGTGTTATAAGGGCAGCAGATTAGTTGCAGCAGGTCGTAGTAAGTCAACATAGTAGGACTTAGTCTGCTATGGGACATTAAGTTCAACCTAGTAGGGGTCTTGTACGCGGGCTACTTGGAACTTCCCATTTTTCCAATCTAGCTTTTTACTAGGTCTGTTAGTCTAAACATTCTTTAGGTTTAGCCAGACCTAGTCTCTAACTTGGTATTTAGGCGCTAGTTGTCTTGTACAGTTGGCCTAAGCTTCCTGTTGTTGTTAGGCGTATGTTATTGCTAAGATTGCCTAGTCTGCTGCTTAGCGTAAGGTCTGTCCGATTGTTTCAGCCCGCTTTTTTAGATCTGTCGTACGATCTATTAGGTCGCCTTCAGCTAGGTTATCCGGCAGGTCTAGAGGGAACAGAGTGTTCTTAAACCCGTGTTAAAGGAAGAAGAGTAAGACTCTAGTTGTTGAGCTTGTACGGGTGTTAAGCATTAGTTCTAGTATTAGAGTAAGTGTAGCCTAGTTGTCTTGCGCTTGGTTTGCGTACGTACGTGCTACTACTTTAATGTTGCTATTAGCTCTCTTAGTAAGTCTATCTGTTTGTGGGTGGAATGCGGTAGAAAGGTTCTGTTGTACGCCTAGAAGTTTGCACACTCTTCCCTAGAGTTTACTAACAAACTAAGTACCTCTGTCTAATGTGATTGATCTTAGGAGTCTGTGTAGCCGGTATACTTCTCGTACAAATGCCTAGGCAACATTGTCTGCCTTAATCTTCTCTAGGGGGACTAAGATTGTACCCTTACTTAGTCGGTCTTTTGTAACTATAAGGTTCACACAGCCTAAGGAGAGTGGAAGACCTGTAATAAAGTCAACAGTAAGGTCTTGCCACGTACGGCTTGGCACTAGTAATAGTTGCAGGTAGCTATGTTTCCTATCTCTCTAAGGGGTACTTTGTTAGCAGATGTTACAATTCCGTACGAAACGGCGGTTATCTTCGCTTATCCCTAGCTAGTACTACATTCTCGCGATTGTGCGGTATGTCTCTTCTCTTTTAGGGTGTCCTGTCTAGACAGCAAGGTGTGCTTGCTGTATAATCCCTGTACAGATTAGCTCGCTATCAGGTACCTATGTCCGGTTTCTCTATTGAAGCTTGTTGTTGCCTGTTACTGTACAGTCGCCTAGAGAGACTGTAAGCTTCTTTATAATAGTGTTAAGAGACCTTGCGCCACTTTGTACAGCCTGTCGTACGGCTTAGTAAGTTTCATCTTGTTCTACTGCTTGGTCCTAGTGCTGGGTTATTAGGTCGTCTAAGGATGGTGGTTAAGGCAGATAATTTAGTAGGATAGAGCCTTCTAGCGTAAGTGTTGGCGCCTGTACGGGTGCAGCGTACGTTGGGTCTTGTTGATCAGATAGGACAAGCATTATAAACTCTCTACTAGCAAGTCTTTTATTGTCCTCTCCTTTAGGCATGTCTTAATCTCTTCTTAAGAGGGCATCCGCTCGTACGTTGTCCTTGCTAGGTTGGTATTGTATCTTTATGTTGCTAAACTGTAACATAATCTAAGCCTATCGTACGTGTCTTTTAGTAAGCTTCTGTTTCTTCGTAAAGTACTCTAGGTTTTTGTGGTTGGTAACAACTTTAAACTCCTGTACGCTTCGTAATTCAGCGTTCTATTCCTGCAAGCAGAATATTACTGCAAGGAGTTCTTTATTGTAGATAGGGTAGTTTACTTTATAAGGCAGGAATTTCTAAGAGAGGTATGCTACTGTACAAAGATTGCCAGATGCGTCTTCTTGTAAAAGGGTGGCTCCTATAGCAAAGCCAGAAGAATCACATTCTACTACGGCTCTCTGCTTAGGGTTAAGGGTAGCAAGGACCTTGTCCGACAGGAAGGTTTCTTTTAGGGCCTAGAAAGCTTAATCTTGTTCCTCTGTCCATTTAAAAGGGAGATCCTTCTTAGTAAGTTGTACAAGCGGTTCTAACAGTGTAGCAAAGTCTTTAATAAACTTCTAATAGAAGTTCGCAAACCTAAGGAACCCTTGTACGCCTTTAACTGTAGTAGGTGCTTGCTATTCCTAAATAGCTTGTACTTTTTCAGGGTCTATTAATATACCCTTCTCTGCTTCTAGGATAAATCCTAGGTACTTTGTACGCTGTACGTTAAATTTGCATTTGCTAAGTTCTAAGTTTAACCTAGCTTCTTGTAGGCGTTTAATTACCTGTTGTACGTGCTTGTAGTATTTGTGTAGAGAACCCTTAGTAAAAATTAATACATTGTCTAAGTACGCTGAGGCAAAGTTGTCTAGAAACTCTCTAAGGGCCCAGTTAATGTACCTCTAGAAGGTACTAGGAGCGTTAGCTAATCTAAAAGGTGTTACTAGCTACTTATACAAACTAAATCGCGTACAGAAGGCAGTTATCTATTCCTGTCCTTCTGCTATCCTAATCTTGTAGAAGGTAGCTGTAACGTCTAGTTTAGTGTACTAGGTGGCTTGTCTAATCATGTTCAGGGTCTCCTTAATTAGGGGAAGAGGATACTAGTCCTTCTTGGTTAGGGCATTTAGTGCTCTGTAGTCCACACAGAACTGTAACCCGCTTCCTAGCTTCTGTATAAACAGTACCAGTAATGCAGCTAGGGAGTTGCTGGCCCTAATAAACCCTTTTTCTAACAAATCTAGTAACGTACGGCGTAGGACTAAGAGCTTATCCTAAGACATAGCGTAGAGGGGACCGTACAGAACCTCTAGGGTCTTGCCGTCTACTTTATTTAGCTTGATTGTATAGTCTACTGTTGGGCCACGGTAGGGAGGCAGTTTGTTACCTTCTTCTAGGACAAACAACTTAACGTACAACTAAAGGTACGCAGGTAGCGCTGCTTTAACCTCCTGTACAGTTATCTAGGTCTTTGGTTTTAAGGCCTTCTGGATATCCTTTATGCTAGCAGCAAAGACTTAGATTCCTAAGTTTTCCTTGCGGCTCTTTCGTACGTGGTACTAGAAGGCTACTGCTAATACTGGGCAACAGTCTAGTGGGGTAAGCACTTTAGTGCTTCGTACGGTAACGTTATACCGTTCTATAGATAGGAGCTTGTCCTTAGTGCTGATTACACCACCAACATCTTCTAACTATGTTTTTCTAAGAATTATGTCGTAGTCGTACGTTGAAGGGGTGATGTACGCTGCAACACGGTGTTGCTGTACGCCTCCAACATCAAGGGTAAATTCTGTAATAGCAGTAATAGTGCTTCTTTGACTGTTAACTCCTTCTATAGTCATAGGTGTAATTAGGATGCGTGGTAAGTTTATCTTCCGTACGGACTGTTCGTTCACCAGGCAATAGGTACAACAACTATTATCAACTATAGCAGTAGCTGGCGTAGTAGAGTTAATAACTGTATAAATTAACATTAGTTTAGTTGCAGCTAGTTAATAGAGCAGTAAACGTGTTAACTGTACGGGCTTAGGAACTTGTTAAAGAGGCCCTAGCGTACGACTTTCGGCTAGGGCTGTTCTTTTCCCTCGTCTTCTGATAAAGAGGTCTCTTCAGCTGGTTGTATAGCTGCTACCTTAGGGATTCTTAAGGTTGACTTTCGTTTGTTCGTACGAGCAGGTGATTTAGATAGAACGTTCTTCTTGCAATTACGTACTATATAGCCTTTGTTGCCACATTTAAGACAGGCTCCTGTAGTCCTTCTTTTACAGATTTCTTTATCTGTTCCCTAGTATTCTCTTTTCCTTGTACGGGGCTGGTGAGCGCCTACCGTAGGCTGCTAGTCCATTTCATTGCTGTTCCTACGTAGGTTTTCCTGGGAACTAGGGCTGTCATACGTCCGGGTGGAGTAGCTGTTACTTGTGATCCTGTCTACAGCCTCAAGGTTTTCCTAGGTTATCCTGGCACGCTGTACGAACTGTTTGTACGTCTTAAGTCTAGGTAGTTAGTATCTAGCTTAAGCTCTTAACAGCTTACTGTTTAAACTGTTCTTAAGATAGTTAATCTTCTAAGCGTGGCTTGCTCTGTCTAAGGCTGCCTCTTGCAGCTTTAAGTTAAACTTCTAGACATGTAGATTAAAGTTGTTTTTGCCTTGTTTTGTCGTACAGAGGTACTTAAGGGCTTTCTTCTAGGCAGTAGGGTCCTTAAAGAACCTGTTAAGGTATGCCTAGGCCTTCTCAAGCGTTAGCAGGGTAGTGCCGTTCATAAGGCTTATTATTATTAGAGATAGAGCATTGAACGCTTAACTAGTTGTACGAGTAATTACGTAGTTGACTTGGTCCTTCTTAGTAGGGTACGCTGGCTGGTCCCTGTACAGCTTAGCCTGTACCTTTATCTTCTATTAAAGATATTATTTATGTGATTCTTTGTTAAATACTTCCACATTAGGAAGCCTGGGCTTTTTGGCCTGTTGGACGGTGTAATCTCGGTGGTCACTCAAAGGAGTGGGACTAGAGGAAAAATTTTGTCTACTTCTTTCTGAGGTTTCCGGACGAGCGTTGTTGCTCAGCATCCCCCTGAGTTTGTTTATTTAGGATTGTAGCTGCTCGTACGGTTGTCTCTCTTGCTTGCTTGCTAGTTTATCTAGGTTGGCTTTTAGGGATCGTATTGTTGCTATCAGATCGTCTACTGATAGGTTGCGCAACGGGTCTTGCTGTTGCTCGTACAGATGCTGCGATTGCATCTGCTGTTCGTACGTTGGCTGGCTGCTAGGCAGCTGTTGGTTGTGAAGGCTGTCTCCTTCTATTGTCGTACGCTTAGGGGGTTTGGTTAGTTTTGATCTTTCTGCTTATGTTAAGGGTCAAAGTAGCCTTCTAACGAGTATGCATTTGTCCTATACTACAGAAGCAGAAAGATAAGAAAGAAAGACAGACAGATTGCCTCTTCTTGTACAAGATATAGCAAGATGCCAAGCTGTGCTCTATAATCACGTGCGTGAGTTTAGTGCGTAGTCTCGTACACTTAGGGCTCAGCCTATTACAACTACTAGTTATAAGACTAAGTAGTCTAAGTATAAGACTAAGGTTAATAAGGTTAAAGCTTATCTTTCTACTACTATAGTCTTTGCAAAGTGCACTACTACTACTACTAAGAAGGTAGTAGTTTAGGCTAAGACTCTAGTAAGTTATTTCCCTCTTCTTTTACCTATTCTTAGGAGTATCTGCTAATTCCTTACTTATTATAGCTTACTATTAACTTAATACTGCTTATACACTTTATCTACTTTAAGGCTAATCTCTATATATATCTTAAGCTCTTCTCTACTGCTAAATATAATAGCTTTGCTTAAATACTTATTAAGGACATTACTAACACTACTGTAGGTAATAAGGATAATAGTAGTAGCAGAAGTTCTGCTAAGAGTAGTGCTTAGGTCTTCTCTTATCTGCAGTATTTAGGATTTTCTAGCTAGATAATACCTAGGCTTATAGCTCTTTTTCTTTATAACAATATAGCCTCTATATAGAGCAGTCTATCCTTTAGAATAGGCTAATGCAATAAATAATCTCCCTAACAAACTAGTGCTCCTCCTCTTACTTATACCTGTCTCCTCTTTCTACTTCTCTTCTCCTTCCTCTATTAGAAGTAAGAGAGTTAGTTATACCTCTTTAAAGATTCTAACTAGAATTCTAGAAGTAAGTTCCTATTCCTATTTCTTTTATCTCTTATTGCAGACAGCTATCTGTCTAAAGCTTCTAGGTTCTTATAAACATCTTCTCTTTTCTATGTTTTACTAATATAGCCTTCCTATTATACTAGGTATTTATATCTCTTACCTTCTCTTCTAGAATATCTTTCTCTATAGATAGAGTTAACTTTCTATTCTTTAGAGAATATACTGTTATTATTAGTAATAACTAGGGGGCTAGGCTAGAAGTTGTTATTTAATTGTCTGTAAAGAAGGTCTTATAAGCATAACTTAAGCTAGTTAATGTAGAAGATAGAATAGACTTTACTATTAACATCTAGTTTAATGTTATATAGGGAGATAACTTCTATAACTATAAACTTCTAGTTCTTTTAGTCTAGTTTTCTACTTGCTTAGCTGTTTAAGAACTGATTTTCTAGCTTTAGCTAGACTTTGTCCCTAACCTTTAGCTAGAGGGCTTCTCTTTAGTATATATTAGCTTACTATTCTTATATCTACTAGGCCTCTGCTATCTAGGCTTTAACAAAGTTAATTGTTTTAGTAAACTTCTATACTATACTTACTACAGCTTTATTAGGTTCTCTTATATATTAGTATTATAACTCTACTATTAAGTCTAGGTCTATCTAGACTAGATCTATATTATAACTGTACTAAAAAAAGAAAGGGCTTAACTCTGCAGATATAGCTACTAGTCCTTTAATTACAATCTAGGCTATAGGCACCTAAGCAGACTAATTATTCTAAGCCTAGTTAATATAGGCTCTTAAGTAGGCTTCTACTACAGAGTTTATACATTTAGTGCTCCTGTTTATTTAGAAGTAGAAGGCTGTAAAGAGTCTCTATATAATTTTTAGCAGTTAACACATTATTTACTAGACGTTACTAAGGAATTACGTCTCTTAATTAGAGATAATTACGTTAGGCAGCTAGTAGTAGGCTACTACGTTAGATATAAATGTATAGGTAACTGTCTTTACTAACAGGTCTAGTAGAGAGACTAAGATAATATTCTTAGAGAGTCTGTCTATAATAACTATAAGGTTATAGTTACTCTTACTTTTAAGTAGGTCTGTTATAAAGTCTATAGAGATTTCCTTCTAAATCCTATTAGGTAAAGAGAGGGGTTTAAGAAGTCTCTACTTTAGTTCCCTCTATAGCTTTATTCTTCTATAGATATTACAGTTCTCTATATACTAGTATAAGGCAGTTAACATCTCTAGCTAGAAGTAGGCTTAGAAGAGAATTGCCTACATGTTTCCCTATTCTAGATAGCCTATAATTAGAGAATAATAGGTATTATTAATAATCCTAGTTCTAAGAGCATTAGAGTTTAGAACCTATACTCTTCTATAGTAGCATAGTTAGTCTCTGTTATCTATAGAGTACTTAGAGAGGGAAACTTTTAGATTAAGCTATATAGAAAACTTCTAGGCTCTTAAAGAGATAGAAGACTTAGCAAGTTAGTAAGTCTTATTATTCTTAGTAGTGTTCTTCTAAAGCGTTTAAATTTCTTTAATACTGTTATATAGTTCTAAGTTCCTAACTAGAAGTGTCTCTATATACGTTTATTCTAGTTTCTTATAGTAGTTCTTCTGTAGCTCTTTATTTAGAAGAGTTATAGAAAGAAGTTAGTCTGCTCTATATAGTCCTAAGGAGAAAACCTATATATTATTAGCAGAGTTGTCTTCTAGGCTAGTTCTTACTACTTGCGTAAATAGTTTTAATAGTTAAAACTATCTAGTCTTAGTCCTCTTATCTCTTATAGATAGAGGGACGTCTTCGTCTTTTTTTAAGAGTGCGTCTACTTAGTTATTAACCTTACTAGGCCTGTAGGGAAAGGTAAGGTTAAACTAGCTAAGGAGGCTTAACTACTAAATATGTCTTTCTAAGAGGAGTTAGGCTTTACAGAAGTACTCTAAGTTTTTATAATTAGTAACAACTATAAATCTCTTTACTTATTTTAGCTCTATGCTCTATTCCTAGAGGTATTTAACTACTACTAGCATTTCCTTATTATAAATAGTATAGTTTACTTCTACCTTAGAGTTTTTAGCTAAGAAGTATGCTACTATACATAGTACCTTATCTTTTCTACATTAGAATAATACTCTTTCTGTTACCTATTCTAACGTGTTACACTCTAGTACTGTTTCTAAATCTTAGTTAAAGTTTGTAAGTGCTAGTTCTCTAGTAAATACAGCTTTTATAGTATTAAAGGCTTACTACTAGAGTTCTCTCTACTTAAAGATTGCGTTTTTTCCTGTTAAGTGTGTAAGAGGCTCTACTATGCTAGAAAACTAGTTAATAAACTATTAGTAGAAGTATACAAACCCTAGGAAGCTCTAGATTCTTTTTACTATCTTTAGAGGTTTTTATAACTTTATAGCAGTAACCTTTATAGAGTCTATCTAGATACTCTTACCTACTTTGATATTAAATCCTAAGTACTTAGTGCTTTTAGTAGAGAACTTACTCTTCTCTATATTAAGATGTAACTCTACAGCTTCTAGCTTCTAGATAATTTCCTTAACCTTAGCTTTATATTTCTCTTAGGTACTACTAGAGTAGATTAATATATTGTCTATATAGGTAGAGCACTATTTGTCTAAGTACTCTCTTAAAACCTAGTTAATATACTGTTAGAATATACTTAGGGCGTTAGCTAACCTAAATAGTGTTACTAGCTACTTATAGAGTCTAAATCTTGTCTAGAAAGCTATTTTCTATTTATCTCTCTTAGCAATCCTAATCTTGTAGAAGGCTTAGATAACGTCTACTTTAGTAAACTACGTTGCTTTTAAGATCTATAAGAGAGTCTTATAGATTAGAGCTAGTAGGTACTAGTCCTTCTTAGTAATTGCATTTAGTGCCTAATAATTAACATAAAACTAGAGACCTCTACTAGGTTTCTTAATAAATAGCACTAGAGTAGAAGTACTAGACTTGCTAACTTAGATAAAGCTCTTATTTAAGTAGCTAGTAAGTTGTTATTAGAGCACTAGGAGCTTCTTGTAGAATATATTGTATAGTAGTCTCTATAGTACTATTATAGGTTTACTATCTTGTTTAATTAGCTTAATTACATAATCTATGTTAGGACTATAGTAGAGTATAAGCTTATTAGCTTCCTTCTTTATAAATATTCTAAACTTATCCTTTAAGAACTCTAGCAGAAGGTCTTAGAGATCTATTAGCTTCTTCTTCTTTAGAGCCTTCTAAATATCTACTATTAATATAGTAAACAGCTCTATATTTTAGTCTATCTTAGACCTCTTTCTTAGCGCCTAGTACAGCTCTAGGCTAACAGGCTGTTACGATCTACCGAACACGGAAAGGATTCGCCTAATTACAGTAGCTGCAGCACAGTAATTATAACAACAGAACGAACATAAGTAAGCAACAGATATAGTGTTAGCACTTAGTAAGGGACTAAGAGGACACGTGACTTAATTAGGGCTTAGCGCAATTAGTATAATTAGTAATTAGTATAATTAGTGCTTAGTGTAATTAGAGGATGCACAACACTAATTAGTCTGTATTACTACTACTATTATTAAAGTATATAGTTTGTAGGAACACAACCCTTATAGTTCGTGTTTAACCTTGTTATTTAACTTTGTTATTAGAATATCTTAACCCTGCTTGCGAAACAGATAGTCTACTCTATACTCTTCCTTGCAACCCTAAGTAGCTAAGGTCCTAGACATATACTACTTACTAACCCTCTTAGATCTCTAATACTGTACTTGTTCTTAAGACCTAATTAAACGATTACTTACGGACTTTGTCTAAAGTGTAAAACTTAACATTTTAAACACCTCTAAGATAAGTACTTTAGGAAACTGTGCTACCCCTCGTAGCTCTAGCTTAAACAACGTTAATATAGATGCTCCTGTTACAACTAGCACTATAAACGTTGCTAAGCCTAATACCTATAATAGCGACTAAAACAAGCTTACTAACTAGCTCTTCTAGTTTAACTTGTTCTTTAAATTTTAAGGAAGCAAGATCTCTAATAATAAACGCGTTATGCTAGCTGCAAGTTACATATATAGCAACGCATTTAAATAGATTAAGCCTTTCCTTTAGAAAGCTATATTAGATAAATGTTCTAACAAAGTATTATTCTAGTTTAAAGACTTTAATAAGTTTAAGAAGTTAATTAAGCTAATCTTTAGAGTCTTAAACAAACTAGCTATTGCATATTGCAACATCTAACGCATTAAACAAACTTAGTCTACTACTAATTACGCTGCTAAGTTTTAATAACTTGCTGCTAATACAGAGTAGGGTAACACTGCGTTAATAACTATGTTTAAACAAGGCCTTAAACCTAAAGTTAAAGAGGAACTAATGTGCACTAGCGCTAGTACTAATACCTTAGACAAACTAGTTAATAAAGCAATTAACATTAATGTTAAGCTATACAAACTTTAGATAGAATTAAGAGACAACTCTAGAGCGCGCGTTGTAACTAAGGTTAACAATTACCTGCCTCTACGCAACTAGTAGCGCAACAACCTAAACTAAGAAAATTAAGGCAACTGTAACAACTACTAGTCTAATAGTAGTAGACGTACCTATAATAACACGCAGAGTAGATACTACAGACCTAAAGCTATAGACCTCTTAAACCTTAACAAAGGACTAAGCCTACTAGAACGCTAGAACGAAAAGAGCAAGAGAAGCAACAATTTAGGTAATAAGAATAATAAGACCTATTACAACTATAGCAAGACAGGCTACTTTGCTAAGGACTGCTACATAAAGAACAAGGTTCTTTATTAGGTTAATATACTGTCCTATTGTTACAAAGACACAGATGCTAGTAATAAATAAGAAGTAATTACTAATAAAGTAGGACAACTTATAGAAGACCTAGAGTCTAGTTTTAAGGACAATGCAGAATATATTAAGCCTATTAAGCGCGCAGCAACACCCTATAAGGAATTGCAAGAATATTAAAACAAGATAGACAACCTCCTAGATATAATAGGAAGAACTCTAGTCTAGGTTAGATCTAGGTTAACACGTTAACACTACTACAAGGGATACTACTGCACTTAATAAGAACAAGAGCGTAATAAAAACAATAAAGTATACTATAAAATATGCTAATCCCTTACACGCTAACTAATGCTACTACTTAAGCACGTTAGACTAAGACATAGCATTAACACAATTATTAGAGAACTTAAGGCAGACCTTAATAACTGCTAGCGCCCTGTTAATAAAATCAACAATAAATTAGAGGAAGAAAACTAGTGCAATTAAGAACTACAACGCACGCAGAAACAAATAACAAGCTAGCTACCTCTAGCTGCTGTTAAACCTTACATATAGTATATCCTAGATTCTAGAAACTCTAAACACGTAAACCTTTTATAGACTGCCTGTAGAGACAATAAATGCGCAATGCACTACAAAGACAAGTTAGGAGCAAGATACTTTCTATTGCCCTGTAACTACTGTTGTGTACAATAGTATAAGTGCACTAATAACTTTTGTAACATTTATTTAATTAACAAACGCGACTACGTTATCTTCCCTAGAGACAATAATCTAACTGTAGCAATATAGATGCAGCTGTTAATTAACAGCAACTGCTTTAATAACTACTAGCAGTTATATCTTAACTCTAGATACAAGAAGCACTAAGGTATAAAAGAATTTAAAGGGTTTAGAATAAATAAGGAGTCTTTTTTAGAAGGACGAATAAGGGCACCTAGAATCTTGCTATTAATTCTATTAGGACCTATAACCTTATTAAGCTCCCTATTATATTAAATAGAAAGAAGCTATTAGCACTCTTAGACTTAGGAGCACAAGAGAACTACGTTTTCTCCTGCAGAGTATAGCTAGCTAGACTACGCCCTTTGCGTAAAGAACACTCGTATTAGCTCTAAGTAGCTAATAGAGAACTAATACTAGAAGAAGTAGTTATAATGTACAAAGTTAAGTGCTAACCCCTCTAGATACAAGGACACTATAAGTTGATATTGCTAGACGTCTTAAGTACAGCTACTTATAATGTTATATTAGGATTACTATAGTTATAAAAGCACAACCTACAGATTAATTAGAAAGATTAACAGCTTTTGTTTAAAGGATGCAGATGCAGCATAACTACACGCTAGCCTACGCAACCTACGCTAGAGTTAGTAGATAAGAAGAAGATTAATAACATCTCTTTAAACTATTAGACGCGCTAAGATAGAGTAGTTAATTATATAGACCTAGAAAGCCCCTCTATAACAATTAAGGAGAAAGACAGTGCAACTCCTGCTATACTAGATGTGTACTGTTAGTACGCCTAGATGTTTAAAGAAGAGCTATCTATAAAAGCGCTACCTAAGCACTAATCTTAGGATTGCAAGATTAAGCTCTAGGAAGGGAAAGAACTACCCTTTAGGCCTATGTACTAGTTATCTGCAAAAGAACTTAAGATACTAAGAGACTACATTAAGAAGAACCTTGTAAAAGGATTTATTAGAAAATCTAAATCCCTAGCAGGATTCCCTATTCTATTTGTACTAAAGAAAGACAGTAAACTATAACTTTGCATTAACTACTAAAAGCTTAACAATATTACTATTAAGAATTAGTATCTGCTGCCTAATATAACAGAACTATAAGACTAGTTATTAGGAGCGAAGTTCTTTACTGCACTTAATCTGCGCAGAGTATACAACCTAATACGCATAAAGAAAGGCAAAGAATAGAAGACAGCGTTTAGAACCTGTTATAAACATTTTAAGTACACAGTTATGCTATTTAGGCTAACTAATGTACTAGCAGTTTGTTAGGCTCTTATTAACAATGTACTGCAAGCACACCTAGACATTACTATAGTAGCCTATCTTAATAATATCCTAGTGTATAGCAAGACACTAGAAGAATATAAGGTCTACGTACAATAAGTGTTAGAATGCTTAGCAAAAGCAGACCTTAGGCTAAAGCTAGAGAAGTGTAAATAGCACAAGGACAAAGTAGAGTTCCTTAGCTATGTTGTAGGAAGGTATAGAGTTAAGATAAGCGAAACAAAGATACAAGTAGTAAAGGATTAGCTAACACCTAAAACTGTTAAGAACATCTAAGAGTTTCTTAGGTTTGTTAACTTTAACTGTTGCTTTATTAAGGATTACTCCCTTAAAGCCTTACTGCTTACTAAGCTTATGCAGAAGGACGTACTGTTTAAGTAGGAACAAGCGTAAGAAGACGCATTCTAGTTACTTAAGCAAGCATGCATAGAGCTACCTACTATAATTATATTTAAGAGCAGAAAACTACTTTAACTTAAAACTAATACCTTAGATTTAGCATTAAGAGTATGTGCAACTTAGGAATAAGATAGCTTATAGCCCCTAATTGCCTACTACTTACGTAAGTTTATAGGACTTAAAGAACGCTATAATATGCACAACAAAGAACTCTTAGTAATTATATCAGCCTTAGAACATTAGCAAGTTTACGTAGAAAGTTGCTTAGACCTTACTATCTACACAGACTATAAGAACCTAGTATAGTTTACTACAACTAAGGTACTTAATTAGAGACAGGTCTAATAGGCTAAACTGCTAGGACAGTACAAGTTTAAGATCCTATACACGCTAGGAAAAGACAATAGTAGAGCTAATGCACTTAGTTAATAACACAACCTTGCAGGAACTAAGATAATTAATAAGCACGCTATACTTAGAGTTAACAAGAATAGATTGCTAGAACTATTACAACAGCTTAATAATATAATACAGGTTTAAACAGAACAACGTATCCTGTAAGAAGTACTAGAAGAATTACAGAACGAAATTATAGCTAGTTACTATAATAACCTGCTTTACGGACACTCTAGTATTATAAGGATAATAGAACTTATTAAAAGATATTATAAGTTCCTAAACATAAAAAACAAGGTTACTAAGTATATTAAGGATTGTGTAGATTGCTAGAAGAACAAATACAGTACACACACTAAATATAGAGAAGCATAGGCAATAGAGCTACTAACAGCCCCTTAAACAATTATTATAATAGACTTTATTACACAGCTACTAACCTCTAAGGACCCTGTTACAGGATATAACTACAACTTAATCTTTGTTATAGTAGACAGATTTATAAAAGCCGCAGAAATAATACCTTTCTAACATAGCTATACTGCAGAGCAGCTTACTTAAGTATTTCTAGACTAAGTTGTTAGGCATTACGGCATTCCCGAATTAATTATTAGTAATAGAGACAAGCTCTTTACATTAAATTACTAGACTACGCTTTTAGCAGCTATTAGTACTAAGAAGAAGCTATCTACAGCCTACTATCTGTAGACAGACAGACAGACTGTAACGGTCTAGGCAAGGCCTAGTAAAAGATATCTATTTCTTAACCACTTTGCTAAAAAAGCAGATACAAGACAACTAGATTAACTAGTTGTCTAGATAGATAATTAATATACTAGCTTAGAAGACTAAGCTATATAAGAGGCTAGCCTAACGCCCTAAACCCTTTAGCTTCTCTCTAAGCTAGATAGGGCTAGACTCTTATACAGACTAAACGCACAAATTAGACTATAGAAACATTTCTACAAATCTACAGCAACTAGCAGCAAGACAACTAGGTTTTGCTGTTACCTATAGCACAGGTTGTATACAACAACAAGTTATTAGAAGTAATAGGCGTAATGCTGTTCTTCTTAAATTACAGAAGACACCTAAATCTCTTTACTAGAGCACTAGACACGCTAGTACAAATAGAATTAGTAATCTCCTTAGTTTAGAAACTAAAGGAAGTATATAAGAAAATGCTAGAAAACATTAGCAAGGCTTAAGAACGTGCTATCTCTTATGTTAACTAGAAACAAAAAACAGCACCTTAGCTAAAGGAGGGGGATAAAGTCTATCTTCTTATAAAAAATCTTTAAATACAAAGACCTATAAAAAAACTAGACTACGTTAAAGTTAGACTATTTTCTATTTTAAAGCAGATAAGCCTAGTTAACTACAGACTTGCTCTGCCTAAGAATGTAAAGATTTACCTAGTGTTCTATATATCCTTTTTAGAACTAGCTAACCCTAGAACGCTAGTTTAGAAAGACTTCTACTACTAAGTTAATATTAATAACAAGTAGGAAGTTAAGAAAATAGTACAACATCGCAATATTAGTAACAGCAACAAATACCTAGTTAAATAGTTAGGATACCTAGACTTAGAAAATACATAGGAACTAACTACGCACCTTATAAACTACTAGTAGATGTTAAAGTAATTTAAAGAGACTAATTAGGCAAAGCTACGTTACTCTCCTAGTACTCTAAAGGATAACCTTTAAAGGCACTCTAGGTACTAGGCAACAACAAAAACTCGTTAGACAGATTAGTTAACTTAATAGTCCCTGTCTCTAGCTGCTTCTACTCTTTAATACTGCGCTCCTCTACTGCAATAGCCTTCTTAGCACAACAGTCTAACAAATCTATTTATTATTACAACTGCTCTTTGCGTGCACAAGCTACACGCAGGTCTTCTATAGCCTTTTTAGATATCTAAAGCGCTTTAGTTTGCGCTTTGCAACTCTCTTTTATACAAACACACAACTTCTCTTTCTTAGATACTAGTTAAGTAAACTTAGATTAAGTTACTCTTATGTTACAACGTTGTTCTAAACAAACACACTTGCTGTACTTCTTAGAACAAATGTAAACCTTGCACACACAGTTGTGCTTTACACAGATTTTGCATTTCTATACTATAATCTCTCTAAAGGACTTAATAAATTCGTACAGACAATAATAGCAAGCTGAACTTAAGATAGTTAGTTGTTTTAGCATTGTTAAGAATTGCCTAATAATTAAGGAAGAGCCCTGCGTTATATAAATAAGCTTAAGAGACTAAGCTAAGACAGAAGGGGGATAGTGTTACAATCTATAGAACTTAGGAAGGATTTGCTTAATTACAGTAGCTGCAGCACAGCGATTATAACAACAGAACAAATATAAGTAAGCAACAGATATAGTGTTAGCACTTAGCAAGGGACTAAGGGGGCACGTGACTTAATTAGGGCTTGGCGCGATTAGTATAATTAGTAATTAGTATAATTAGTGCTTAGTGCGATTAGAGGATGCACAACACTAATTAGTCTGCATTACTACTACTATTATTAAAGTATATAGTTTATAGGAACACAACCCTTATAGTTCGTGTTTAACCTTGTTAATTAACTTTGTTATTAGAATATCTTAACTCTGCTTGCGAAATAGATAGTCTACTCTATACTCTTCCTTGCAAACCTAAGTAGCTAAGGTCCTAGACGCATACTACTTACTAACCCCCTTAGATCCCTAATACTGTACTTGTCCTTAAGACCTAATTAAACGATTACTTACGGACTTTGTCTAAAGTGTAAAACTTAACAGTTAATAGCTCTAAAAGCTCTTTAAAAGTTTAAAGAAGTGTTTTTAATAGTATTCTTAAAAGTATATAAAAGCTCTTAAAAAGCAAAATATAGCTTATAAAAATTAATTTTTATATAGATTTAATTAATATAAATTAGGTAAGTATATATTTAAAGAATATATCTCTTACTAAGTAATTTCTATTAGAGGCTTACTAGTATATCTATCTACTTATCTAGATGTAGTAGACCTCTTAATGTTTATATATAAAGATCTAGAAGTTTTCTATTATTAGTTTACTAAATATATTCTACTTACTTAAAATCTAAAATTACTATTTGTAATAACTATATATAATAAAGTGTTAGTTTATTAAGTATATCTTATATACTTAGAATCTAATACTACTCTTAATAATAAATATATATACTTAAGTATTTAATTCTATATCTAGAAGGCTCTACGGTAGTAAGAGAGCAGAGTCTAGGTAGAAGTAAAGTACTTTATATTCTATACTTAACTTCTACTCTTATACTAAGTAGACTTTTTTCTTTTTCTACTTTTATACTACGTAGACTCTACTCTACCTCTACTCTTATGCTAAGTAGACCTTATTCTACCTCTATTTACTAAGCAAAGAATTAGCGTAGATAAAGGTTAAGTAAAGTTTAAGTACTTTATATAGCGTACCTATCCTATACTTTAGTCTTAACTCTTCTCTTTTTACTATAGTAATTAGCTAGGTATATAAAGATTATAATTAAGTTAGTTTAAGTATAATATAGAAATTACCTATTAATAGTAAGAATAATACTATAGCTTTAAATCTAAGTATATAAAGTTTTTATACTAAGTATATATATGTATACTATTACACTATATAGCAAGCAAACTATCTTACAATATTTATAACAAAAGAACAAAACACTATAATTATATAAGCTACCTATAGCTATTTATATAGAGAAGATAAAAGACTTTAAATCTAAACGTAAACGCAGACGTTAATGCAAAACAACAGTAGGCAGAGTTCTAAATTTAGGTTTAGTTCTACATACCAGCTGTAAAGAGGGGGAGGAGCTGGTGAAACTATTAGACTGTAGTGTAGTGTAGTGTAGTGTAGTGTAGTGTAGTGTAGTGTAGTGTAGTGTAGTGTAGTGTAGTGTAGTGTAGTGTAGTGTAGTGTAGTGTAGTATAATGTAGCGTAGTAAAGTGTATCGTACTGTAGTAAAGTGTACTATACTATACAGTACGGTATCAACCACACACCTCCACACGGCACCGCACCGATCTCGAATACGAGTCATCTCGTCAGACGTCACACGGGACATGCGACGTTTTCAGACGGCAAGATGATCCGATTCTGCTATCCATCCCATTCTATTCCATTCCTTGCCATCCCATTCTATTCCATTCCTTGCCATCCCATTCTATTCCATTCCTTGCCATCCCATTCAATCCGTGCCATGCCATCCCATACGATTCATACCATCCCATCCCATACGATTCATACCATCCCATCCAATCCGTGCCATGTCATGCCACACCGTTCCTTCCACCCAGCAACCCAGCCACTAAGCACCACCCACCAACGCAGCGCCGCACATCTGCGACACAACCACCTCCTTTGACCGCCGCTGTGCAACGCAGACCCACACGCCGCTCGCTATCCGTCTGCGCGGCCGCGACGGCCGATGCACGCCGTTACGCGATCGCGTGCGTCTGCTTCCGAGCGGTGCCTGAGCGGAGTCGAATGGGAGAAGTTGCGGACGACTCTCCAGGAGCTTGGGTTGGGGTCGTGCAAGGTGGTTGTGGCGATTGTGTCGTGGCGGTGGAGGGGGGTGGTTTAGACGGGACGTGTTGGGATTGGTAGGTTCAGTTGCCGACTGCGTTGGTTCTGACGGCGCTGGATATGCGCGGGTTGTACGCTCCCGTTGGCCAAGACGGATGGCTGGGCCGGTTGTTGGTAGCTCGTGTTGCTGGGAGGTTTCATGGTGAAGTCGCTCGAGCTGGGTGGTGCACGGATATGGCGGTGGGGTTGAAAAAGTGCTAATTCATGTATGTCGTGGAATAGACATTGACTATTCGATTCGATTGCTCACAACACGTCTTCACAACAGGTCTTCGCTTTGGTGGTGCTGCATGTTGAGAAGGATGAGCGGTCGAGGACGGGTAGTTACTCGTACCACCCAGCGATAGCATCGTTGTGAAACCGTTCAGCCCTGACATGGCGGTGTAAGGTCTGGTATAGTGAGCTCCCTGAAGGGCCAGTGCATGCCAAACATGATCTGAGTAGCTGTAGTGTTCTAAAACTTAGCAGCCCCAACTGAGCTACTGACCTAGTTCTAGTGGAGCAACATCCCGTTCGAAGGATTTGAGGTAGCACAGTCCGGGGGTCTGATCCTCTCGGCGAAACGGAGGCTGCTAGTAGTGAAGCAATCCAGTGACCGTGGAGTTTTGTCGACCGTGAAGAGCTGTGATGTGCGTGTCTCGAAATCTGGCAACCAAGTGAGTCGTGCGATCACCATGAAGTGGCTGATCCACGACACCGTTTCGAAGCCACACTGGCGGCACACTATGACAGTGTGGTGCGACCAGGCCTCGCTCTCAGTGTCTCGAATAGTCTGTCGTCGTACAGTATTACAGCTCCTCCAGCACATCGAGGGAAGGCTCGATGTTTGGTCACGCGTACCGTTCCTGGGCTGTGTAATTACGAACGACGGATCCATTTGGGCGCCTCACGCCAGCGACGGCCAACGGCAGGCCTCGCGTATGTTGCCAGCCCGTGTCTTGTCTGATTTGAGGATCTGCTTCCACGCGCTGACAGTGACAAAGTGCAATGCTGTTTTCGTAGCTACAACGCACACCGACAATTGCACTGAACATGTAACGTTGCTCTAAACTCGAAGTCGGTCCGATGAAGTAGAGAAGATTGATCTCTCGTTGTTCCGGCGCTTGAGCGGGTACCCAAGGTGGCAATGCCACCACGGCCAATGCTTCTCGTCAACAAGTCGATGGGTGAGCATTATCCATCTTGAGGTCTGACGAACGGAACGGCCCTTGCCTTACCGAGTCTAGCCAAAGTCAACGCCACGTTGTTTGAGGGCAAATCCCACGGTGATTAGCCCACGGCCGCTGCTCATTCGCCGCCCCTCGATACACCCTTCCACGAGCCTGGTACGCAGAAACAGCCCGATGATTTTGGGCTGATCAACCAGCGTATCCGACAATATGGCACCTCAAAGTCAAAGTGTTGCCCTTCGACTGGCCAGGAGAGAAGAGCGGTACGTTCATCCCGAATGGGGTGTGCAGACAATCGGCCCGTCGAGATTGTCGTTGTTTGTGGCACCTTTGTGTCTTTGTTGTGAAGCGCTGCAAGGACCCGACTGCTCTGGCCGGCTCGTAGGCCGCTGTGCCAGCTGCAAGGCTGAGGAAGAACTAGGTCATGGCGGCGGTGAGGATCATCATTTCCACAACGTTCGTTGTCGCTCCAGGAGTTGGGGTGAAATCTGCGGGTAGCTGCTATGTCGCATGTTGGGAGAGATGCGCGATTAGAATAGCAAGTCCTCTTCCAAATTAGCAGTGGTCTTAGTCGCCGCTCCCGCCCCGTACCGCAAGTTGACATGCATTCCGCGGGCCCTCAAGCCGTTCCAACTACTTCATCGTAGACTTGTCTCGGGGAAGGCGGATAGTCGACATGCGGAGCCGGAAGCTGACCCCCGCGGCGCTAGCAAGACTAGCAAGGTCAGGGAACTGACGTCTAATCGTACGCAAACGTTCATCGCAAACCGTTTGTATGCGCTGTAGTGGGGATGTGGGCAATGACACGCGCCTGCACTCCAAAATGGCAGAAATGACGAGTTCCTCCTCTGCGCATCACTCGGGCTAGACCGACTTAGCAGATTCAAGATGTAGCATTGTACGCCGTGTGAGTCTATGGTGAGTTGACTGGAGCAGCCTGTGGTACAATAGTGCACATGCCAGATCTGGCGAAACGGGCCATTGCCGAGTGGAAGACGAGCAGTGGCCTGATATGTGTGGGCGTGAGAAAGAATCTCTGCACAGGTGCAGACTGATGCCTTCGAGGTAGTTGGTTTTCGCTTGGATGGATGAGGGGGCTCGTGTGTGCTTGCATGGTGTTTGCAGGGAGTGCCGTCGCGTAGTGTGGTGGCTGCATTAGCGTCAAATTCGAGAAAATGATAGATCTCTTCGTCAAGTCAACTTTGCAGCCTTGCCGCCCTTCAGTCTCCGCAGGCCGATCCAGATGAGGCTTGGGTTGATCTGCAGCCGTGCGACGAGCGACAGCGATGGTCCTACTGTGAGACGCACATCTACTGTGATGGCTGTGTTCGATCACATCGAGACTTGAAGGATCCAGGTGATGTGTACCGCGTGGTTATGGAATAGTAACTTTAGCCGACAAAGGTTTACAGATCTCGTAGCGAGGACGTGAGAATGCGCCGGCCGCATGCTCCGTAGACCGGGAAACACAGAGATACCCCTGTCCATCTCGAATGCTCCACTGCAGCCATCGGTCAGATGCCGGAGCGTTTGAGAAGAAGAAAAAGCAACTGTCCACTCTCGTGTCGTGTCGACGGGATCTGTTGACATATATCCGGCCGCACATTCCGTGCGAGTCGGTGGGACCACATGGTGCAAACGTCCCCGGTCCTTGGGAGAGCGGTACACAATGATCCTCTTCCTTTGCATGATGGAGGTACATGAGGAAATGACTTCTCAACCCCGGTATTGTGCATCAGGGTAAGGCGCCACAAGCGTGCGCGCTGCAGGGTGCAGAGCCAGATTAGCGATAGCAGCCGTTACCGTACTGCGGTCTTGAGGCGGCTGTTGTACGTATAAAGTATCGTCCTTCCTCACGCCGATATTCCATCATCCAGCTTCTCCACTCACTACCGTCAAGTCTTTCATTCACAACCGCAATCGTTCTTCCTTGCCGACTTCTATATCGGACTCTACCTCAACGAACAGGACTGCAATGTGCCTGCGCTCTTCCATCGACAGGTTCGCTATCCCGTGCATCTACGAAATCGAAGGCATCACCACCATGCCAGTACGTCGTCCTTTTGTCCAGTCCTTGGTGTTGAATATCTGTACTGACCGTCACAGGTTCCTGGACGTCGCTGCCCCGCTTGCCTGGAGCGCGGAGACACCGTATGGGTCATTCCCGGAAAATGCTGTCCACAGTGCGGCACACCAGTCAATTAGAATGACCATCTCTTCTGGTATGCAGCGACCGCCGTGTAAATTTTGACATCTGACTAACGGGTGACTAGTTCTCCAGGCGCTCTCTCATACTCGGGTTTCTCTTGACTTCGGATCCAGCGGCGAATATTGGTAATGGTTTGAAGGATCTGCTGCGTTTCAGCCCGGGCGGAACATTGTTTGCATTTTCTGGATTGGAGTTTAGATGTGGCAACATCAACGGCAATGATTTCTTACGATAAAAGTTGGACCTGTACGATACAATAGACGAGCGATTCATTTCGGCCCTGCTTCTTAAATCTACATCTTTGTTTCTTGGATGCGACCATCACCTGATTTGGGCAGTCTTGACATTCGTTGCCGGTGGCCTGTGGATTGAATCGTCGATGCCAGCAGCTCTGAGCAGCGGGACTGAGCGGTATAACAGACATTGCTGATGGACGTACAATGTCTGTAGATGTGTTCAAACGCTGTGGCGGTGCTGGAGTGCAGTGCTACAGGTAGTGCTATACAGGCTGTCTGTTTTGCTACCGTGGTAAAGGCTCGCGCTATTTTCATGCTTAGTCAGAATTTCAATCGTGAGAAGGAAGGAGGCATGACGATTCGTCCGGATGGAGAGCGACTCGTCCGTGCGCAGCCTAGATCTGAGGTTCAGCACAGCGTTCACGGTGAATGGCAAGCACAGTACGCAATGAGGAGTAGGCTGGACTAAGCAACGCGTCTTCGTGTTTGCGGATATCTCGCATCACCCAAATACCCTACACTCGAAGTAACCAAGGAAGGAACATGCCATTCAACTCCAGTCATAACCTGATCGGTGCGTCGCACCCAATGCTGTAAACGCCTGTGCAGATGTCGTCCGGACCCTGTATCTAATGCAAAATGTGTCGTGACAGTCGTTTCGTGTGCATGGGTCGCTGGCTATCTGCCTCCATCCTGATGCCTTCGCTTGGCGGTGAAGAATCTCGCCCAGGACGCTTCTTTTGCATCGACAAGCTTCTTCGTATTCTCTTCTTTTGGTGGGGGCAGCGACGAGGTCGGAGAGCCAGCCTATTTGTATCCTTGTTGTCGCTGCTCTTGTTGACGCTGCTGCTGCGTGATGACCCATCTCATCTTGTCGCGTGTCTCTTCCATCGAGTGCACCAACTGGTCGGCGGCACGCTCCTTGGCGGGGAGAGCCATCTTGAGTCGCTGTGCTTCCTGGACCAAGTGGTCCATCTCTATGCGGTGCTCCTTCCTGTAGGCGCCCATCATGTCTGTCAGGGCGCCCTCGGTTCGTGTGGTGCGTGACATTTCGTGGTGTAGTTGGTCGCTGACGACTGCTTGCCGCTTGATCTTATCGGCGTCTTGGAGTCGTTGTTTTCGCAGCTCGTTCATGCTCTCGCTGATGTGCTTGATCTTCTTCTCGTAGCCCTCGGTCATGCGCTTGAAGCCGTCTCTAGCCGTCTCGAGCTGCGTGTCTGCCATGTGCTTCATCTCGTAGGCAGTTGCGAGCTGGCGCTGTGTCTCTGACCGGGTGTCGCCGAGCATCTTGAGTGCCTCCTCCGCCCTCTGCTCGGCGACTTTGCGCCTGTGGATCTCGGCGTCGAGCGTGGCCTTCATCTCGTCCAGCTTCCGGTCTTTTCGCTCGATGGCGCGTGCATTGGTCTCGGCCAGCACCTGCAGATGCTGCAGCTCTGCCCTGGAGTCCTCGGCCTTTGACTTTGCGGCCGAGATGCGCGTGGCCTCGTCCTCTCTGGCCAGCTTCTCCGCGCGCAGCTCTCTTCGCAGGCGGTCGTTCTCAGACGTAATCTTGTCGATGTACTGGGACGTCTTGGAGTTGGTCGGCGTGCTCTGCGGGTTGCTGTGCGGGTTCGGCCGGGCCCAGTTGCCCGGCGAGACGGGCGAGACGGGGGCAGCGGCCATGTTGGGGCTCTCGACGGCCAGCGGTCCAGAGAAGTTGCGGTGCGATGTGTAGGACATGGGGGCGGTGCGGCGGGCGTCGTCTGCGTGGGCCACGGCGCCGTTCATGTCACTCCTGTACTTGGCGACGATGCGGAAATTAAGCTCGGGAAGCTGCGGTGCTGATGGTGGGAGGCAGGCGTCAGCATCGAAGCTCTTCCACCGGGCTCTGCGAAGAATGACGCGCGACAGGAGCAGTGAATAAGAGCTGAGCGCGGTTTATGCGCAGCAAACATGACGGCTGATGCGTGCGCCGTGTTTGGGAAGGAAAGCCGCTTACTCACCCATCTGGCTTAGTGCTGGCGCTTTACCAGGGGCCCGTTCCTGTCGACCCTCTCGTCCCTGCCTCTTGACAGCGGCCAAGCTGAACGGCAGCCGCTTCGTCTGGTGATCGCTCTCCGTTGACATTGGGAGCTGCGTGAGTAGGTAGAGCATGTCGACGACAGAATCGAGGCCAGAGGTGATGCTGCCAAAAAAGGAAGACGTGCGACTTGATAAATTCGAACGAGTGTGAGAAGCAATGCGTTGCTGAGACAGCAGCCCTGCGAGGAACATCCCTCTCCGCGAAAAGCAAGACAAAGACTCATTAAACACCGTTACCGCGACGTACCTTGCTTGCCAGCCATGCATGGCTGTCTTCTGCTGCAGTCTATTTCTTCATTGACGTGGCTGCAAAGCTCGTACGTGTTGGAGTGGTTGCTGGTGCTGCTGCTGTTGCTGTTGTTGTTGCTGCTGCTGCTGCTGCTGCTGCTACTACTCCTGTCAGGACAGTCATCAGAAGTTCAGGCTCAGTCAATGGCAAAGCTGCCGCAGATGAATACCTGCCCATCATGAGCACCTCATCAATTGCCCAACACGCTTCATCTTCACCCATCTCGAGTGCATGCTGATTGGTGTGCAACCAATCAGCCATCAGCATCCATTCTGCACCTGCAGAAAGCGGGGCGCAACCCCAGCAACGTTGAACGAGCCTTGAAGCAGTGACGTGTGCGCCTGGCAACCTTCGCGCTCGCGTGCCTCCAGCACTGTCTCAACAGTGCTCTGCCAGCATCGTCGCTCAGTAGAACGGCCTGCTCGACAGACACCGTAGAGCCACGGCGTCTATGCAAGCCGTGAAACAGTGACCGGTTTCGGCGTGGAAGCGCTGCGAACTGTTCCAGGGTTTGTCGCTGGAGGCAGGTGAAACGAGGGCTTGAGATCATGCGCGCGTCTGGAAAGGAAAGGTAGCTCGAGTATGCCAATCTTCGCGGGCGGCATAGGAGGGGTTTGCAGTCAGAGTTTGCAGAAAATGTTGGGATGGAAGTGTGACGACATCATCGTGGTGGCTGCAGAACACTCACAACTTCAGACTCCATATACGAATCTGCAACAACAAGAGCTATCAAAGCTCCCATGACATTACTCACTATATACGAGCCGAAACGAACGGTGCAATATGTGCATTGCTGCTCCATCTTCCTCATCCCTCGCAACACCAGCTAATCTTCAGTACGCTCGTGACAGAAGCCAAACATGCACGCTCGTCCTCAGCATCACTCGTAACGTGAGCCAAAACATACATTTCACTCCCGCAATGCTCGCAAAGAAGCCAAACATGTACACTCTCAACATCCATATACCTGTCCCAGCATGACCGCAAACCAACACTACGCAAGTACACAGCTGCCTGAACCCATCGATTACAGATAACACCGTAAGCTATCAACAGCCTGCCAATCGCAGCATCACGTCTGGGGTTGCCTGAAAGAAAGGATTGCAAAACCTATGATCTCCGAGTACTTTCCCCTTGTCCGAGAGCTAATTCCGAGGCAAGCTTACGAGGTATTGTTGCCTGACGATTCGCGTGAGGATATAATTACTTGGTGATTTGATGTGGTTGGAAGGCATCACATTACATCAAATCTCTATTGAAGCAGAACTCTCACCATCCATCCATCCAACACCGCACTCACCTCTCACCAAAAACCCAACTCTTCAAGCACCTCAAAATGGACCTAACCCGCACCACCCTCCTATCCCAAAACGGCATACCAGGCGACTACATACTTCCCTCCCTATCCTCCTCCCTCGCACGAGGATCTTCTTCATACCATCCTTCTCTCCCCTCGGATCCACAAACCAACACCTCGACACCAAACACGACGACGGAGAGTACGACGACGCGGACTTCGATGCAAAAACCACCACAAGACCGAACCTCCACCGACTCCCTCGACCCCCTCGCGCAGGAAAAGCAAAGCACAAAAGCACAATCCTCGCCAAAACACAGTTCGGGTGTGAAAAGTGTGTTGGGCACGGCTGTGAGGGGGTTGGTCAGAGCTGACAAGACACGAGAATGAATTCTATTTTAGTAGAACCGGAAAGGAGGGCAGAGGTAGAGGATGTATGGAATCTGTGATAGCGATCCATAGACTGATACATCGTGAAATATACAACTACCGATCTGGCAGAAACGATGATAATGAGAATATACAATAGCGGATATTTCAGTAAGGTATGTATCCCCTTTTACCCCACCCTACAATCGTGCAAGACAACGCCGTCGAAAATAACGGCCTACATGCAGTCGGTCTTCCGCTTATCGAACCACCACCTATTTCCTCGACCGGCCGACGGTTCAGGAGACGGGGCTGAGGAGTCCAGGAGATGTGTTTCTCACGGATTAATTTCGTTCTTGGCTCCCACCACAAAGGGAAATCGATTTACCGGATAGCCTGGGATGGTAGCGCGTCAGCGTTGGGGGTGGTGGCACTGCGATTGTTCGCCCAGCCGTATGTGGCGCGGTTGAGAAAGGGGCGTGGGGGGTAGAGAAATGGACGTGGACGTCTGAGTGGCAGCCGCTAATGCACCATGCAATGACGTCTCGGTGGAGGCGGGAATCTTCGGGGTTTTGATAGCTGATGTCTTGACGCTTTTACATCTGGCGGTACGCACACATCCCTACACCATCGCCATTTGTGTTGAAACGGACTTGGAGTGTTTTAAAAGGCTCTGCTTGGAAACCTGGAAACCTGGCAGAATGATCTTGAGTTTGATTCAGCTTTCGGATTGCTGAGTGTTGCTTTGTAGGTAGTGGCATGTCTTCACTCAATCCGTGGGTCCTGCACCAAGGTCTAACATGTCGTGATGATTGACTTGGCGCAATAACTTATTCATGGCGATCTCAAAACAAAGAGTGTTTCTATGTTCGAGGATGAGCAAAGAGTGGCTTTTCCTAAGCTTGCAGACTTCGGGATTTCTCTGAAGGAAACTGATGCGGTCATCAGGTTACCTGTGTCTCAGGGGTGAAATGCTCCTGAAGTGGCGCACTTGCACCCTGATATATCTTTTGCAGCGGACTCTTCTCTCTCGGGCTTTTGACACTCTAGCCCCTCCAACTTGTGGACGTTGCAACCAGCCACAATCCCCTCAAGCTAGACGTAAATGTCCTTCGGTTACCGATACGAGACATGTAGTGCCAGATTGGGTTAGTGTCGGCAATGTAAGCACGGAAAAACCTCAGGCGCCTATCCAAGCCCGAGGCTCCTTATCCCATCACACATCACTCAATGCTTTCTTCTCTAGAGCATATGCGGTTTTAACTCTAGTGCCTCAGTCCAGAATCTCAGTCCAGAAATTGCGAGAATAACCCTATTCCGTCTGCCATCATGGATGGACTACCCCAGGAAGTCGTTGATAATATCTGTAGCCATCTCGATCACGACAACCTCAAATCAGTACTGCTGCTATCGCGGAAATTCCAGTATGCTGCTGAGCAGTATTCCGAAGCGTTCGACAGTTATTGCTTGACTATTGGATCCATCGACAGATTTGTCGAGACATACACTGGCAGGCGCTTTCGTTATCTTCGACAACTAGAGTTTCGAACAACCTTACCTCCACCTGACGGAATTGAAGGCCCGGAAGACGCGGTTGAAGGAGGAAATACCTTTCGGGAATCACAAGAAGAACTCGAAAGCATCGATGAAAACTACACTCAACAGATCAACCTGCTTTTTACGGCAATCAATACCGTTGAGACGCAAGAGTGTAACACGACGATCAGTGGTAACATTCACCTCAAGCTCTTCACACCGACCATGGAACTGAACCCGACTACGTGGCCTCTTCAGCGACTGTTCGTCAGTTGGCGTGTACATCTCCTGATGCCCGAGACACTCCCAGTATTGAATTCTATACGTGCATTGACTATAGAAAGCCCGGAACAGACCTGGTATAGCAATGGACCAGAACCTTCGTTACGAAAGCTCGATCTGCGAGTTCTTCTGGACCTCTCTGACAGGTTGCCCAATCTATCGACTCTATGTTGCAGAGTTGGGGCGGATGAGTTATACAGTAACACATTCCCGTCCGAAGCACTTCGCTACATTACGCAGGACTGGGTTGGCCTACGCAAAGACTCTTTCAGTACATTCGTAAAATCACTCGAAAAGATTTCGTTGCGCAATCTGCGTCATGCCCGCCTCGACTTTCTCTACCCTCAGTCTCACATCCAATACATAGACCAACGTATGCCAATGCCGGAACTTGTGGATCCGTCACTCTGTGACCCTTTCAGTACCAGTATTCGTATGTTTTTGCAACAATTGCGCACAATGGATCTTCGCGTCATCGCCGATACGACCTTGTTCTGGCCTGGCGATGGCGATACTCCTCATTGGCCCAACCTCGAGCACCTCCACGTCGAATTCCATATGTCTAACCCTTCAGGATCTTGGTACTTCAACGAACCGACCGGGCTGAGCCTTGGGGGCACAGAAGCGGGCTATAGGGCAGCAGAAGCCGAGATGTACCCGCCCCTCGCCGATACAGAGCAAGACGACTCGCTGTGGGAGGAAACGTGCGAGACTGATTTAGAGGAAGCCCAGACCAACTTCTTTCAATATCGTGTTGTTCCCAACGATGCAGCGCTAGTTCCGTTCCTGACAGGATTCGCAAAAGCTGCTGTACACATGCCTCGCTTAAGGACCTTTGCATTATGGTCACCGCTTAGCTTTCGTCTCAATCCCGACGACGAAGAGTATCAAGATTTTGACTTCGAGAGTGTCTCAAACATACCCAAGCACGTTCTCTACGCGGCAAGGCTTGCTTGGGGGATTGCTTACACGGGACCGTATGAAAGGGCGTTCAGCAACGATACTGAGACTATCAATGGGCAGAGGCAGATGTCGTGGAGAACAGGCTCATGGCGACCACAAGCAGGCCTGCATGAGCTGTTTCGGAAAATTGGTGGAGGGTATGTGAAGGATCGTTCTGAGTGGTTCGATGAGAAAGGGCTTCGTGACAGCTTGGACTTCGAGCGTTTCCGATACAGATATTTTGATACGTAAGCGGCTATGTGATCTGTGGCGCAAGGTTGGGAAGACATCGTAACCGTAGGGTGCAGGTGCGAGAGCTGTCGACTCTTATCTGTTCAGGAAAATTTCCAGTATGAGCTAAGCTGTCAAGAACATTGCACAGACTTTGAGTTTTCCAGCCATATCACCAATCCGTGACTGCCGCTTGAGCGTTGCGTTGAGACACCAATAGAACGACTCTTTTCGCGCCTTGCAGACACTGTTTCAGGCGGCTCCGAATAATATCCTAGGCATAAGACTAGAACACTCCAACGCTACATCTCGGACTCCTTTCACAACCTGTAATTTCTTACTGACATTCTACAAAACAGTTTTGGAATGGATAGGTAGTTGTACTTCACGGAGATTAGCTTGCTTCGCCTAGTTGAGAGCACCCTTGTGAGCATTACGTCGGAGATTATGGCTGTTGATGCTTACTGTATCTCACCAGAATTGATGAACGGACACTCGGACTGTAAGAAAACCAGTAAACCCATTTCAAGGTCAACGCCAAGCCCGGATCTAGTACCATGAAGTCCGATGCACCACGATTCTATGCCAAGTTAAGATTGAATTATTGATTCATATCGTGCATGGTTTGACTATATGTAGATACGTTACACCCCATAGACAGACATTCTTCATCCACTCTCATTCTTTCAGTCCTTACTTCGCCAGCTTATTGCACATTCGCTCAATACTATCTTCCCCAGTTAATCAATTACTACAACCCTCTGCACGATAAAACAATACGTGTAGTTCGCCATGTGGACACCCGGCCTGGCAGTGCTCACAATCCTGTTTGGATTCCAGGTTGTTCATGCTCAAGGAGATCCAGAATGCCTTCAAGGAAACCTTCCAACCCAAAGGCTCGAGAATGACCCGAAAGCGCTGCAGGCAGCGCTAGAAGATCCTATAGCTCGTCTCTGTGAACAGGTCCCGACGTCTGAGCTGACTGTTAAAGATGTCGTTAGCTATGCTTCGACGGATTTCGCGTTCACTATTGAGCGTAGTGAAGGCCTACGAGACGACAGAGAATGTGTTCAGGCCTTTCAAAGGATTGTAGAATCATGTGTTGTCGGCCAGAATGCTGGTGGTGGTAAGATTACCGCAGATCGAAATGGGCCATCATACACTGTCTCAACCCAACCTGTTGGAAATCTGGAGGCGCGTGCGAAGAAGCCGAAAAAACCAAAGGTGCCGGCAAAGCCTCCTGCGAAACCACCTGCGAAACCACCTGCTAAGCCGCCTGCTAGGCCGCCTGCTAAGCCACCTGCTAAACCACCTGCTAAACCACCTGCGAAACCACCTGCTAAGCCGCCTGCTAAACCACCTGCGAAGACATCTTCAAAGCCGATCGCTACCCCGACCCAGAAAACATCCTCTAAAGTACAATCCTCGGCTGCTAAGACATCTAGTGTTGCAAAGCCAACACCTACCAAGACCTGTAAGAAGCTTTACAGCGAGCTGTTAGCATCCAGTAAACAAGCTGCCCTTGCAGATAAAAGGGACGAGAGTTTGAGTAACCGTCAAGGCTTCAGCGGCAGCAGAGTTCACGTCGAGAAGCGCTCAACTCCAAAGTCTGGCAAGGCTTGTAATTTCGACTTGAAGGCCTTGAACTATCCAGAGAAGAAAGAAATGGTGAGTCGTGTTCGAGTTTGAGGCTCATTGACCCCTCCGCTACTGCGCATGCTGACTTCCTACAGCCCGACAATGCGAACTGGTACGGATTCGTCAAACCAGACGTCTGCGACGACCTCGTGTTCAGAGCAGCAGCGAAGCCTGCTGCCGGTATTCCCAAAACTGATTACCAAGTGGAGCATGTCCTGGAATGGAATGTCGTAACCCGATTCTTCGATTAGGTTCGCGACCAGAAACCTGGTAATGTGTATGAGCACCCTGATAAGGCGCAGAAAGGCAAGAAGGTAGACTTTTGCGAGTACTGGAGACAGACGTGGACGACAGCCGATGTGCAGTCGCAGACATTCAAGATCACCGATGGATTGCCCAGTAGCGATGGGCCGGAGAAAGGCGTTCTTGCTCACCTTGCGAGCGCATTCCCTGGTAGAGACAATTTCAAGGAGGAGTTCGTCTATCTGCATACGCTTTTGAATGCGCCTGCAAAGTCTGATGTAAGTCGAGCAATGGTCCCTCAAGTTCGCCAGATAGACTGTTGCTGACTATTGTTTCTTAGATGTGGAAGCCGAAGAGACCTGGATCGGGTATCTACGATCAAGCGAGACTTACCAGGAATATCAAGGGAAAGGGATCCAAGAACAAGAAGACGTTGAACATTGACACCGCGAAGTCAGCTCTATTGGAACTCAAGCATCTAATGGGCGCCCGCAAGTACATGAACAGTAGGGAGATTCAAATAATCTTGAAAAAACAAAAAGTCCGGATGGGCCAGATGATCGAACGACTCGACGCAGAGATGGCGAACCATCCAAGGACCAACTTCAATGCTTGGCAGCCTCAACAACTCGGACCACTTTGGAACAAGTACATGGATCAGAAATTTGCTGAAGCCAAGGCGAGGACCAATCGCGATATGGATACTTTTCTGGCCATGCTGGTTCAGTCGTGGACGCCGGTGAAGAACAAGGACCAAAGCCACAAGGACTTCTTTGCCAACATCGAAAAGGTCAAGAAGGAATGGACTTTGGAGAAGAGACGACCATGGATGTCACCATGGTGATTACTTATCTGAACCAGGAACAGTCGGCTGATTACGAGAAGACGCAGTATGTCGAGAAGTTGCAACACAAGAAGACATTGTTGGAGTTCGGCGTAATATGTGTGCATTGCTGTATGAAGGTAGCTACTTTGTAAAACAAGAACAGTTCCGGTTTTTACCAATACTAGAAGTGCTCTCTTAAGAAATATTGACGATTCTGAACTGTCAAAAGTTTTCTCACCAAGTACAGCGCTGTAAACACCGTTGGGAATGGCAGCAGCACTGGAGTTGCTGCAGGTGCCTAAAACATTGGCGTTTACAATATTATCCGACTACCATTGAAAGTAACTCTTGAGGTTTATGACCCTAGTTGTTAGAGTCTATGTGTCTTGACGGAGAGCATGTCTGTGCTGCATTAGGTCTTGTATGAGGACTGGCTGATGTCAAGTGAGCATAACGGAGAGGCGAGGAAGACCAGGGGAAAACAACTTGGCTTTTCAGCATAGGCTGCAAGTAGGAGGCCGGGGTGATTGGCTTCCTGTTTTGAAATAGACGTTTTGCGTTCACTCCTTGAGTCTCCGAGCAATAGCACTGCAAGTTTCTGATTCGGAGAAGTACTAGGAATTTTTTGTTTACAAAGTCTTTGAGCTCATAGCTATAATGTACCTAGAAAATCAACTAATCAGCGTAGTATTGCAAACAGTTCAAGAAGCCTAGTTTGAGAAGGTATAAATCCAATGCGCAAAGTACCTCTAACAGTATTTTAGGCTATATTGTTAGAGATTGATTCACATAAATATCGAATATAAGGTGAACTCTGTACACATAGAAGATAGCAGGTCTAGATGTGAAGTCAAAAATAGTAAATAGGTGAGATAGTTGATGAGCAGCTATCTAGAAGCTAGAAGCCGCTACCTATACACAGAATATTGGCTATAATGTTAAGAAAGGCAGGGTTAAGCGCGTAATAGCTGTCATTTCTAAAAGAGATCACATGAAACCTAAATCTGGTCTGCGATACAAGAGATCGAAGAGCGTTCAGGAGATCGCACTAATTTCTTCAGTGAATTACTACTAAACTTGAGGTGTGGACACGAGGAGAGATATTTTCTTCGCAAGATGTAATGCACGGCGATATGTATGCACCCTCCACGTATTTGGACAAGTAAAATTATAGATACGTTATAGACAAACAAGAGGTCCTAACTAGCTAGCTATATCTAGTTAATAGTAAAAGTGACAGACTAGGTGACAGTGTGCAGGGCAAAACGTGACAACTACAAAAAGCTAGCTAATTACTTATCTGCCCGCGTTTATAGTTTGTGTTGATAAATTACTGTACTAAATTTGGAGGGGTGTGTACATATCGCCGTGCACCAATAAGCTATGAGAGTGCAGAAGCTTGTGAGACGCAAGGGTAGAAAACCACGAATCAAAGTATTTTGTAGACTTTAGAAAATCTCTCGGGCCGCAAAAGAATCGTCAGAATCTGCACTGGATACCTCCATTCTTTCAACGATGGAATTGTATCGACTAAATCTTCCCGCTGGGTAAGAATGAAAAATGCGCCCGCGGTGTGCGCCATCGCTCTCTTCGGGACGCGTCGCTGTCCTTCCACCAGCACCGATGGTTGCAAACTGCGCTACGCCACTACTTCCTGGTTGGGGCTCACTCTTGTCTCGATTTTGTTACTTACAACCCGACTGAATGTCTACCCCGTTGCTGTCCTTGGGTTCAGGGATGTGCTGCGCCGCTGCTTCCGTCTCACCCACCAACAAGGTTCACTCCGCGAGACGTCGAGCAGATCAGGAGTCCTCAAGATCTTGGTTCCAGCCGACTTTGATGGCTAGACCTGACGTTTTCGCCCAGTCAAAGTTCTTTGCTAGCTTACGAGCTGCAACATCGTCCATCGCCAGGAGGACTTTAACGAGAGGCTTTGGGGTTCCATCGTCTCGCACCAGATCCAATATCGCGCTCATGGAATCTTGCAAGGCATCTATATCTTCATTTGGGTCCTCGCCTCCACAAGACCGATCGAGACGATCGATGATAATGGTAAAGATCGTACCACGCACAAAACTGGCCATGAGCTCAATCAAGAGTCGTGTCCTTGCTTCAAAGGCAACAGTTCTATTGACATTATTCCAGGCCGTTGATTTACGGGCTTTGCTGATGGTCTTCTGCTGCGCTTGTAATCCATCGGGATGCATTGCCGCCAGCTGGTAGATAAGACTATCTACGATCTGATGGAACGTACAGCGTGCTCTTCTGTTCATGTTGTATGTTGTTTGGCAGAAGAACACAAGTGGGCAGCCGCCACCGTCAAGTGATCTGGCTGCCCAGACAGACGCCCAAGAGAGCCAGTTGAGCTCAACGTCCGAATGGTCAAAGTAGTTATTTCCTCCGATGAGCAAGACGCCTGATTTCGTCTGCTGGTACCAGGTATTGAAAACAGGTTCTTGCTTGAGTATGCTTGAGGACATACGGCAAACCGCTTTGTGGTTGTGACGCTGGTCTGCGAATTGTACGTCCAGTATACCTTCGACCTGGTTAGCAATTGCTTCCAGGTCCACATCCTCTGTTTCCAACTGCAGTCGTTCCATCAGCCTCAAGAGAGACTTGTCCTTCGCTCGAGCCTCAAGCCCGTTTACAATGTCGTTGGTATTCCTCCCAGTCCGGTCCAGCTTTCTTATGCACTTGCCTAGCTCCTCGATCCGCTCTTGCTGCTTGAAGAGCAATTGCAACATCGTGATCTCGCACTCTTTGTGGATCTCGGACAGCTTGATACGCAGATCTGAAGTGGTTTTTTCTAGATCCTTCTCCGAGAGAGACTTCAACAACCTTCGAAGACTCGAACCGGCGAAGTACTGCACTGTCTCTCGACAAAACACGATCGAGAGACGAAAAACGTCCATAATGAGTAGTTGCAATGTCTTCCCAGGGCGAACATTTTGTAGCGTGCTTAGCCGCGGAAATGCGTACGATAGCTCCTTGAGGACAGCTTCTCTCCAATCGTCATGCTTCTGCTTGTTGACAGCTACACTGACTAACAGCATTATAGTTCCGTACGCCAGCCCACCGATCTGCTGATCTACCGATTTTACTATCTCTGCTATCCCAGAGAACGTCTGCAGAAAGTTTCCGATGGTACAGAGCAGATTCTGCGTGGCCGCTCCAATTTTGCGCGTCCTGCCGCTCTGCTGACCCGCCCTCCAGTCTCCGTGTGCTTTCATTGTTGACTCCAAGTTCTTTTGGGCCGTCAGCTGCTCGATGGCTTGCTCAACCTCGGATCTGGAACAAGAATATAGTCCTGCAGGGTCCTTCGCTACCTTTGTGATCGAGGTATCGTCGTCAAGGTAGGAGTCCGGCTTCAGGGTCCACTCTTTCCGATCATTGTACAACTCTTCAATTGGAGACCATAGCCTCGAGGATGTCAGCTTGGTCGGGCCTATGAAGCCAACATGCTTACGTCGCAGTGCTTTCGTTCTTCTCAAACCAATTCTGGTTCGTAGTCGCCTCCATGGCTTCGATGCGGGCTCAAGATTGAGCATAAGAGACAGTTCGCGATCAAGCTTATCGGGGGCAGGCCAAGGTAGCCGAAACTTTGCAATCACCAGGCTGAAGGGTAGTGGGGGCTGTTTTGGGGAGTTGTCATCGCCCCGCGTTGCTGCTGCCGCTTTGAGTTTCGTGCTTACATTGCGAAATCCTTCGCCCTATACCTGGCGCTTACGTGCATCCTGAAACGGGTGTTCGTCCGCCTCATTCCACCAACGAGGGTGGTATTATACATGCGATAGCATCGTGAGCTTGCATGTATGCGAAGAACGCTCTGCAGTCAATATCACTAACGCAAGTTAAACAGCCTCGAGCTCCACATCTTCTTCTTTTAACTCAGTACCCAGGCCCTCTATACGCGTCACACACACAGCCTTGAGATGTGCACGAGGTATTAAGCTATCCATCGGGGGACCTTGCACACGTCAGACGCCATTGCAGGACCATCAGCCCCTCGATGCGAACTTGTTACAAGTCAGTGAAACATTCTTTCTAAGAGCATTAGCTGCAAGAGCCATCAAGGCTGTGAGTATAATTTCATCAGAACGTGCTATGGATACGTCGAAAGGCCATAACGCGGCGCTCGAGGATGCTCTTCGGCGAGCAACACCTCAGGTACCACCTCAATTCGCGTTCCAGCCTCAATACCTTGCGCAACCTCAATACCCTTTGCAGCCTCAATACGCGTCGCAAGCTCAGTATGCGTCTCAAATTCCGTACCCGCAGCCAGGCCAATATCTGCAATATCCTCAGTATCCACCACAATTGCAGTATCCGTCTCCATTAGCACCATCTCCGTATCATTATCAGCCGCCTATGGTGCCAGCTCCTGCAGCTCCAGAAGTCGCCGGCGTGCAGCAGCCTAGATCACCAGCCTACTCAGCGGTTTCACCTCGAGTAGCATCACCGCCATACCGCCCTGCTGAATCACCAAAGGTAGTTCGCATGCTGTGTTCGAGAAGAAGGCGTTTTCGGCTGACATGTTTCTTTAGGTAGCCAAGACCAGTACTGAAAGTCGCCTTCCAACTCGCAAGGCAAAGGTTTCCACGGGCACGTACCGTCGGCCGCAGAACAACTCTCGAAATGTGTCAAAGAGAAGACCTTCGTTTTATCGGACCGATGTAAGCGAGAGCGAGCAAGAACCTCACGATGTTGAGAGTGAGATTGATGAAAAAGAAATAAATGGCAGAGGCCGTGGAGAAGAGAAAGGGAGATCGAATCAACAAAACGGTGCACCTGTATCTGATGACGAGGCACCTGCACGAACATCATCTGAAACAATTGGTATCGGTATATCACGTCTCAAAGGAGTGAACAGCGTCAAGATGGAGAAGATCAAGAGCAAAGACGCGACGAGCGGAGCCGACGAAGACTACCTATCAGACACCAGACCTAAAGGCTCAAAGGGCCGCATTGCTCCAGCCAGTAATGGAGTTGTAGAAGCGAAGAAAGAGAAGGTCGCGCTAAGCGACGATGATGTCGTGCCAGAGAAGCAGAAGCTGATATACACAGTCATCAACAGGGTATTAACTAATCTTCTCCGCTCTTTGTTCCTCGCTAAGTAAGCACAGTGGAACGATGACAAGTCGAAATGGGAAGATGTGGAACAAAACTTCGAGAAAAAGAAAAGCACGGATCAGCATAAGTGGATGGCAACCTTTCGGCGACACATGGATGCCGACAACGAGAGAAAAATTGAATTCGAGGAGATCGTAGTACACGCGCATGCGCTGACAGATCTCTTGGTGAACACCTCAAAGCACTGGCATGACCGAGTGAACGAGTCTGATAGGACGATTGCCGTTCGCACACCCTTCACTCCATTTATATGGCATTGGGACGCTCACGTTGAAGCATGCAAGCCCAAGAAGGGCGATAAGGCTGAGTTGACATCTGCTCGACATGTTCTGAAGGCCCTCATGCAACTGCTCGAAGATTCATTTGCATTGCGATCGTACTTCAGGGAGAGGGATATGCTGAAGAGTTCGAAGAAGATCCGCTACAAGTATCTTTGGACTCTGTTCGCCGATGGCTGTCGAGTCTACGCCAGATCCTATCAGAACGAGCTCCAAATGTTCGAAGTCAAAGACTGCTCCGACAACAAGACAAGCCGGTTCCGCGTCACCTGCTGCGCTTTTGACTGGGACGGAACAAACTTCCTCACATACAACTACGATTTCTACATAAAGGAGTTTACCGGGGAGAAAACGATCGCGAGTCTGGAGATATTTCCTATTGAATATTATGGCGAGTTCCATGGCGCATCAGTGGACAAGAAACTGCAGGCAGACCTTCTGGAGCGAGGCAAGAGATATATAGATCTCTGCAGCCAGGAGCACACGACATTCCAGTGCGAGTACGAAGGCTCTTCTCTCGTCACGCCAAGCGCTCTCCATCGTTTGGCCTCCAGAGTACGGACAGAAGATTCTTCATCGGCCTTCTCTGACCCTCGAGATTCCTTTTACGAGACCAACGATGCAGAAGTCACTTCTATCGACATTGTTGGCAAACAGAGCAGAGTCATCATTGACAATTTATCTTTTCTCAAGTCCGAGAGGAACACGATGAAACACAATGGCATGCCGCCGCTAGGTAGGAGAGTTCCATACTTTGAGCCGGACTGCGTGTGCACCATCTGTAGAGAGTCTCCTCTGCAGCAGTGGAGGCCGGAGAATAGTAGTGAGTTCGCGGAAAGCGAAGATCGGCTCCGTTTCCTGCCACCACGACTACTCGGATACGCTCTCAAGGAGAAAGTCTGGGGACAGTTCTTGGTCAACCGCCTCAAGCGAGTCGACACTTCAGCGACCGGAGACCACGCCGTAGCCTTCAACAAAGAGCTGCAGCTTGAGGAGCAGTCGAAAAAGGTTCTGATGGCTTTTGTTCAACACCACAAGGTACCAAGTGTACGTAGGGGCAGAGTCGATGGCATCGATCCTAAAACATTCGACATCATTGAAGGGAAAGGCCAAGGTCTAGTGATCATGTTACATGGGCCGCCTGGTGTCGGCAAGACACTCACAGCTGAGACTATTGCACTAGCTACAGGCCGACCACTACTATCGGTTTCAGTAGCCGAAATCGGAGTGGCAGCCAAAGAAGCGGAGCGAAATCTCACTGACTTCTTCGTCGACGCTGCGCGCTGGGAGGCAGTTCTCCTGATGGATGAAGCTGATGTGTTCGTCGAGGAGAGGCTAAAGGGCGATTTGAGCCGGAATGCACTCGTGTCTGTCCTCCTTCGATGTCTCGAGTACTATGATGGTAAGTGCGGCGCCAATGGCGCTTGCTATTGACTGACAGAAGTAATTCCAGGTATCATCATTCTCACAACGAACCGAGTTCGATCGATCGATGCCGCCGTACAATCCCGCATCCAGTTAGCAATCCAATACCACGACCTGTCAACAGAACAACGGCTCGCCATCTACAAGAACCGGCTGGAGTGGGTCCCCCCCGACGAGATTGAGAACCTACCGGAACTGATCGAGTCGCTGAGGACCTCGGCGCTCGTCAAATCGTACAATCAGGCCAACGGACGCCAGATCCGCAATATCGTCACCTACGCCCGCGCACTTGCCAAGAGCGAAAACTCAAAGCTGACGCTGCAGCACCTCATCAGCGTGGATGATACCACCAAGGTCTTCATGAACAACATGTCGGATCTCGTCAGCATTCAGCGGGCGAAGAGCGAGGCGAGGTATGACAAGTGATCTCCAGGCCGGTGTGAGGCAGCGTTAGGACTCTTTCTAAAGAGCAATTTGTGTAGATGGCGAGTTTCGTTCCATCAAACTGGCGCTATAGTCAAGTTCACGCATGCATTCGTGATGGAACAGACGTTTCTTACCACTCGAGATAGTTGCTGAAGAGTGGAGTGGCCTAGGAACTATGCGAGTGCCATTTATAGTAGTTACACGATAACCACCCAATGAATAAATACAGTATTCCCAACACGGCGAGCGCTGCTCTCTAACCTACGTTTAAACATTACATATCTACCCCATTCCACTATTAAATCCATTTCTACTAAGACAGCACCACTCTCGCCCATCTTCTAAGATGTAATTTTAGTATCTGAGCTCTACGGATAGAAAGTAACACGCATAACTAGACTGATCATCATCTTCAACCCCCTCCCTATACAGAACTTAGAAAGCCATCTAACTTCAGCATGTGCACAACCAATCAATTTCAGTTTTTCTCAACTCGAGGTAGAAGTTTGGTTTTTTAATAGCGTGGTAACGTATTTAGTGGTACAAGTTCTGTCAGCTGAAATAATGCATTGCGAGTCTCTGGAATATGCAGGGTTGATGTGTCGAAACAGCACGACTTGGCTCTCAGAAATTAGACTGTGTTTCCGGAGAAGTAGGGAACTGTATGAGGAAGTTAGGAGGAGGGTGCAGGATAAGGAAGTATTTCAGGTAGAGAGGAAAGCTTTAGGTAGAGTGGAGGGTTGCGCTGTGCTGATGTGTGGCACTTTATTTGCGAGATGGAAGTGTGGGAAGCTGAGCTGAAGTTTGAGAGACAGCACACAGTCACTTTGAGAGGAAGACAGCAGGTGAGAACAAATGAAACGAATATCATTCCTTAGTATGTACACATCTATGCACTCAACTCCACGCTTAGACTGTGTAAGGCGACTTCCTCAGGTGGTTCTTGCTGAAGGGCTGCTCGCTCTTGATCTCGTCGTTGGCGAGTGCCTCGAGCTTGCGCTCATTGTCCTCGTAGGCAATCTTCTTGTACTTCTCGATCACGGATGTCATGGGCACTTGACTGCCGGCGGGGACATTGTAGGGAGAGCCGTTGTTCATGATCCTGGGCGAAGTCAGCGGTCTCTCCACAATTCTTGGCGTCAGGTTGCTGCAGTCGGTACGTACTCGGGGAACCTCATGTCAACGTATTCCTGGGGCTTGGCGTTCATGAACAGAACGCGGTCCTCGCCCGCCTGCTCGATCATGCGTGTGTGCATGTCGTTCCTCTTTGTGCGCCTCTCCTCGGCCTCGGCGTACTTGTCCATGATGCGGGTCAGGAACGGTTGGTCGCTGTCCGAGTTCTTGGAAATGGCGTAGAGGCCCAAGCCAGCGGGGATCCAGACGGTCGACCAGAAAAATCCGCGCTGATGGTCAATTAGGTCAGCAACTGCTCTCTCGTGTGTATTCAGCGCCGGGCAGCGCTGCCGGGCGCGTTGTGGGAGGGCAATGGGTGGGTAGACGTACGCCCATGGGCTCGTTTACGGGGGCTGCATGGCCGTGGGCGTGCTCGTCGTGGGCGTAGCGGCGCGTCTGGCGCGAGAGGGTGGTTCGAACCGTGCGGGCAGCAGTCACGGCTGTCCTGCGAAGCGACTGCATCGTGTATCGGCTTGCTGGCGCTGGTCGTGACGGAGCTTGCGATGATGAGCTTCGAGCATGGAACTTGCCGGGCCGACGCTAGCGCACAATGGGGCTAGCTCACATCAACGACGCCAGACGCCTTCCTCATCAACATCTGCTGCCTGAGCAAATATCACTGCTTTATAGGTGCAGATCTGCTTTCGCCGTCAAAATGTCATTCAAGTTCGAGCATGACTGGCTTCGAGGATTTGGACGACGATGTGCTGTATCTGGTTCTTGACTACGTAAGCACTTCTATGGCCATCTTGATTGGTCGCTGACCGCAGCAGTTGTACCTGGAGCGTGCTATTGTCCTGCAACACCTCAGATGCATATCAACACGTCTTAGAAACTTCGCAGATGCTGTGACCTACAAAGCTCTGTCGTTGATCGACGACGAGGCTCACGAACAGATCACATATCGGAGGGCTGAACGGCTGACTGATGCCTCTGACAAGATATCTCACTTCGTCCGCGACCTTCATATTGTTGCTTTCCGAGGTGATGACGAGAGCTACTGCCTGAATACTCGTCTGATCACAGAATGTCTCAATAGACTTCAACGACTCGATTCATTCAGCTGGGAATGTGACGCACCCATCTCCAACAACATCCTCTACATATTAAAGCAACGGTTCCCGCGAGCACAGCTTTGCACTCGTGTCAGATATCCCGACCAAAACACTCTTTCACTGCCTCAGCTCTTTCGACTGCATGTCTCCATACCTTGTGCAGATCTCTCAGGCCGTGACAGCATCTCCATGTTTCGGCCCCTCAAACAAGCACTGCTACGACTACCAAACCTCCGCCATCTGCTCCTCGACACGCATTTTGATATCGACGTCAACCGAATGGAAGGCGCTGCAATGGGCAGCTTGCAACTCCCACTCGAGCCTGGCGATGCATTGCCACCTCTAGAGTCGCTAGGCTTCTGCAGCACGCGCTACAATTTCTCTGAACAGCACTGCTTGGACTTGCTTGCGAGCATCGACTGCAAGAAGCTTCGGCAGCTCAAGCTCACCCCTCCGACCCCGATCCACTTCTTCCACGTCTTCCTTGGGAACCTGCCTCACTTGACGCATCTAGAAGTCTCAGACGCATCTAATAGATACGACCCGCAGTATTTCCGCCGGAGAGCGTGTTCAGATTTCATAGCTGGACTCAAATCGCTACAAAAGCTGGTGATTCGTTGCAACGAGTTGGATCTGGAGAGTGGCTTCTCAAAAATGCTTGTAGATGTGCATGGCCCCAGCCTTCGTCATCTAAGCATACAGGCGAGGCAAGATGACTACTATAGTCCTACCTACATGGGGTGTATCCGCGAAACGTTATCTCACTTCACGAATCTGCAGTCTCTGGACATGGCCTTGCCCGATATTCAAACCTCCCATCACTGTCCCGATTGCGACGGTTATCAATGGGGCGTAAGCAATCCTGCCAGAGACCTGGAAGCACGCGCTAATCCGGACAGGAACCGACCACCATCTGGATACCACCACCTCTCCCGCATCTACGCCATGTCAACCTCTCCATGCGAGCCCCAACAACCGAGCAATCGCTATTCGAGCACGTCAATAAACACGCTCACTGCGCGACACGCCGTCTCTGGAAAACCTTCACAGAAGACCCTGGCACGAATCTCGAGACATTCAGCTTACGATTATGGCGATGGGAAACTGGCCGCTCGACACGCGTCAATGAATTGATTTACGATACCACGCGGCTACATGAACGGATCGTAACTAAGATTCGCCACAATCACGACGTTCCAACTACCGTGTATAAGGAAGTGGGGAGTACACATCGAAACACAAGCGTTCCATAGCTTTTCAGCCTGAGGATGGCACACAGCCAGTACAACAGACATGAGCTAAGAAGAACGCGATATCTTAGTGTCTACGGACTCTTGTATTATTACCTAACAGCACCCCTTCAGTTCACCATCACCACCACCAACCACACCCCCCCATCCCCCCACCATCTACCTACACCCCCAGTCCACAAACAACCAAACCAAACAACCAAAAACCAGACACCACCACCATTTCCCAAACACTCCACCTCAACTCTAGATAGTGGTCAGCGATACTAAATTCACCGCACGGTACCAACAACGCAAGACAGGTGTTACGCGCTTTGTATAAACCCCTTGGAACGTGGAGTCGGGTGCGAGGACTAGCTCAGTCAGTGGGTTGGAGAACGGGGATGAAGAGGACGTTGGTGCTGGTTTGGAATCTAGATAGTGATCGAAAAGCAAAGTGGGACTTGGGATCTGTTTGTGGATTTGGAGGTGCGGATTTGGTTTTAGTGTGGGATGGTGGGTGGGTGGGTGGACAGTGGAGGGGTAAGGGTCAGGTTCAACAGAATGTAAGGTTAGCAAAGATACTGAATATAGCGTGGTGTGAAAGATTATTTTTAGTTGGTTGTGTAGAAAGCTGGTTTCTCTTCTGTCTGTCGTTGCCTTGTCCGATACTTCGCCTTTTAATTCTGTACTCGTCAATACCTTCTGCGTACCTTCGAAGCTGTCAACCTAGATTGGCGTGTGTATCGCTTGGAGGAATGTGTTGAAGGTCAAACTCTTCTTTCGTGGTCTGTCCCATTGGTTTGCCGTAATCGCAACCATGACGTCTCGCTTTCAATCCGTGCCTCGTCTCATTCCTGGCTCTTGCAAGCATCATCAAAAGTGTCCATTCGGATGAGTGCCTATGTCAGACAACGGAGCTTGTCCGAGGTTCGATGTTCTCGCCCCCTTGCGAGTACCAGTGTTTTTCCCAACACTCACGCCAGGCCTGTGGTTCAAGAATGACTTCCTTAGCCAATATCATGTAGTCCAGAGCTGAGTTCCAGGGGAGGTAACAGTCAGCCCATTCTTCGCGCCATAATTCATTTTTCCAGTCGTCTTGCGATCCTTGATGGATGACAAGCGTTTCCAGGTTCAAGGTCTTGATTTCATCGAAGAGATCGTCGTAACATTGCGGAAATTTGGTCTTAAAATCCAAGCGTCGTAGGTGCTTTCCGTAATACTCCAGCATGGTATGCATAGTGCCATCTCCTACTCTGCCATTGATGACAGTAAGGTGGGTCAAGCCTGGCAGATCAAGTCCAGCAGAAGATAAGACAGGATCCACACGGAAGCTGTCGTCACAATCTATGGTCAATGATCGTAGGCGCGGATGTGTTGCTTTTGTGACCGCGATAGAGAGAGAACTCGATCTTGTATCGTTTAGTCCAACCAGGGAGTACTTTTTTCTCAAGGTAAGTGACTCAACTTTAATGCATAGATCCGAAAACGCTCGCAAAGGCGTGTATGTAAAGACATCGTAAGAGTCGTCGAACTCAACAGCCAAATCGAGTAAGCGAGGTTGAATTTTCGCGCCAACCAGTGCTTCAACAACGAATTCGAGTCCAACGTGGGCACAGAAATCCTGATTGAGGGTGTATTCATCAATGTCGGCGTCTCCACAATCTGAATACCAAAACTCTTTGGAGTTTGGTAGAGGCATATTAAAATCCCATACATAACTCATTTCCTCTACGTTTTTGAAGAATTGTATGGAACTGACAAGACTTGTGTTTCCGGTTATCCAGCTTGGTAATTGAAAACGAGGTTCCATCGCGAAGGCTTCAGTACGGCCAAGTGCGTTCCAGAATTGGATGGAACGTCGTAACCAATCCACTTCTTCCATGGATCTTCCACATGGAGAATGCGTGTAGCAATCTTCACTATGGAAGTAGAGGCAGGAAAACGTAAGCTTGGTCATCCAAGGCGACAAGCTGCGTTGTCTAGCGATAGCATGGAGGGTACCCATACTTTTTTTGGAGGCCAAGTCGAAGACAGTCTCGCCGAGCACTTTTCTAAACGCCCTCCATGCCATAGCGTGGAACTTGCGACATACGAGCCGGATCTGCAGAAACTGTGTCGCAGAGGCTTCACCAGTTATCTTTTCTTGTTTCCATCGAAAGACCTTTTTTCCGCTTTCACTGTAGCCGATTGGCGGTGTCACTTTGTCGACAGTTCCGAGAAGGATGCTCTCCAGGATCTCTGCAGGCAGAATATCGATGGGACTCGGCGGTGCCGTTTGAGAGGGTGACGTCGCCGCCATGGCGCGCGGTGGAGGCGTTCTTACGAATGTGAATGAAAATCGGCTGGTAGAAGTGCAGTGTGTGTGAATGAGAGGAGAGTAGTGTGGGTGAGAAGAAAAGATTGTGCAAAGTATCGCGCCAAGAGCAACCACGCGAAGTGAAGTGAAGGTGAAGGCAAGAGCGGCCAGGCAGTGACGTCAACCACGAAATTAGAAGACAAGAGCGACGGCTGAGCGAGGTAAGATCTGTGATAGCATGCATACACTCCTAAGAAGAAAGACAATCGCTTTTCAAACGCCCACGACTGCATTGTGCTGGGTGGAAACCTATTCAGCTCGCAGCTCAAGACCAATTCAGCAGGTACACGATGATGCAGCAGGTAAAAACCGAATTGACAGGCAAAGCACCATCGAGCGACCGAAAAATAAACGACAGAGGAATTCTAAATGAAGTCATGAAACTGAAATGCGACAACGCTCAACAAAAACAGCGAACGGATACTCACACTGAACCCACGAAACACCTACACAGCAGCAAGAAACATGATGACGAAAAATGCCCCAGCAAACAGCTCAACTTTGGTCAAGAGAGTAGAGCATGACAGCGACAGCGAGGAGACGAGGAAGCAACGCAACCACCATTCTCACCTTCTTCCGACTCCGACAAAACGCGAATATCAGAATTACAACTCTTAACGTCGCAACTCCCACGCCTTCTTGAAAAGGTTGACAATTAGTGAAGCGTTCAACGCTACTGTACAGTCATCACAACTTCGCACGAAACAGCACGAGCAACGAGTCCTACCCACCACGTAACCCATCTTAAACACCACCATCACCACCACCTCACTACCATGGCATCTAGCAAGATCTTTGTAAATAGGGAACAGCATCTAGGGCAGAGACCAAAGCAGCAAGAAATCCCAACAACAAACCACAACGAACAAGAGCAGCCCCAGCTGCCACCAGCTCCCAGAGTCTCCCTGTGCAGAGCCGTAAATGTTTCAATACGACTTGATTATTAAAGCAGCACCTGCTCGACCTACCCACAAAACGTTTGCCAGATACTACAAGTATGGTAATTACACCACCTTAAACCCCATCCCAACCCTCCCATCAGCCCACCCGGCCCGACTCCTCCACACCCAACAACCCCGAACGACCGAAAACATCATACGACACGGCGCACGCGCACCACCCACTCACCGCACGCCACCCACCAAGAAAAGAATACAATCTGTTTCAGGCTATTGTAGTACAAGACTTGCAGGTTCCTTCGGACCGGGCACGGGACCCTAGCGAGCGAGGGAGGGAGGGCGGGTGGAGTGGGGGGCGTGCGAGGTGAACGTGCGTTCGCCGAGGTTTGGCGGGTGGGTGGGTGAGATGGTGTGTGTGATGGGATTGAGGTGCTGGAAGTGGTGGTGGATGGAGGGTGAGTGGATGAGTGATGGGTTATGGTGATGGTTGGGATTGATGGTGATTTTGCGTGGTGCGATGGGATGGATGGATGGGGGGTGTTGATGCTGGATTGAGAGGAGACAGAAGAGTGACGTGCGTTCAAGAATCCGAGTATTCAATAATAGCATCGCTGTTGCATCGCTTTGGGTATGATTCGGGACCAGCCGGAGCCATGAAGGTTTACAAGGGGACTGTTACATAGGGCTGCACATCTTCGTGTCTTTCAGGGTAATGGTCGACATTATTGCATCCACAGTGGCAATGAGACGTGGAGACACAGGCAGCCACAGTTGCAAGATCGTCTCTCTAGCAAATCCTTCTACAACCTCAATGTATTGCTTCGTCATCTCTCCACGGGCCTTCGTCTTCAGTCGATCCAGCAGGATCCTTCAACGTTCGTCCGAGACCCAAGGGCGGTTGGGTGCGTGCTTTCAAGTCTGACTTAACTGGGAAACGACAGACGCAAATCGGGGAAAAGAAGTGCGCAATCTTGGCGGCAACATGACTCGATAGTTAACGAAGTTCAGGAATTCTGGGAGGATTGTGCGGCCCTGGTCGCCTGTCCGTCCGCAGGATGTGAGACAGGGAGTGGTTGCCGTAGGTCCGTAGCCGTTCGCAGGGTGCGGTAAATCACCATGGTGTCGTTGCTGGGTGGCTCAATCCAATATCGCGGCGAGCAGTGTCAAAAGCCGCGAATATTCCGCAGCCGCTTGCACGTCCTGTCAACATACGACATGCTCAGATATGCAGCTCCTGCATCGACAGCATACGTTGTCAAGCTAAGAGGACGTTTCATCACTTGCTCCTTCAGTTTGTAGTGCGATACACTCGTACAGCTGCACCCTTACGCCCACGTCAGGCCCAAAGCGTTCGGTCTCCTCCATGAAGGAGGCCTGTGCGCTGGAAGGAAGCCAACCCTGGAACGGCAGCGCGCCCGTGCTTGATTTCACATGCGAATCTTGCCCGTCGGCCAATCAAAAGCTCTGCTTGTGCCTCGGGAACATTTCACCTCAGAGGGGTGCTCGATATTACATCGAGCACGGACTCGAAACTGATCCAGTGGAATTGAAGGAGGTGCTGGACGGGCGGGCTCTCGTCCACTTGCTTCGCGTGGTGTCCAGACCGTTATTACAGGGTGCGCGGGATATCGCCATGCGCTGCAGGTACCAAGACGTTGCCTTTTGGTTTTCAGAACATGGGTCAACCGCCTTCGCGTCGAGTTGCTAGCCCACCTGCCCTTTGAAGTGACAAGGGTTGCAGAGGGAAGAAGATTCAAGCGCGACTTTTACGTACCCACGTGCAGAAACGTGATTGGGTGTAATACCAGTAGTCGACCCGCGTGGTTGGTATCACTAGCATTTCTTCGCCGTTCATCAAAGCGGACCAAGTTGCGTGATGCGAGTGGCTTGGAAGCATGCGTAATACTGCGACACATGTATATGAGTGTGGAGTGAAAGAGGTAAAAGCGGCTCGCTTGCAGCAGTTGGACAGCTATTGACTTTGTAACACAATTGTGCAACTGCTGAGATCGGTGAACTCGCCGCTAGCCGTGACAATGCCAGAAAATGACAGTCGCACATCATCTGGATAACTAGCCATGCCTCACTCCTGCATGGGTCCAATTCCAGTGATATCAAAGCGAAACCGAGTCGCGTGCAGCCCAATGCTGAACCGTCGCTGCGGGAAAGCGTGTCCAGGAAGAGATCCCCCCACGATGACAGGCAACGCAAAGACCACCAGATGAGATCATAGCTCACAGACAATGCTGTTCGAATTGATCGTCAGGTATCGCAAAATCGGAGGTGGCCGTCGTGCCGCAGATCAGATCGAAAGAAGCCATGTACAAAAGAGGAAGGTCGATTAGCAATAAGGGCCGCAATTGTGTCGGCCAGAAGTAGGCGTGCATTACATTGTACAGTAGCGACCATTCCAGATGGTGAGCACCCTTGTCCCGTATGTCCGTCATTTCGTCGTTCCCTGTCTGTAGTGCAAGGCGAATTATCGATACTGTACAGGTGCGCTAATTTTGAGCAGTATCCGCAACGCCCAGTCCTCCTGTTTTGAGGGTACCCACCCACACAATGCTGAGGTGCAGCCAATACGAAGTGCAGTTTCGATCGCGAGGAAGGTCCATCGACTCAACAGTGGTCGATGGGGCAGGTTCAAGCCATGCTGTTCCCTGAGGGTTGTTGGGCGTCGACGCGTGTTGCAGCGTCGTGCACGTATCTTTTTGGTGCACGCCACGGGAGTCGACTTCTTGAGGTCGCGCCCAGGCGGTTTTCTCCACCAGTGTTTGGAGAAGCAAATGGAGTAAAGGCCAAGTCTGGTTTCTGGTGATTCGCCCCATGCCCCCGGGACCAAGTGACCGACTTGACCTCGCCCATTGCGTTGCATTTTGCCTCTGAGTCGTAGGATCATCGTGTTCGTTTGTACATGGATTGATCGACCATTGAGGAGCTGCCTTGATCCCATCTTCGCTTCAACCCATCTTGGAAGGAGCTGGCAACCACCTCTTGCCACATAGTTGGAGTGACGTAAGACGGGGTCGCACCTGGGTAACTGGAGGATGGAGGCAGCTGACCCGGAGTCCCTTGAATGCCGCTTTGCTGTGGTGAAACGTTGGGTAGCTGGTAATTTGGCGAATTGGTGTCCTGGGGACGCATGTCGTAGTTCGTGCCTGAGGGTGGGGGTCTTAGCGGCGGGGAAGACGAGGAGGACGCGGTGGGGGGAGGCGTACCAAAGGCCACATTCCACTGCCTATGAAGTGTTAGTGGGTTGTGTATAGTTGGAATGATTTGACAGCTTACTCAAAGATGCGTTGCGGGTTCCACTGCACATTCTCCTGCATCTGCATACCCGGACCTGCTTGAGGCGCACGCTGACCCGACGCCATCATGACCAGAGACTGGGCTACAGGAGAGTCAGTCTTCGAACCGAGGCCGGATGCCGATATCGGTGGAGTGATGGGGTGGGCACGGTAGTTGATCTGACCTGGTTGTTCCAAGGGCGAAGGATGACTCGGGTGACGAGGTCGATAGGAGCCTTGGTTGCTCAATGGGCTTAATTGGGGGGCCACCTGTGGGCTTCCGAATGGAAAGGTAGGCTTGAGCTCGAACGACTTTGTGACGTCCGCAGAGAAAGCCTGACGCAAGCTGTTTACCTGGGCTTGCATCTCGGGCATCGGCCAGGATGGAGCACAAGCCTCTAAAACTCGCATGTGCCTCACAAAGAAGTCCCGAGCGTCTCGGTTGATGTCCGGGTCAGGGCAAGTAATGGCAACCTGAATGGTTAGCTGTGAGAGAGCAATGTCGCGTTGGTGAACTTACGAGGTGAAGCATAGTGCAGGTAAGGACGGCGTAGATTGTGAAACTCATGCCTCGCAGCATACACAGCAAACCAGGCATACCGTATGTCTTCAGGATTGCTTCTTGTAGCTTGCACATGGTCTTTGCAGCCGAGTAGCATGTCATCATATGTTGCTTCCAGATGCCGTCGTACGATTCAGAGACGGCGTTGACTTGGGGTCTGAAATGCATGACAATCGCCAGAGCCTGATAGCTGTGCAGGTTTGCCAGATAGTGCGATGGGATCCAAGGAGCCGAGTTGTCCGGTGGGTAGGAGATCTGGAGGTCATCGGGCAGTTCTCGCTGCCAAAGAGAAAAGTCTGCGTTGTGAGCAACAAATGCCGGCTCCAAAGCCCAGTCTGCTGTCTTCTTCCGCAGCTTTCCGTACATCAAGGCTGAAAGGTACACGTTCTTGGCGACTCGAATGTACTGGGTAAACTGTCGAGCTATCTGGTATTCCGTAGGATCCTGACCAGGAGTTGGTCTTGGCATCTCGAAGTCCACAGTGTCCAGATCAACGCTGTAGTCATAGCGTCCTGCCATACTTGTAAGCAACTTTCGCGCGAGATGGTGGGATACTCCTTACCTTGGGGACCACCGATCATGGCTTCGTACACAAGACACATCTGCCAGACTCTAGTTTTGGCCACGCAATCGTGAGCTGTGGATCCGCAGGACTTGCCCATTTGGTGAGTATCGTAGTGTTCGTGCAACTCCAAATCCTTCGCCATGGCTGTGAGACTAACGACTGCCATCCAGGAACGCCAGAAATAGCCGCGCTTCGGCGAGCCCTCACGCGCCTTGAGTAAGAGGACCATTCCTTGCATGGTGCTCAACCGGGAAACATCCTTGAAGCTCTCCTCGTGTTCTAGTAGACGTTAGCAAAAGAGGACGTTCGTAGTTTCCACGAGTACGACTGACTGGACGCAAGAGCCAACCACTTGTTGCCCTCGTCAACATCACCGAGCATCATAGTCGAGCATGCAAAGATGGCCTCGAGCATGAGTGGAGAAATAGAGTCGCGCGCGCTTTGCCATTGCTGATAAAAGTAGGCCTTGTTGACGACTGGCACATAGGGGTGGATGTTGGTGAAGAAGTAGTCGAAGTATTGCAGCGCTTGCTCTTCCGAAGGCATCATCTCTGGCGGGATACGAACGATGTGGTCCAAGCTGACGGAAGCCGGCAGCTGCACCTCGTACTCCTCTTGCGCAGGCGTCTCTGCGAGTGCTTTCTTCTGATTGGTGATGTAAGGCGCGATTGCGGTGTGGTCGATCTTGAGCTCGCCCAAGACATCCGTGAGACTGGAGACGGACTCACTCCTCCAGTGGGGCTCGGATTCAGGCGGGGTCATGACCATTGCTGGGGGTGCTGCTGATGGTTGGGAGTAAGTTTGCTGGGGTGGATAGCTCATGTTCTGCTGTGGTTGAGACATGGCTGGGTAGTGCATGGCGTCCTGAGATTGCGGGTCCGAGTAGGGCGAAGACTGGTACATGGCAGAGACTGGTGTTGAGAGGTTTGGGGGCATCTGGTGAGGCATGATGTGAGGCATGGATTGATGGCGCTGGTAGTCGTGTTGGGAGGAGGGACCTGGCTGCGCATACTCCTCGGGCCTGGGTTCCAGTTCGAAGGTTTGCGAGGTTCCATTGAAGTCTTTGTCGTAGTTGACAGTGGGTGGGACGCAATTGAGCTTCAGACGAATGCACGCGGCACATGGCCAGGCGTTTGTTGTTGCGGCGTCGCATTTGATCTTGCGCCGGCGACAACCTTCACATGCTCTCATTACTAGATGCTAGTGTCAGCAGGGCAAGGAGGGTCGCGTTGTTGTTGCGCACCTTTGAGGCGTTTGTGCCTGTTGTGCTCGTCGACGAAGACATAGTCTGCTCGGCGTGGTCAGTCTCGGCTTCGGTGTGCGGCAGGGCAGGTACGTGGGACTGCGACGGCAACTGCGACTGCAACTGCGACGGCAACGGCAACGGACGCGCAACTCACTGCGTTGATTCTCACGGGGCGCCAGCGTGGGCGGTGCGAAAGTGAAGCTCTGCATCTGCGCCGTCTGAGGCAGCAGTGGCCGTCCTGACGTTTCTGGCATGTCGGCGGTCTCTCTGCACAACAGCGCTGCTGGCGTTGATGGTTGCGATGGCGGGGTTGGCGGCGGTCCGCTAAGTGGACGAGGTAGGTACTACTATGTAATGCGTCTTCGCTGGCCAATGACGAGGCGGTCCTGGACAGAGCGAAATCTGGGCCGCTGGCCGCTGACTGACGGGCACACACAAGGTCGCAGCGGGCAAAGCGGGCAAAGCGGGCAGAGTTCAGCTGAGAGCTGTGGTGAGGCCGTCCAAGGCTGCTAATGTACACTGTTACCGCGGGAGCGAAATCTCCGCAGTACCGGGCAATGTTAGGTTATACGGCAGATCAAGCCATGTAGGAGCCTAGGTGGAGTCGACGTCTGGCATGCCGGGGTTGGGAGGATCGAGAGGGCAGCAGGTTCGCAGCGTGGTTCACGCGTGCAGTGGCGCCTGTGTGCAGACTACGAGTGTTTGAAGGGGCAGATGCACGCCGGGCGGGCCAAGATTAAACGAACGCCCTCGCTGTCTTGTGGTGAGGGGACGGATGCGACTTGCAGGAGCGTGCCGTAGCAGCTGGGAACTGCCGTTAGGCTGCTGTGGGGGTGTCTGGCGCTGCGCTGTAGGGGTGTGCTGGCTCTTTTGCTTCTGCAAAGTGGAGAGCGAAGCACAAGAGCCTTTCGGGACACACTCACGGCTCGCGACCTGCTGGGCGAGGACGTTGCTGGTAAACAAACTTTACACAGCTGGTGGTTGCCTCTGCGGTTGCACGGCGACACAAGCCAGCTGCAACACAGAACCTTCATCCCACCGCCTCAGCTGCAAAACACACAGTAACCCGCAGCCGTCCCTCTCAGGTCTCGACGTATCGTGTACGTATGTACATGCGTCTGAAGAGCCGAGAAAGTAGTCGCCGGTGCACTGGCTGGGCCGTGCAGCAACAAATTCAGAGCCACATTGCCGCCCGTTAGACGTCTCACACGCGCGGGTTCGAGGGCCTGCGTCTGATAGGCGACTATGACCTGCTGAGTCGTGGTCGCGCGCCTCCATCCACTTTGGCTACATGGCGATTCGAGCATCTCTTCCTCACCGTGTCAGTGTCAGTGCCATTTTGCCTTCCAAGTGGACCTTTGCACATGGCATGGCTTCCAAAGCTTCCATGGTTGACAGCACTGCAGACGGCGTAGTGGGCCTGTTCCTGAGTGCATCTCGCTTGATGTTTTGTAGCCTCGATGACGAATCCATACCCATGCCCTACCTACCCAGCCCTTAACACGAAGTAACCATCGTCTACAGATCTGTACATAGTAAAGGGGCAGAAACGTGGTTTAGTGTCTGCCATGCGGCCAAGGCAGGACGGATGCCGATCGATGCAGGAGAGGTGGATGGCGGCCTGCGACTTGGTGCTCTGGCTTCACGCCGCATCCGTCGGCTGCCTCTCCTCGATCTGAGATTCGATGTGTTTTGACTGAGCTTTGCATATGGTTGGGCATGAAGATGATCCAGTCTGCATCTGTGGCAGAACCTTGGCTGAATTGGATGTCTCTGTCATGTTACCTCGGCGAATTGCAAGCCGCCATGGATGCAGGGCTCAGACGGCAGACGCCTCACCATCGAGGGCAGCCCGCATAAACGACATGTGTCCAAGTCACAGCTTATGTTGGACGGACGCTTGTCCTGCGCCTCCGCGATTGCAAATTTGGTAGCGACATTGCTAGAACGGCAGTGCATGAGCCGGAGGCGGGATCTGACCACGCATGAAGTCTGGCGAGATTGAACGCTGGCTTGTTCGTGGACGTCGACGATTCATGTACCAAATCGTCGGATTTGTTCTCATGACCGCCGCTTCAAAAAAAAAAGGCACCCCCCTTGTTGTAATAACGCTGCGGCTGATCATCCGGTGTGTCCCGCTAAGGGGAGTGAGACTTGGGCGACGACACCTGCCTGGCCCAGAAGATGGATGCTCTGACAGCATGGCTGCAAATGCAAGGTTGTTCCATGGGCTTAGGAACGCCTTCAATAGGTCACGCTGACAGTCCACTATCGACTCCTTCTCTCGAAGGCGGCATCTGTTTCTGCAAGCATGTGATGCGGCGTCGTCTCTCCGTCTCGCAGTGCGAGAGCGATACAATATCTGGTCGGCTGCTCCCGCACTCTGAACACGACAGAATCATTGCACGCTCGGCACGTGTGCGGCCAACCACATGGCTGGCACTGAGGACCCGGCTACTTGGGCTGGGGGTCTCTTCGGCGAGCCGCGTTCCTGAACGTGCACAGGGAAGCCTTGCTGCAGAGATGATCGAACAAGAGGTTGCCCGTTGAGTTTTCCTGCCGCTGCACCCTCGAATTGCCAGGCGGATCCACACGTCGCCGCGGAAGACCAGGGCAGGCTTCGATGCATTGTTTAGCGGCAGAAGCTGTCAACTGTCGTCTTAAACGAGTGAAGGCGCATGGAAAATCTTGGCAGCGCTCATCCAGCCACAACCATGCAGCCAGCAGCCAGGGCAAGCGTCCTGCGACTGCTTTCTTTGGCGAAGTTCGTGGATGCAGAGACTGGCTTGCAAAGACGCAGTGCGCGTCAGCCGCTCAGAGTGGGTGCTCGACAGTCTGGAACTCGAGCTCGCCCTTGGCTGCTCGCGAGCCGTACGAGAAGCTGCGAAGAAGCACCGCTAGAGAGGCAGGATTTTACGGTGCGAGAGGCGAATTCAGAGAATGACTTGCAGATGATACAACAGAGGAAGCGCTAGGCGAGCTTGGGCGAGCTTACTCGTTAGGGTAGTAGGCGCGCTGAGGGTGTGAGCAACGTCAACCCCCACAAACCTTGAATGTTCCCCTGTATCAGGCGGGTAATCTGTCGGGAAATTATAGACGTCCGTATTGACAGCTGGCGTACTTGGCTGCTGCCGTCGGCCGTTTGGTGGTGCCCATGTTGCCAATCAGTCTGGTGGGCTGACATGTCTCGCCTGCCTTTGCCGGTGCAGGATGCATGCCGTGATGACGAGCTGCGTGGTGGGGTATATTGCGTCTTGGCAGTGGCTCGTCCCAAAATTGCGACGACAACCTTCTTCTGCAGCCACGCTCTGTAACGATTCAGATTGTGACAGTCACAGTCTGCAACTAGATTGATCCCTACACTCCCCCACGTAGACATTCACTGCTTGGCACGGGAGCCGTTGCAGCCGCCGCCGCCGTCATGGATCTCGACAAGGACAACGCCAACCCCACCATCTTGAACCCTTCTGACCTGCCGTCGCGCCGCCGTGAGTCCACGGCGGGCAAGCGTGATGAGGGAGGATCAGGACTGTTCGATAACTTGATACCGCGCTACAACTACCTGAGCGACCCGTTCGATGACCCGGTATCGGCCAGTGACTCTGACGATGACATGATCGAGAACATTGACGAACAGGAAATCTATGGTGAGTGTCACATGTCAAGCCATATCGCACGACGACGGCCTAACCATCCCACGACAGACCTCATCTCCACCATCGCTGACCCAGAGCACCCCCTGTCACTAGGCTCGTTAGCCGTAGTGAACCTTCCCGACATTCACATTCTGCCTCCCGTCTCTCCGCAATCCTCCATCAGCACGGTTGTTGTGGAGATCACGCCGACAATCACGCATTGCTCGCTAGCCACCGTCATTGGCCTGGGGGTACGCGTCAGGCTTGAACAAGCCCTGCCTCCCCGCTTCCGTATCGATGTGAAAATCAAAAAGGGCACGCACAGCACCGATGAAGCTGTCAACAAGCAGCTGGGCGACAAAGAGAGAGTAGCTGCTGCGCTGGAGAATGGCACGCTGATGGGTGTGCTGAGGAAGATGCTCTCCACGTGCGAGTAAACCGGTCATCATCGCGTTGAATCACGAACAAAAACGACGACCGACAATGGATGCAATGAGACCAACGAACAAAACGGTACCAAGACGTCAGGCAGGGCGAGCCCCACGGGACCGGCAAGTCAGGCTGCAACAGCTGTGTCGAGACCTTGCATTGCCGTTTACCTGCGTGCTCGAGTCTATTTGGGAGGAACACTCAGTAATGCCCGGCAAGAGAGGTGTGTTGAAGAGAAACACAGCACAAGCAGTGACCTCGTCCGCTCAAAAGCGCGCGTCACACGATCAGACAGAAGGAGACACTGCTACCTTGAATGGTACCCAAACCGCACAGATGTCGATATACATCACCACAGCAATCTGGTGAACACCCAGCATCTACAAAGTAGTACATTAAGCCATGAAAGTTCCCAGAAACAAACAAACAACGAAATCAATTCACCTTCATGACCATGCACTCAACCCTCCAGCCGCATGTTTCAAACAGCACAACACATCACCAATCCGCCATAACCCCACCCAACCACCATCCACAACCCACACGCTCCACTAAACAACACATTCCCACTAATAACACCCAGGCATTTATACTACCCCACCACAACACACCACATCACATCACAACACATAACAATACGAAGCCTGCACAACCCCACTACCCTCTCTCTACTCTATCTTATCTCAACTTAAACAGCAGTATTTAAATTGTAACAACCCCATTCTTGTACTGAAACCCATCTATCTCCTAACATCGATAATTTAGACCTGTGATCGTGATGGGTGTGCGTGTACTGAGGTGGGTGATGTATGTACGCATGCTCTTCTAGGGAAAAGGAAGAGGTGCGTGGGAGAGGGTGCTGGGCTGGTTGTTATTGTTGTTGTTGGGCTGGTTGTTGTTGTTGGAGTGTGTTGGTGGTTGGTCACTACTCGACTCGAGAATGTTGGAGTGGCTGGAAGAGGGTTTAGCTGGGTGTGTGGAGTTTGGATGGATGGATGGATGGTAGGTCGTGGGTAGGTGGATCTGGACGGACGGGTGGGCGGGGGCTTGCTAGGTGTGCGTATCTATCTATCTATACATGTTTCGTTCACTTATAGCTGTGATTGAACTCTGCGAAGTACCAAAGTTACTCGACATTCGATAGCTCTTGTTGATGCATACTGCAGGCTACTACATGTGGCATGTTCATGCGATTACAAGATGTTAGCGGTTATTCCGGTTTGCGGTTGGAGCTGCAGGATTGCTGGTTGACAGTAGTAGAACTGTTAACTTGATGTGCGCTAGAAGTAGGAACTGCAAGTGCCGAGGTCGTAGTAGGATGTGTGTATTTCTTTGCCGGTGTCGCTGTTGCTTGGAAGGTCTTCACTGAGGTCAGAGAGGGGCTCTTTGGTTTGTAGTCTGTGGTGCAGTGTTGTCTGGATAGTAGAATAGTGGCCATGGACGTTTGTTACTCGGTGTTTAGGCTTACGACACTGGCTTGTAGTATTGAATTGCATAGTACTATCGTAGAGTCGCAAGCGTATTTATATTCATTTGATACAGGAATTTCGAACCTTAAGAATTGGCTTTCTACTTAGAGGTTACTAGAACGTAGCACTTCTGTCTCTGTAAGATGGACAGAGCTTAATATAATCAGCACAGGGTGTGTTAAAGAAAACTGCTTCCTAATGTTCTCGTACACGGAGAGAAGAAGTGTCTTAGATGAAGGAAGCTCGCACGTGCAACACTACACCTCATATGGAAGCGGTCTGACGTGGCAGAATTGTTGGGTCCACTACACTTTGACTCCACCATGACCTCGACCCTCGCCTTCACTGCGACATGGTATGCTACGAACGCTCGCCCGCACGATAGCACGAGCCATGGCGTCTTCCGAGCCCGCCCACGTGCCCATCCCAAGGAATGGCGTCGACTACCGCGGCACCGTGGTGTTGGCGCCCATGGTGCGGTCCGGCGAGTTGCCGTCGCGGCTGCTGGCGCTGAAGTACGGCGCAGACTTGGTGTGGGGTGCGTAACAAAGACTGCGCTGAAAAGACTGCGCTGAAGAGACGCGCTGAGGAGAGTCGCTGACGGCTTCAGGCCCCGAGACCATCGACCGCGCCATAATCGGCACCACACGGCGCATGAACCCGCACACATCGACCCTCGAGTGGTCGCGCCTGCCCACGTCGAAGCTGAAGAACCCCCACCTCGACCCTGAGAACCGCGAGAGCGTGCTCTACCGCATCCACCCGGAGCTCGAGAAGGGCCGGCTGATCTACCAGATGGGCACCGCCAACCCGGATCTCGCTGTCCAGGCCGCCAAGATGGTCGCCGCCGACGTGGCCGGCATCGACGTCAACTCGGGCTGTCCCAAGCCCTTCTCCACCGCCGGCGGCATGGGCGCCGCGCTGCTCAAGACGCCCGACCTGCTGTGCAGCATCCTCACCCGCCTGGTCGACGAGGTCGGCAAGCCCTACGAGATCGGCATCAGCGTCAAGATCCGCATCCTCGACACCCCCGCCGACACGCGCGCCCTGGTCGAGCGGCTGGTCAAGACAGGCATCACCGGCCTCACCGTCCACTGCCGCACCACACCCATGCGGCCCAGGGAGAGGGCCATCCGCGACCAGCTGAAGATGGTCGGCGACATCTGCCGCGCCGCGGGCGTAGCGTGCGTCATGAACGGAGACGTGACATCGCGCACCGAGGCGCTGCAGCTGATGAAGGAGTTCAACGTCGACGGCGCCATGATCGCCACCGAGGCCGAGAAGAACCCATCCTGCTTCCGCCCAGACGCCGAGGGTGGCCCGCACGAGTGGAAGAGCCAGTGGAAGACAGTCGTCGCCGAGTACATGAAGCTGGCCATCCAAGTCGAGAACCGCTGGGGCAACACAAAATACCTGCTCGGCCAGATGATCCCCGGCAGAGAAGAGGCATACAAAGCGATGAACAGGAGCAAATGCTACGCCGACGTCATCAAAGCGCTGGAGCTGGAAGACGTAGACAACCTCCTCGAGAAAGCCAAAGTCGTCGACCAGCACCTCGGCATTCCCAAGGAAGAGCTCAGCAAAGCGCAGAAACGCGCCCGCGTCAAGGAATCCCTGCAGCAGGGCGACACACAAGAGCCGCCCGAGGCGAAGAGAGTCAAAGTCCCAGATTCAGCCGTCGTCGATGGCACCATGGCATCGACAGCCGAAGTAGCCACCGCGCTGGCCGTCTAGACCTGGAAGAAACTTGAAGAGCTTGATTTTTTGCATTGCGCGGCGGCTAGAAATGGATGGATGGATGGATGGATGGATGGATGGATGGATGGATGGATGGATGGATGGATGGATGGATGGATGGATGGATGGATGGATGGATGGATGGATGGATGGATGGATGGATGGATGGATGGATGGATGGATGGATGGATGGATGGATGGATGGATGGATGGATGGATGGATGGATGGATGGATGGAATGCTATGATAAGTATGGTGGGTATATGGCGTTTGAGCATTTACAGGAACGAAACGAAATAGAACACAACAACTTTTACCACCACACTTCTCCTCTTCTCTTCTCTTCTCTCCCTCCTCTTGTACCCCCTCTTCCCCCTTCTTCTCAATCAACACTCCTCCCTACAACACTCCCCCTGAGACTGTCAAACATACTCCAATCCTAGCCCTCATCTCAGTTCCACTTCAACTAGGCTGAAACCCCCCATGTCCCAGATTCGTAAACAGAATCACTATCATCCCGATGAAGGCTATTAGCTCGAACATCGCGATTGCTAGTGTGCTGGCTGTTGGCATCTTGTGTTTTGGGATGAAGTGGTGGTGCCTGAGGGTGAGGTGTTGCTGAGATGGTTTGTGGCGGTGGGTTGGGATAAGGAGGTGGGTATGGTGAGGGTGCGTTTCTTTACTTTCTAGCCATGGAGTGTAGGGTTGGTGTAAGTGTGTGGATTCGTGGGGTTGTGGGTGTTGGCGTGGTTGTGGTTCGTGTTGTGGTTGGTGGTGGTGCAGGTTGGGTTGGGTTGGGTTGAGTTGAGTTGAGATGAGTCGACTTGAAAGTGGAAGTGATATCGAGTCGAAGTCGAAGCTGGAGTAGAATTCGAAAAAAGTCGACGCTTCAGAGCGGAATGAGTGTGTTTTCCAATGAGTAGGTGGTGAGCGAGTCTCGTACCGTATTGTATCGAGTCGCTTCAAAACGCGTATCAACTCAAAATCAATCAACAATCAACAGTTCCTATACAGTAACACTCCAAACGTGCGCCTCAATCGTAGATAAACAGCAAAACCAACCCTCCCTCTCGGCCACCGAGGACCAAGCCATATACCACCTAACCCAACTCAAGCGTGAGAAATTACATATGCAGTATCCACTCCCCTCCTGCATGCATGCACGCGTCTCACTCGCTTCGCTTCGCTACCGTCGGGTCTGGAACACAGTCAGATATCCCCGTTTGTCGATAACGAACGGCGTGGGCGTTGGGTCGACGTATTGGAGGATTCTTGTGGCGCTAGCATACGATACACAACAGACAGCCACTGTCAAGCCCGAAGCGTTACCCCATTCCTTCCGAACCATTTTTCTCTTTCCATCTCGTCGATTATCCCACTGCGTCTCCCACGTCTGAATCCAACACTCACCCCAGCCAATCCACATTCGAAACCCACTATCTACGTCAAACTCACTTGTCGTTGTTATTCCCGGCCAGCCTCGGCAATCGCATCATTCTATCTCGTTTCACTTTCTATCGTTTCATCTCACCTCATCTCATCTCATCTCATCTCATTTCTTTCATCAATCTCATCTCGCATTGCTGACTGCCACCACGCTACGCCATAATCAACCGCGTCTGATTGGTCGGCGCACCCCCCGTGCCGCACACGTGGCCGCGCCACCAACGCCGTTTCAGCGAGCGCGAATGCGTGTGGCGCGAATACGACGTGTTTTTTTCTTGTGTTTTTTTGCGCTTTCGAGGTTAGTGGGCTGCTGCTTGTGGTTAGGACGGTGAGAGTTGGGTCAGAGTACTGATAGTTGGTATGGGTTTTTGCTGCTGCTGGGTCGTAAAGGAAGGGAGATAAGCGAGTGCGGATAGACGGCACAAGGGTGAGTGGTTTGGGATGGTGGGTTTCAAATATGGTGCGTGTTTGATGGGTTGCTGGTGGGGGTTGTTGGAAGGATGGTTAGCTGGTTTGGAACTGGGTTCGATGCAATGCGCAGTCTGGAAGTGAAGATTGGTAGGTGGGCGTGGATGCGAAAATCTGGGCGGACATGCTGCGTTGGTTGTTGCACCTGCACTGATCGTTTTCACAGATGCCGCTGAGGCTGATTGCAGTCTCGCGGTTGAGGTGGATAGGGAGGCAATTGTGGTGAGTCATACAAAGTACGGAGTTGACAACGGGGTCGCAGTGAACGACGCGAAAGTGTTCGAGAGAATTGAGACTAAACCCATCGGCTCAATCAAACTCTCATGTACAGTAAGTAAGCCTACTGGTGATGGCAGATAGCGTCTATCCGGCGCTTCCGTTCTGCATATCGTCAGTGCAATTGTACGACGCAGCGTCGCTTACAATTCACCCCCACTGTGCATTCCTTTGTACTGTAGCAATGACTGCGCTGTTTGTGATACGGCAATCTCGAAGTCGCCGGAAGATCAGCACTAGAAGAAATCTCCTGCACTCTGTCAGCACCCATCGTTCCACTACACTAAATTCGCTCTCGAATTTGCACTTCAGCTCCGCTAGCAGCTTCACCGTAATTAGTATCTAATCGTCTTTAGATTCAAAAACGTGTCGTTCGAACACCGGTAGTCGTAATTGGGCCTGATGCTCGGAGACTAAGATACTCCGCTTAGTGCAGACGAGCCGGTCATGAGACATGACTGCTGCGTCAATCCTGTAGCGAATGCCCGAGCTGACCCCCGAGCGGACGGCTAAATCTGTCAGTGCTGATGAAGCATCGGGATAGGTGTGCAGGAAGGAGTTTGGCGGGACGCTGTGGAAAAGAGGGTGCGCGTATGAAGTGGTAGTGTGTGTTGTAACAGGGGTGAGGACAGAAGTGGCATAAACGCGTTCGGAGGTAAAGCAGCCAGAAAATTTTGGGGAGGGGATGGCAGCGGTGTTCTACGTGGTTTGTTAGCGATGTCAAAGATAAGTATGATCTTTATAGAAACGAACGGCAACATGCCCGTATAAGATGAAGTCGTGTAGATAGAATCATGCGTTGACTGAACAGGTAGAGAAATATCTGACACCGATAGTTGCACTTAACTACTTCGAAGGAGAATTGGATGAAGATTCGATTTCTTACAGACAGGTTCTTAGCGCGTGGTATAGGAGGAAAGAAAACATGCAGTATGTACGTACGAGCAGGGTGCAACCACCACTTAGAAGCTTAGCAACAAGAAATTAATCACCAGGCACCTGGCAGACAATAATTCACAGAGGGACGTGCTCCCTCTTTGTACTGGGGAGAAGACTGCATACTTAATTATCTTATCAGACATAGCCACTGTGCCAGCAGGCTTACGATACACAGTCGTAATCCGCGTATTCAACTTTTTTGACATTGGCTGGTAAATATCTCCCTGCTGATTTGGGAACCTCAATCAAGCCCGTGTTGACGATGACGCATGGGGGTTGGGACGTACTCGCCATAAAGCCTCAAGATGCTGTTTCAGGGCGGGGACTACTGAATGTTTGCGTTGCAGAACAAGTGGGCTCGAATCTACATGTCGCTTGAGGGTCAAGGCGTTCCTGACCTACACCATCACGAACTCCCGGTCTTGGAGGTTCATTTCATCAACCTCGCCGTTCATCAGCCCATGGACGTATGCGTCGCCAACAAATTTGTAAGTCTCTTTGCCCTGGCCAGGTACTCTTCGTATAACATGCGGTGTTAGCGAGCCGTTGAAGACGCACACTATGTCACCAACCCTCGCTCCAGGACCCGTAAAACCTGGGTTTCCAGAAGCCGTGAAAAACAACTTTCCGCCTTGCAAGAGCTTTGTTGCCGCAAGGAACCGTCCCGGATCTGTGGTATTGTCCTGGAGAGATTCAACTGCTTGAGATATCACGTCGCAAGAACCACCAGGACCACTTAACAATCTCGGACTTGCTTTCGAGAACACTTTCTTCTGATTCCGCAGCAACTTTCTCAAAGCGACGTGGAATAACTTGTATGTTCTCCTAGTCAAAGTTCCCTGCTTATGTTTTGTTCTGCCGAGAACCAAGGTGCGCCAGTAGTATTCATCATCTTCGTGACACCAAAACGCTGTCGGTCTTGGACTGTCAAATGTGTGTCGTAGGCTTTTGAAAGTAGCACGGAATCGACTCTCCCGCTCGGCAAGCTTGGTAAAGTAGATTAGCTTACTTGCGTAGCTGTCCTTGACGGAGACCGGGAAACTCGCAGATGCAAAGAGTACAGTGTCAATAAATCGGCCACACATTGACAGCTCTCTACCTACTTGTCTCATCCCCCCAGGGTGTTTTTGGCTGCTAGCCCAGTGAAAGTTCTTTCCAAGGTAACCGCCTCGTATGAAGTTGTGGTGTAAATCCGCAACCCAGGAGGGGAGGTCCTGCGCCGTTATCACGCGTTGTTATCGTATTGCGCCATTCAGCCAGTCCCAATTAATTGGTACTGCTGCAGCGCAGGAACTAGAAGTGATCATCAAAACACTGTATCTCGTGTAAAGATCAGGTGTCACAGAATATACGCTTATATACCAGCTGGAATCAGCATGTAGAATATGGTCATATTTTACCTCTATTTTGGCTGCGACATCAGGGATATTCGCGAATGCGAACAGATCCACCCCAAGTGCTTCACGTTGCTTGGCATCAAGCAAACTCCAAAATCCCAAGGACTCTACCTTGCGGCAGTAGACAGCGCAAGCCATATGACATACAGCTTGGGATATCTCCCATTGCTTGCTATATCTGTTCACAGCACAAATTTTGTGTTCCGATCAAGTCGCGTTGGGCGATAACTCGCATATGGAACACTATAGGGCTGTAAATGCTCTGCTCCAAAGCTGCGCGGATCGAAGAGTCCTTAACCAATGCACACAGTTACCACGCGCGCTTTGCGAAGCGACCCAATAGCGCGAAAGATGTTGCATGCTTTCCACAGAGAAATGTGATTTCGTGTGCGAGGGCAAGCTCCTGTAAGATCCACACACAGCGGTACCACTCGTTCGAAACGAGGTGGATAAGGACCCGCCAGACTCTGGCGTTGATGTTCCTCAGGAAAAACGGACCAAGATCCACAGTTTGTGCTAGAGTTACGTTTAAGCTGAATCCTCTGGCAACTTGTGTGATTTTCGGTAGCAGCTCAATTGCATCATCCAGCAAATCATAATCCTCTGGCAGATCAAGCCATGCCCAGACCATCGTTGCCCGCTGATAAATTAGGTTCATGGATCTGATCTGGCAGAGCATCTCTTCTTCATCTCCTTGATTTATACACTGAGCATCGATCCATATGGGCCGGGGTACACCGTCAGCTTCAATCGACTCCGTGGGGAGATCATCCCCTTCATCAGCATCATCGGCCACTTTTTGACTTCGGAATGAGATATGGCGATTTGCAAGGTATGGCAAGGCCGTGTGCAAGTTATGATGGACGTGATGTATTTGACCGTTGCAAATCACGGGGAAGGTCTGATCCTGAGGACCCCAGACGTACGAAAGGACCACCTGCATCGTCCATGATAGGCCGTCTTCGTCGTTTGTTGGTAGTAAGAGTCTGATCTCGCCTCGCGTGAGTGGCGTGTAGGTAAACGGCGGGAGATCATAGTGCTCTTGTTGAGACATGGAGGAAAAAAGTTGAGATGATGGAGTGATGCCCTCAAGAAAGAGGAGACTTGTGGATTGCACTTGCCGCTGAGTGGTTTATCGTTATGCACGAGCTAACCGGACTGAGACTGGCACATCTCTCAAGGCCTCTGGATTGCAAAATACATGCGAGAAATGGTCCCCGCGATATGGTATTGAACAAAATGAGAAGCGCTATTTATCTGAGATGCAAAATGCGGAAGACAGACGGGGCGACGAAGACGAAAGCCGGCCATATAACACGCTGTGGTTTGTTTGAACCGCTATTTACTACACTAAACGCCATCTGCAATGCTGTCTCAAAAGGTCTTAACGTCGTAAACGTGTGACACCCAAGGGGAGTCACGTGTATGAATCCAGGCGATCAATCTTACACATGCTGTTCACCGCCGCGCATTTGTCTTGTAGAGCCCTGTCATCGTCTTCTTCATCGTCTTCGTCTTTGCATGCGGCTGGTCCCAGAATTTCAGAAACCTGAGAGGATCCAGCGTCCACTGCGCTTCGTCGTTAAGGGCTCGATCGAGTACCCAAGTGACTACAGATGTGGCCATTACGACCCCCAGAGCACAGACCCAATACACCCAGAATTGAGATTTGTTGGGCGCGTAGTTGTCTTGCATGCTGAAGAGACTACTTGTGTATGCCAAAGGAATAAATAGTAATGCGAGCAGGTTGAGGCGCTTGACACGTTTGGCTTCCTCGAGGTTCTGTCGGTTGCCGGCAATGCTGGCCAGACCTGTCATCGAGGTCATGAGATTGTCTGCGCGCTCTTTGAGGATCTTGAGGCGAAAGTACACATATTGGTAGTCAATGTTGCAGTTTTTCCAGCTGTATTCGTCTTCGTTCTTTGGATTGTCTAGTGTGTAGCCCAGACTAAGAAGAGTGTCCTCGATATCGTCCCGATAGTTTCCGCAGCGGCGAGAGATGGTTTGCAGGCCTCTCCATTGCTCTTGTTCTTCGACCCACGCTGTGGTGAGCTTGAGCTCAAGCGAAGGGAGCATAGCTTTGATGTAGTCGGCTAATTGGAGGTAGTGTGCGGCGACGATCTTCTTTAGAAAAACCGCTGATTCACTTGGAATTTTCCAGTCGTCCGGAGCCAGTAAGTGAGACTTGTTCTCGTAATAATAGACAAGATCGCGGAGCATCGACTTGTGTGGGTGTTGGGGTCCCATCGCTGTTGAACCAGGCTGTGGTCGTGGTGGGGGCACGAAATCAATGTATCCTCCCTGAAACGGAGTATTGTCTAGGTCGATGTCGGGATGTTTGATTTCTACGAGTTCAGCATTCTGCGTCTTTTCCCTTGGTGTAGGGTGTAGCTCTGCAAGCTGAGGATCGCAAAGAATCACCACTGTAAGACATTAGTGGAATCGAGATCTTTCCTAACGAGCAGACATACCATCCCAACCACCTTCACTGGTCGTTTCACACCACCAACTGACTTTGCGCCTCATAATGGCAGTGGTGGTGTTTTCTTCACCATGGCGTGGAGCAGTCATACCGACATGCCTCCGAGTTCTTTTACAGAAGTACGGCTTATTCTCCAGCGCTTTGTTGAACTCTCTCAGCTCACAGTACTGTACATGGAAACTCTTCTTCGGGTTGAGTAGACTAGGTTGTGGAAGTGCGTCGCTGACGGGTGTGAAATCATTGCTCCAGACACATGTTCTCTCTTGCCTAAGCCAAAATGTTGGCTCCATGTAAAAGTGGCCTCCTATCGCTGCTACAAAATCGGGTGCCAGCCCCTCCATGATGTAAATCCGCCGCCTGTTCTGGTTACGAGGGGCATTTTCGAAGTGATTTCGAAGTTCTGTAGCGTTTACAAATTCGGTTGTCTCGAATTCAGGATGACCACTCGCGTCTGAATCCAACAAGACAACCAGGGCATTCCCAAGCTTTAAGGGGTTGCTTTTATTGTTTGGATCCGCCTTCTTGAGACCGGGGTTGGACTCGCTGAGGGCTGCAATGTACTGCTGATATGGTCCTAAGCGTGATAAGCGACATTGCTTACTGAGATAAAAGGTCGAGTCTTAGCTACCTTCTGTACACAGCCATGAGCCAACAGGCTTCTCTACTAGCGGGGCTGCAGTCGGTGCAGGACTAGGTGTAGCGTTCCGTAAGGTCGTCCGAGTTGACGCCTTGCCATTTGGCGACGGCCGACTCACATGATTCAATGGTATCGCATTCCGGGCCGGAGCCATTAGCACGCTGCCGAGGAGCCAAAGTATTGACTAAATTAACAAGAAGAATACACGCAACCAAATAGATTGATTGTATCGGTCTATCCGCTCAGACACATTCACGAACAACTCAGAAGTGTGGAACCGGGAGGGATGGAGCGAGCCGCTCGCGGGTGGAACGACTTTTCAAGCGCCTGCGGCTCTGCATGGAGGCGGAGCACGGCTGCATAATCTGGGGGCCAGAAAGCGCCACGTCACCCGTGCATCTTCAGCTGAAGCAATGGATCGGCCTTCCATCGCATCTTGCGCTTACATCGCGCGCGCATGGAAGCTGTGCGCTGCGCTCGCCGGTGAGGGTCGAAGGACGTCCGTATCACAAACCTGAGGCAGACGTGGGGTTGATGCAGTGTTTACCCTTTGAGGCAGCGCAAAGCGACTCAGCCTGGTCGCAGGCAGAACAGGCTCTTCTAACCGGTCGTGCTCAGCCTGCAAGTGGTGGATTCGTTGTGTATGGGTCGCAAGGTTTCTTCAATGTCGTCGTAACAAATGTCGTCGCCATGGAAGGGTTCATCACTCGATCACGTGCGCCAAGCGTATCTCACGCCAGGCTCCATTCGAAGTAGCCCCCGAAGTCTGTTTCATCCTCCACTACCCCATGCCTCTTCGCTGTCACTGCTCCAGATTAGCAATCAACAGCGCTCCGGACTGATCAGTGCTGCGGAAAGATTGCCAACGGGTTGAATCGGAGGCTCACATGTCATGTGACCGGGCTCGACACAACATTGCTGGCAATGGACAGACGTGTCATTCTTGCGTTTCCGATCTGTGAGGCGCGCCACGTCGAAAGCGCAAGACCCCGAGTCTCAGCCTCATAAATCGCGCGGCGCTTTGTCATCGCACTCATCACAGAGCATCGTTATATGGGACATAGATTGGTGGACAAAAGTAGGAGCTGCGATCATGTGACTGTTCGTGCACAAGTCTGGAAGCTACACTACATACAGCGATGCTGAGGTAACTACCGCGGACCAAGCAAAACCGCGGAGGCCAACTAGGAAATCGTTCGATCGTCCAATCATGTGTCCGACGGGACCCACTCACTTGAGGAAAAGCGGTCAATTGCCCAACACCAAAGCTTCACCGAGCTAGAACAGCACACCCAACATGTCAGATCAGGATTCGAGCCACCATAGACATCGTCATTTGGTCAGCTGGCATTATGGCAGTTGCTGTCAAGAGTCGAGGGTTTTATATCGCAGGTAACCACCCACAAGTCCACAGTTCCTCACATCTACCCATCTCCATCATGACTACTGAGCTGGTCGCCCACATGCGACTTTCACACTACAAAGCCCTCTGGCAAACTCTCTACGGTTGCGCCCATGGGTTCGGAGAGCGCAAGCTGAAGCTCAATCTGACCTCTGGCCAATCCGGCTTTGTCATCGAGATGCCAATCGTTTGCCATTACGAAGACAACATACCAATCCTCTCAACCCAGGGCGTATCAAAGTCAGAATGGTCGAAGCTTTGCAAGTTCGTCTCGGATGAGAGTGTTCTGAAGGTCATTTTCTTCGACCACGCCCAAGACTTCCTCGCCAGAGTTACTTCAGTAGGCGCGAAACCGCCCAAAGTCGACCTCTATCAAGTCAGGTTCCGCTGGCAGGAAGACGATGAAATTGCTCTTGTCTGGAAGAAAGGCATGCAGTGGATCAGCGAAATACTCGAATGAAGTCTAGGAACATCGCCCTTCCGGTCCAAATAACTGGTAAGTCGCTGATCGCCTGCTAAAGCCATTGCTAATATCATGCAGCGCCTAAGATTCCTTCTCGCCTTGTCTCGGGGATGTTTTGCACGAAAGCTTTCAGAAGAGTATCCAAGCCCTCGACGACGCTCTGTGTCCTCCATCGGACTTAGTAGCCACTGGTTTCAGAGACACGACGGTCTCTGCAACGACTTGAACACAGGTGTTTGAATCTTTGAATGTCTCCTCTTTTGGTATTCCACTCATCTTTTGGTCGTCGGGCGAAGCCCTGCGGTATCTTGGGAACCAACCGGACTTTATCCATGCGAAACAGAGATCGACGGAGTAGCATTCTCCAATAAAGATCCGGGTATCGAGCTGCGACAGCCTGACAGTCTTTCATGCCATAAACCATTGGAATCGTTCTTACTTTAGAAGACTTTCTTAACAGAATCTTCTGACTGAATCGTAACGGCCATGGTCTTATCAGCACGCGGGAACAACATGTATCTATATGCGACGAAATATAAGAAACCAACACTTTACCTACCACCTAGCATCGAGCCTCTCCAAGGAAGTGCAACCCGCTCTGCGTGGGCGGTCTGGACCAATGAAAGAGCGGGTCGATAGAATAGACTCGAAGTTGACCGGAACGCAATGTTTCGAGAGTTTCACGACAACAGCGACACGTCCGCTCGCTCACCGCATCAGACACATGGTCGGATGAAGGCGGCGAAGGCTTGCTAACGGCAGTCATGCGATTGTTTCATGCTACAGATTCGGCATGTCTTGGTGCAGTTTCGATTCTCACTTGCAGACGGCATCACCACGTCTCGGCATCTGTATCTAGTATCTTCTACAGATGTCAAGATCTACAGGTACGGGAGCTAGACGTTGTGACGGATGTGGCGGAGATGTCACACAAACAGTGGGTCTTTCACACGTGGTGCGTAGCCCTTCCGACCTGTGCGGCCCGATTGATCACCCACCGTCTCAACGTTCATCTCCACCCCGAGTTCCAGAAGAATTTCCTCCTCGGATCGGACTCGGTGCTAGCGGCAATTTCACCTGGCGATAACGCGCACACACCTCAAAAGATACGGTGAAGTCATGATAGCGGGCCCTGGTCAACGGCGAGCGATCGGCGAAGCACAAAAACTTCACGACACCGCAACAGCGCAACGGCCACAACTGACAAATCCAAAGATTGGAGAATCTTCAAGATGCTTAAAGTAGATCTTGAAGATACATAGGGAGGCCATCTGCCCTTTTGGAGGAATCACATACCCTTCCATCACTACATCCATCACTATGTCTTCCACTCCTGACTTCAACGGCTGGGTCGCCCACGACCCCTCTGCCGCCGACGGCAACATGAAGTGGGGCAACTTCGAGCCCAAGGCTTTCGAGGAGACCGACATCGAGATGGACATCTCCCACTGCGGTGTTTGCGGCTCTGACATTCACACTCTCCGCTCCGGCTGGGGTCCTTCAGACTACCCTCTCGTCGTCGGCCACGAAATCATTGGTCATGTTACCAAGGTCGGAAAGGATGTCAAGGACCTCAAGGTTGGCGACCGCGTCGGTGTCGGTGCTCAGTCCGAGTGCTGCGAGGGCTGCCGCCCCTGCAAGATGAAGCAGGAGTCCAACTGCAACTCCTTCACCATGACCTACAACGGCAAGCACCTGAACGGCGACAAGTCGTACGGTGGTTACGCCAAGGCATGGCGTGGACCTGCTTCATTCGCTATCCCTATCCCTGAGGGTCTCCCCTCTGAGTTTGCCGCCCCGCTTATGTGCGGTGGTGTCACCGTCTACAACCCCCTTGTTTCCTACGGTGCCGGCCCCGGCAAGCGCGTCGGTGTCGTCGGTGTCGGTGGTCTCGGTCACTTCGCTCTTCTCTTCGCCAAGGCTCTTGGTGCCGACGAAGTCGTTGCCATCTCCCGCTCATCCTCTAAGAAGGAGGACGCCACCAAGCTCGGCGCCGACCGCTTCATCGCTACCGGGGAGGACCCTGAGTGGGCAACCAAGAACGCCAACGGCCTCGACTTGATCATCTCGACCATCTCCGGCTCCTTCCCTCTCGACCAGTACCTCAACCTCCTCGACGTCAACGGCACATTCGTCCAGCTCGGTGCCCCTGACGACCCGCTCCCCAGCTTCTCCCCCATGGGCTTGATTTTCAAGAACCTCAAGATTGCCGGTTCGTTGATCGGTACCAGGCAGCACATCCGCGACATGCTGGAGTTGGCCAAGAAGACCAACCTCCAGGCTTGGGTCCAGGTTAGGCCTATGAGCGAGGCTAACCAGGTTATTGTTGATTTCGAGAAGGGCCTGCCCAGGTACAGGTATGTTCTTAAGAACTAGAGTGTTAGTTTAGCGTAATACCCAATGTGGCCTTGAGCTACTGTAATGAAGTTGATGTCATATTTTTTTATCTGTTTGTCCAATCGTGAGGAGAGTACAACAAGCCGTTGAGCTGCTGTATGTGTATACTACTTTATGTTTTGTTTCGCCTTCAAACTTACATACTACATGACTGCATGATAAAAGTAGCATTGCGGGTTTATCAAGGTCGATCATGAGCCAGTCTCACCATAAGCGACGAAGAATCCCCGGTATAACATTGTACATCTTCATAGGGGAGAGCTTGACGTCTCATTAGGTTAACGTCTAGAGCGTAGATTAATTACTCACATGCTTCCCAGTAAATGTTCTCGTGCCAGCACCAAAAATCAACATCGCCCTGACGATTGCCCTATACTTCTCTTCACTCTCCAGCCATCTCTCGGGGTCTGAATTCTTAGACGTCATTACCGAAAACTTCCTTGTCGGGTTGCACGACCAATGTGTTCATGCCGATCTGGGCTGCGGTCAGTCGCAAATGACATTTCCCTTCTCGTGAGCACAAATCTTGACCCCAGGTTCAAGGCAGTGTCCTGAAACTTCTAGACCGGCTTCTGGAGCTTAGCGCAGCATTGAGACAGTGGATAATGGACAGATGCAGAGTGATTCCTGCACCACGGCTTTGAAGTGAGGGGGATTGATTGCCTAGTTGTCTTGTATTAGATCGGTCAAGGTACCATTTGCGAAAGCGCTATCAATCTCTTCAACCAGCTGTGTCATGGTATCGGGGGATTTCATCGATTAGTAGGAGGTGGTGCGAGTGCACGGACTGGACTGCGAGATCCTGCGATTACCTGTGGGTTAGAGAAACGAGGTTTGAATTCGATGGTTGAGATTACACTGCGTCCCACTTCTCAATATGGACATCGTTGGAAGTAAGACTTCCTTATTTCTTCTTCTTGATTGAAAGGATCTGAGATGAAATGAATTTTCTTCATCCATGCTGGCAATGAAAAAGGGATCATCGTGTTGCTTGTGTAGTAGTGTTCGAGAAGTACTTAACTAACATCTTGAGCCACTCGTCAAAGTCAAGAGCTGTGACATCATCTGTTTATTAGCCAAATCTCTCCATGAAGGACTCGTCACTTCATCCAGAGCTTTCTCACTCTTGAGCACACTAGTCAGTGTATACGCAGGTCCTACAGCCTTCCTTGTAGCGGTACAATGCTTCTCATCATCATCACCAGTGAGAACGTCAGTATTTCCATGCGCTACAGGTGAATACATGAGGTATCCTGTCTCTTTCCACGGCTCTTGCATTGGATAGTTTTTAGGAATGGCTTTAAGATCCCTGCGCTGACTTCATCTAGGGCGACAAGCACAAGTAAGCCATACTCTGAGCATGCTAACCAACAGGTATCCAAACCTCATAACCGAGATTTCGGTGGTTTGGGAAAGACACCAATCAACAAGATCCATAACCAGTGTCGCAAGCCAGTCTCGATTAAGCCTGTCCTAGGTGCACGACTAACCTTTTGTGTAACGCCCACCGACGAAATCCCAGTTCTCCGACATCAATGCGGTATATCAGCCATATATGACATATAGACAGCCAAAATGGCCCCGGAGCCTTATCGAGTAGGCAAAACGTACGAGTAAAGATGGTTCAGAGCAGCCAGTGCACGAGCAACAGAGTGACGAGTACTTATGCCCGCCTCAGCGAACTCAGTGAACCAGAGAAGAGCCAGACGGGAAGATTCAGAAACGTTAAGTAGCGTTCAAGAAAATAAATGAGCGGTACTTAATAAATCAACTCAAACTAACCGACCCTACACTATATCACACAGACCCCCCACCAGGATCCCCCCGCCTATTTTACACGACAAAGATTACTCCCACTCACCCACCCACCCACCAAACCTAGAGAAATCCAAAAATAAACCAACTCGCGCGGAACTATTCCTCTTGAACCATCACTTCCCCTCCGCTCGTGAGCTGAAAAGGCTCCCGAGAGGAGATAACACTCATGCTATCCGCTAACACAGACTTGAAAACCCACTACCTAGATTCTAAATTGCCGCTTAAGAAGTGTAGTTAAGATACACAGTTATATACGTAATATAGTATAGAAGTTTCTAGTTTTTCTATATCTAAACGCTATAATTAAAGCTTAAGTAAAATAAGTAGAGATAGTAGTTTTAAAGAACAGTAGATTATATAAGAGAATATAAACTTAAAATTACACTTCTTAGATCTTAGAATTACTACTTAAGAAGTATAGTTAAGACGTATATAGTAATATATATAATATAGTATAGAAATTCCTACTTTCCTAGTTTCTACATATAAACGCTACAATTAAAGCTTAATAAGATAAGCAGAGATAGTAGTTTTAAAAAACAATAGATTATATAAGATAATATAAAATTAAAACTACACTACTTAGATTCTAAATTAATGCTTAAGAAGTGTAGTTACGATACATAGTTGTGTGCGCAAAACAGCATAGAAGTCTCTAGTTTTCCTATATCTAAACGCTACAATTAAAGCTTAATAAAACAAGCAGAGATAGTAATTTTTAAAAAACAAAAGATTATATAAGAGAATATAAAATTAAAACTACACTACTTAGATTCTAAATTGCTGCTTAGGAGATATAGTTAAGATACACAGTTAAATTTAACCAAAGTAGAGAAACAACTACTTCCTGCACACAAACGCCACGATTGAAGCTTAATAAGATAAGCGGAGATAGTAGTTTTCAAAAACGAAGGATCGCGCGAGAAGTTGGTAGATCGTGCGAGGAGTTGGTTGTATGAGGTATCATCCCAACCTGAGATAGAGAGGCTTGTACTATTTAGTGCGTGAGTTGTTGATATAGAGCGGTGGGGTGAGGAGTGTTGTCTTTACGAAGCAATGACTCGAGTTTGGCTTGCATTGGTGGTGGATGGAGAGTTCATGCTTGGGAAGGGATGCTGTGTGAACAGTTCGGTGTTGTCTCGTGTACTTATTCATTATCTAGTGTATGAGTCGTGATGGGTTGTGTAGCTGCGATTACCCTGCCTGTGTGATGGTTTTCGTACCAGAGATAGGACGGGATTGTGTATGGAATACTCTCTTGCTCTTGGTGTACGTACAACGAACTATGTCTGTATGTAGTAAGGGTACAGCTACGCGGTAGTCTATATCCTATTCTGGAATCCAAATGATTGGTTTTCAGGTTGCGACTGCTTACCTACAAACACGACGAATAGTAAAGAACCAGGTGCTCTGTAAACTTAGAAGCATGCCCCTGAATGATCAACACGTCTCCCAACACAAGTAAAGGTAACACCAGCTCCAAGTACACAAACAACCAGCTGCTCCTTTCTAGGCAAAACAGGGACGCCGCTCTCATGCCCCTCCTCACCATTCATCCATAGATACACAGCGGACCAAGCTGTAGAAAGACTGTGCGTATGAGACGGCACACGATACTGTACTTCACGAGGAGTTGCCCAGCGCCACCACGAGACTTTATTCGCAGATGGCAAAGTCGCTGTGTACGATTCACCTCTCTCGAACGTGGCGGTGTTCATCCAGAGGCGGAGGTCGAAGCGCTTAGTTTCCGGCGACGCTGGCGAGCTTTGAGAACTGAGTGGGATATCGATGAGTGTGGGCATCTGAGGTTCAAGGACAAGGAAATTGTCAGGCGTCTATGGACGATCTGTGCTGTGGCTTCTGTTGATGTGGATGGTGTTTTGTGGTTCAAGTTGTGGCGTTTCGCCCTGACGTACGAAGTCAATAACTCCCTGGCGAAGTGCAACTGAAGGTGATAGAAACGTGTTGGCTCTGTATAGAATTACTGGCTTTGAGGCATGTAATATAACAATGACCTGGAGGCGGAAAGGTAATGAGCCTGACAAGTCGAGTTCTGTAGCTGAGGCGCAAAGGGAAGAAGTGAGGTAGGGATGGGTGTGTGAGTTTTCCATCTCAAATGCGAGTCAACTGATTGGTGAATGTCTGTGGTTGTGGTTGGAATCGATGCTTTTGAATTCAGGCAACCGCCAAGTCACGTGAAATTCAGCAGCTGGACATGACTTATACATGCTCAGTTGAGTTCAAGAGGCCTTTCGATAGCTCTAGTGAGAGGAAGGCTGCAGTCTTCGTGCCAGAGACTGAACACGGTATGGATTGAATCGGTGGCGGAGTTGATCATCAAATTCGTCTTGTTGATCATCAAATTCGTCTTGTTGATCATCAAATGGGTCTTGTTGATGCGCATCCTCTCTTGAAAGAAAACGTCAGGATGTGGGTGGAGGTCTAACTTTACAGGACAGTGTTCAAGGGTAGTAGACGAGTGCTTGGGAGGTGGCTGTTGTCCAGTCCGTGGTAACTCCGGATGGCGCCTTCCTATCCAGGCTAGTGGCGCATACCCGCGGAGGTGAAGACGACGCCCTGTGTACACTCGAGTCTCGAGTGGACATTCAATAATTTGCTCCCATGCCGCCGCGACGCTTATATTCGCTCGTCGGCCTCTCCAGTACGTGTTGTCGCCCAGCTGCTTTGCGATTGACCTCATTCCTCCCCAGCAACCCCCCGCCGAGGCGCTGAACGAAGCTCCCGCGACTGCCTCTTCCACCCCGCCACCCCGCACACCCGCCGGTTTCCTACCTCGCCAGCACGCCGCAGCATGTCCGAGTTCGCGCAGTACACTGCCAAGAGCAGCGAGACGCCCGCGACCAACGGCGACAAGCCCATTGGCACGGCGTGGGGCAACGAGCGCAACCCGGCCGCCTTCGACTTCCGCTCCGATGTGCACACGACGCCGACGCTGTCCATGCTGAGGGCCATCCAGGAATGCACGTTGCTCGATGACGTGTCCATGGAGGACCCCACCACGCTCGGCCTGGAGAAGTTCATCGCCGAGCTGACGGGCAAGGAAGACGCTCTGCTGGTCCTCTCCGGCAGCATGGGCAACCAGGTCGCCCTGCGTGCCCACCTCACCGCCCCGCCCCAGGCCATCGTGTGCGACCGCCGCTCCCACATCATCCAGTACGAGGCGGGCGGTGTTGCCTCTCTCTCGCAGGCCCTCACCCAGCCCATCGATGCCAAGAACGGCACATACATGACCCTGGAGGAGGTGCAGAAGTATGCCGTCATTTCACACGATGTCCACGCCTGCCCCACGCGCGTCATCTCGCTGGAGAACACGCTCAACGGCGCTATCATGCCGCTGTCCGAGGTTCGTCGTATCGCCGCATGGGGGCGCGAGAACGGCATCATCATGCACATGGACGGCGCACGTCTGTGGGAGGCTGTTGCTGCCGGCGCAGGAACCCTCAAGGAGTACTGCGCAGAGATGGACAGCCTGAGTCTGTGCTTCAGCAAGGGGCTCGGCGCCCCGATTGGCAGCATCATCGTCGGCACAAAAGCCTTCATCAAGCGCAGTCGCTGGGTGCGCAAGTCCATCGGCGGTGGTCTGAGACAGGCTGGCGTGGTAGCAGCACCTGCGCGCGTCGCAGTCGAGGAGACGTTCCTCGGCGGCCGCCTCACCGAATCCCACGAGAAGGCGAAGCGCATACAAAAGATCTGGACTGATCTCGGCGGCAAGCTCGATTACCCTGTTGACAGCAACATGGTGTGGCTGAACCTCGAAGCGCACAACATCGACCTCAACCACTTCATCGAGACAGGGGAGAAGTACGGCGTGCGCACACGGGGCGGGCGATTCGTCGTGCACTACCAGATCAGCGAGGAGTGTATTGAAGCCGTGACGAAGCTGTTCACTGACGTCTTGACAGGCAAGGTAGGGGACGGTAAGAAGGCCGAGGCACCGCACGATCCTGAGGAGTTGAAGATGAAGGGGAAGGGTGTCGAGTAAGCTCTCATGCAGCAGCATCTAATCATACCAACATATTCGTTGAGTTATTCGACCTCACCATTATTGCGAGGTGCTGTATGAGGCTCTTGCGCGCTCCTCCACCCATCAAAACATTCATCCCAACTCTTCAACCCAACCCACAACACCACCCTACGCCAGCTTATCATCATCTCCATGAAAAACCTCAACACAGCCTTCGCAACCACCAGCCCATCATGCAACCAATCCGCCCTCTCCGCCGCCTCCAGCGCATCGTTCTCCTCCACACTACCCGCCTCAACCCGCATCTCCAACTGCCTCTTCACATGCCGCTCACTAAACTCCATATGCCCCTGGCTCGTAAACAACCGCTTCTGAATATACACGCCCTGCACATCTGTATGATCCGTTGTGCCCCACGTATGAACCTTAGTATCAGCGGACAGCAACGGGGTAGTGGAATGCGAAGGGGCGTTTAAAACGTGATCGAGGTGCATTTGGTGGAGGTGGATATGAGTATCCTTCGTGCGGAAGAGATCCTGTCCCACAGAGGATAGGGCGATAGGCGTATGTGACAATTCCCATTCGCCTGAAGCCGAGGGCGCGATTCTAGACCCCAGCGCTCGGCACAGGATTTGGTGTCCGAAGCAGATTCCAGTAAATTTTATGTCGGGCCGGTGCGTCCAGATGTCTAAGTGCGGTTAGTATTGTTATTATGGGAGGGAGGTGGTACGGAGTTGTACGTATGTACATTTTATAAATGTCATGAGTTTGTGAATCCACTCGTCGTCGCCGTGGGCGTCCCATTCGCTCCCCGTGATCAGGATGGCGTGCACGTCTTCTGGAATGTCGTCTGGTCGCGGGACCTCGCCGCCCTCGGGCTCGACTATGTACTGCATCATTGTCTCGATGCCCAGCTGCGGGTCGTGGTCGTCGCCGGCTTGGATGAAGAGGTTGTTGAATACTTCGCCGAATCCGCCGATTTCTTTCTGCGTGTCTGGGTGCGTCTCGTCCGTCTCGAGCACGAGCATGCGCACTTTATCTGGGTGGTTGCTGATCGTCTGGCATGCTGGGAGAGGGCCCATGCTGCGTGCTGGGGTGTGGAATCGGCGGGTGTGGATGACAGAGAGGCTGGATATCTTCTTGGAATACCTGACAATGCGAGTTGTCCTGGGAGTACTGGAGTCTGTACAAGTCGTAGGAGCTCGAGGAGAAAAGCGAAAAGTTTGTCGCGACCCCAGGGTTCGACCGATGACGCGCGCCGGCGTGCTCATAGTCTCTGCGTGTAGCTAGGTAGCCAAGATGGAAGGCGCAACCAGCTATTCGTCAATGGGTGCTCCACGCTGCACATTTCAGCCTGCGCCTGCGGGCCAGAAGAGCCTCCTCCCACAGCCTCTCAGCCTCTGCACTTGGCATATTGCCGTCTCCTGTCGATGACGCATGGTGTAGCTTTGTTCGCGAGGGCGAGCCAAAGACGAAAGACGTCGTTGAAGCCAACAGAGGGTCCATTACGTTATGGTGTGCTCTTGGAAAGCTTGTCGAGAGCTAGATCCCGCCGAGGCCAGCAGCGCGGAGAGCATGACGTTGGGGCGGGAATAGGCGTCTTAGAGGAGCTGGCATGCCACCTAACCATGGGCATGCCAAGAGGTGGCATAGCCTAACGTATCTTGGCAATTTAGCTGCCCCTCCCCCCACATGCTATGCTAAGACCTTAGCACGCTCTAGTTAATCTAGGCTCCTGTAGTATAAATTTAGTCTATATTAAATATAATAAAATTTTGCTTTCTTCTAATTTAATTTAGAATCTATTTATAATTATACTCTACAGATACTTAATTCCTAACTATTAGTAATCATTGTTTAGATAACAAGCTTAGAAATAACTAGGAGATAGATTATTAATTTATATGTAGGTGTCTACTTAGGTTAACGTACTCTATCACCGAGCCGGTTATATCACCGAACCGGTCAAAATCTGCCAAGACCAACACAACTCCGCACTTCACAGTATGTCTTAACAACATCACGACTTATTGCTTCAACACAAAGGGAGACTGCAGCTTGCTCTCTAGGCCTATAATACTGGACAGTTTCAGAGCTATTAGGCTGCTGCTGCTGCATTCAACGTTAACTAACGCAGGCTCTCTGAACGTGCTAACAATATTCTATTTCGACTTAACGTACGCGCAAACTGCCAGAAGCTCACTGCAACTGAAGAGCAGGCAATTGTCTGATATATCCTTAACCTTGATTCGCGAGGGTTTGCGCCTCAGCTGTGTGAGGTGGCAGATATAGCTGATAAACTGTTGGGTGTGCGTAGTAGGGAGCCTGTAGGTAAACTCTAGGCTATAAGATTTGTAACACGTTTAGATTAGCTTAAGATAGCGTTTAACTAAGCAAAGGACAGACAGAGGATACTGCAGGAAGATCCTAAGGTAATCAACGCGTAGTTTATGCTAGTAGAGGGTACTAAGGCTAAGTATAGCATCTACAACAACGACGTGCATAACTTTAATAAGACTAGGTTCTAGATAGGCGTGATAGAGTTAATAAAGGTTGTTACAGGCGCTAAGAGACGCGCTTAACCTAAGCTTGTTTAGCTAGGCGATTAGAAGTAGGTTACAGTTATACAGAGCATCTGCGCTGCTAGATATGCAACTCTGCCTTTTATTATCTACAAAGGACGCATCTACATCTCTGCCTAGTACGAGGAGACAGATATACTGCACGATTAGAAGCTCTCTGTCTCTAAGAACGGCTGGACAAATAACGCGCTTGGCCTTAAGTAGTTAAAGCATTTTAACGCGCATACAAGAGCGCGTTAGAAGAGGTTATACAGGCTGCTCATCTTAGACGGCCATAAGAGCTACCTTAACTAGGAGTTCAAGGACTATTGCCTAGAGAACAAGATCCTTACTCTCTGCATGCCACCTTACTTATTACACATCCTCTAGCTGCTTAACGTAGTCTGTTTCTCGCTGTTAAAGCGCAAGTACTCCTAACGCGTCCGGGACTTAGCACGCTGACGCGTCTTCTACATCAACAAGGAAGGCTTCCTTCTAGCCTTTAGAGACGCGTTTCTTAACGTGTTTACAAAGGCTAACTGTCAGAAGGCCTTTAAGGCATCAGGGCTAGTCCCTACTAACGCGCAGGTAGTGTTAGATCGCCTTAAGGTGCGGCACTGTACTCTACTAGCACCCCCTCTACTAGAGACACTGTAGCAGTTAAGGACTCTAAGCAATACACATAAGTTTAGGTCTCAGTTAAAGCTTATACATAACTCCTTTACCTAGTTACTAGTCACAGCTTAGGCTGGCTTCTCTTAGCTTATTAAAGGTGGTGAATTAATGCTGCACTAAAACGCGCTTTAAGCTGCTTGCATTACTAAGCTTAAAGAGCAATTAGCAGTTATAACTAGGAGGAAATTGCGCAAGCGAAAGCAGATTCAGTATAGCGGCACACTTGAGTACGGCCCAGCAGCATCACAGGTAGCTGCTAAGGTGTCTGTAGCAGCTCAGCCGTTAAAGAAGACTTGTAGTGCAGGTACTTAAGAAAGGACCTAGTTGGCCTAACAGCACTGTGGAAACTGTGGAGGCACTAGGCACAACGCTCAAACGTGTCAGAAAGATACAGCAGAAGATTCTGAATCTAGTGCGAGTACACAGTACGCTAGATTACTATTTAATAGCAAGTAATTTAAGTTGCCGCAACATAAGTTGAGCGCGCTAAGAGTTTTTAACCGGTTCGGTGATATGACCGGCTTAGTGATAGAGTACGTTACATACAACCTCTCCTTATTAATAGTGTCTTCTGCTGCTAGTTTAATATTAATAAAGTAATAAGGGTATATATGTTTAGTTAGCGCGTCTTATTAGTGCTTGCTTTAACAATACTAGAGCAGGCTACCTAAGCTGCAAGACAGAATAGGACTATTCTAGGTATTCTTTTTACAGGCTTCTTTAAAGGAGTAGGTTTGCTAGTTTCTAGAGAAGGAGAAACTGTATAAGGCATAGAGTAGCTTAGGTTATTGCTTATAAGGTAGTTAATAGTTAGTTATTAACAACAGAGTTGTTATAAGTATAAATAAATAGCACTGCTGTAAGTCTAGGGTCTGTAGAATAATAATAAATAGATGTTATTGTTTAGAAGAATTAACTTCTAAGGAGTGTAAAGCAATACTATTGCTGTAATTGCTGTTGTTTATAGCACTATTGCAAATATATTAGATAAGTTTCCTCCTAAAATCTAGCTACAAAATTAAGACACAAAACAGCTAAGGGCTAGATTAATTTATATATAGGTGTCTACTTAGGTTACTATTTTTATGCATATTAAGCGTCCTGTGCTCCTATTAGTTAATTGCTTAGTATACCTAATATAGGCAATTAACGCGTTATATACGTAGTATAAGTAAGAAGAGATTTAAATCTATTAGTAAGTTAGCCTAACCTTAGGTAGAGTAGATCTAGGTAGGGCGAGCTTCTAGTAGGTAGATCTAGCGTTTAGTAACGTTGCAACAGTAATAATATACATCTCGTTAATCTTAATATTTTTAATTCTAATATTAAGAAGGATAATATATACTCTACTCTAGAAGATAATGTTAGAGGCTTTCTACCTTAGGTATACTAACCTTTAGGAATACCTTAGAGTAACTATAGTTACTTTTTAGAGCCTATATATACGTATATATTCTTCTAAGTCCTTAGAAGCTCAACTCCTAAGAATTTGTCTTATATCTTATCTTATACTATATATTTTTATTTTATCTCTCTTACCTACCTATAGTGCTCTTACAATTTAAATCCTTTATACTTCCTCTTAGAAAAGGCAGTTAAGAAATACCTGATTTTATCTATACCTATAACGGGCTAGGCCTAGGTGCTAGCTCCTTAGCGTACACTGCCTTAGCATTACTCTAGCTTGCGCTTTCTAGCATAGACTAGAGTCCTGCTACAGAGCTAATATGTCTAAAATAGAGTTATAAAAACTCTGCAACCTCTGTCCTAGAGGTTGTTCTCTATTAAATCTATCTTGTATTTTACTAGCAAATTCCCTTAGAGGTTAGCTCCTTACAATACCTATTATAATAGTTAGAAATTATTGTTGCTAATATACTGCTAGCAATAACAACACACTAGGCTTATAACAGCTTAGCCCTAGTAGTAACCTAATAGATACCTAGAGGTATTCTTTACACAACATAGTAGTAAGCCTATTACTACTAGGTATATTTTAGGCTAATATAACGCCTAGTATATCTAATAACTAAGTGTTAGGCTCTACTAAATTAGGAGACAAATAGGCTTACAGCTCTACTAGTGCTCTAATAGACTTACTATCCTATTATAGTTAAATAAACCTAGCAACTAGTTTAAATACAGACTTTCTAGCTGCTACTAAAGCGCTTATAGTAGAACTTATAGCTATCCTAACTATAGGCTAGCTTTTATTTATCAAGCAACTTCTTAAGAACCTTTTTAAGGCAGAGCTTGCTAAAGCTACTAAGGCTAAACTAGCTATCTAAAGGAACTAGATTAACTAAGCCTTATAAGCCCTAGGCTTAACTAAAGGCAGGAACTAGTTAGAACCTAACTAGCTAGCGTTTAATAAGGCTAGAAAGATTATCTAAGTATTAAATAACATTTAGCCTAAACCTAAGCTAAGTACTAAGAGCAGAGCTCTATCTCTATAGTAAGTAGACTAGTAGATTAAGAATATTAAGACAGCTGTCTAATATGCTTAAGTACTAGAAGACTTTATTATTAGAACTAACTAGGCTATAGGTACTATTTAGTTTAGTATCTATTACAAACTAATCTAGTAATAGATTAACTAGAGATCTATCTTATTATAGTCTAACTTTAAGGCAGAGAAGAAGCAACTTATACAAGACCTTGTTCTTACTAAGTATAAGAACTATACTAAGTTCTTTAATATTAAGTAGAGAGAAGGTAATATAGTTAACACCTTCCTAATATTATTAAATTACTAGGAGTTACTACTACTGTATAGCTTCTTTAAGCTTACTAATAGTACTAATAACTATAACTTTAAAATTACTTTTATATAGTCTAAAACTCTACCTTACCTCTAGCAGTAAATCTAGCGTAACAGCAGCTTAGATAACATCTAGCAATAGTAGGAGTTTAAACAAGCTCTCTATAACATAGAGATAGTATAAGAGCACTGCAGGCAGGCAAGAGAGATAGGACAAAAACGTATAGTATTAGATAAGATAAGAGACAAATCCTTAGAGGTTGAGGTTCTAAGAATTTAGAGGAATATATACGTGTGTGTAGGCTCTAAAGAACAACTATAGTTGCTCTAAGGTGTTCCTAAGAGTTAGTATACCTAAGGTAGAAAGCTGTTACGATCCTAAGAGAGGACCGCGAGGCAGGACTTTATTACTAATAATGCAAACAGGATTAGCGCAACGCTTAGCCTAGGATTATGTAATGTCCTATAAAAGTCTACACACAGGTCTAAGCTAAGACTGTAAGACAGGGTTACATAATGTCCTACAATTCCTATATATGTCCTACACTTCTTATAAGGCCCCCTATAGGACTTTGTAAGAAACTATAAGACATTATAGGACAACTTAAGTATATAGATTATAGGAACACAACCCTTATAGTTCGTGTTTAACCTTATTAATTAAGTTTGTCTTTAGAATCTTAACCTGCTCTTAAACTAGACAGTATACTCTGTACTATTTATTGCACCCTATTATCACGAGCTTTGCTTAGTTAATAACCTACCCTAATCTTCTGTACCTTGTTTATACCTAAGAACTAATAGAATCTGTGCTTACAGTCTTTAACTAAAGTACGACTTCAACATTTTAAACACCCCTAATATAAGCGATATCTTAGAAGAATAAGCTACCCCTAGCAGCTCTAACATATGTAACACGTTAGGCCTTAAAGTTGCTAAACCGGACCTCTATAATAGAACCTGTTCTAAGCTTAAGGATTAGCTACTCTAGTTTAATCTGTTCTTTACCTTCTAAGGCGTATCTATTAAAGACAAAGATAAGGTTAAGCTTGTTGCATTCTATATGCGCGGCAAAGCCTTTAAATAGATTAAGCCCTTTATTTAGAACAAGATAATCAACACGACTTTAGCTAAGGACGATATCTAGCTTAATAGTTTTAATAAATTTAAGACTAAGATTAGACAGATCTTTAGGGTTACTAATAAACCTATTATAGCTAGACGCAACATCCAGACAATTAGGCAGACTACGTTAGTCGCGGACTACGCTGCTGACTTCTAAGCTATTGCTTGTGACACTAACTAGGACGACACTGCTCTAATAACTATGTTTAGATAAGGTCTAAAGCCTAAGGTTAAAGAGGAACTTATGCGCATAGGCGCAGTAATCGACACCCTTAAGGACCTAGAGAACAAGGCAATTAACATCAACACTTGCCTCTATAAGCTTTACCTAGAATTAGAAAAAGATCTGCGTGTGCAAGTTACGAACAACGTAAACAAACACCTGCAGCTACAGAACTAATAGTAAAACAACCTAAATTAAGGACAGCAAGGAGAACGTTATTAATTAAATACTAGACGTTGTATCTATAATAACACTTAAAGCGGATACTTTAGACCTAAAGTAATAGACCTCTTAAACCTTAATAAGAGACCGCTACTACTCTGTTAGAATAAAAAGAAGGGTAGAGGAGGTTATCCCTCTAGTAACGCAGGTAGTAAAGACTGCTATAACTGTAGTAAACTAGGCTACTTTGTAAGAGACTGTAAGATAAAGAACAAGGTTCTTTAACAGCTTAATGTCCTAACCTGCGCTAACAACACTGCAGATGCTAGTAATTAGGAAGTAATTACTAATAACATAGGACAACTTATAGAAGACCTAGAGTCTGGTTCTAAGGACAGTAACAAATACATTAAACCTCCTATTTGTGTAGCAACTCCCTACTATAAAGATGTAGATAGCAAAGGAGTAATATTCCCTAACAGCAACTAACAATATTACGCAGTAGAATGTTGTGTAGAAGGAACAAGCCTTAAAGTTAGTAAGAAACACAAAGGCCTGTTCTAACAACGTAGAACAAGCTACTTTAGTCTTAAAGGCAAGGAACTTCTAGTAGTTAAATAAAACCTAAAAGAAGTTGCTAGGGAACAAGCTATGCTTAATAACATTAGACAACCCTATAAAGAGACAAAAGACTACTAACGCAAGATAGATAACCTCTTAGATACTTTAGGACAAACACTTATAGAGATTGGATAAAGCACTACGCGTTAACAACACTAACGTTAGCAGCGCTAGCGCTGTACTAAGGAAGAAGCATATGCAAAGATATATTAAGAACTAGTCTAACCTATAGTAGGATCTAAAGAAGGAGAGCTTACCCTAGAGTTTAACTAGCTTATCTAGCAGGTTAAACAACAAACTAACAATTGCTAACAAGTATTAAGCAATCTAGAAGACGCTAAGGACTAATGTTGGATAGAAGCTAAGATAAAGCATAGCATACAACGCATAAGGAAACAACAACCTTTACTAATGTTACTTCTACTACTACTTAGCCTACAACCCTAGTACAAACTAGACCCTAGAAATCTAAGACACAGAGACTTGTTATAGACAGCCTGCAGTAATAACTAATGCAGTGTATACTAAGACTCTAAGCTAAACAACAGATGGTTCCCTCTAAGACACCTCTCTTGCTGTGTTTAGTAGTATAGCTGCAAGAACAACTTGTGCGAAAGGCACCTTATTAATAAGCGCAGCCGTGCCTTCTTCTCTAGAACTAAAGAGCTACAAGTAGTAATTTAGATGCAGCTAGTAGTTAATAGACAGTGCTACAACGCGCACTAGCAGAACTGCCTAAACTCTAATTGCAAGGTCTACTAAGGATACAAGGAACATAACAGATTTATAAAGGAGACTTTTTTAGGACATCGCCTAAGAGCGCTAGGGATTAATCTATTAATTCTATTAGGACTAATTACCTTATTAAACTCTCTATTAAACTGAATAGAGTAGTACTATCGGCACTCTTAGACTTAGGAGCCTAAGCAAGCTATGTGTCCTAAGAAGCGTTGTATTAAGTAGGTCTTACCCTACGCTTAAAAGGACAAGCTTACTCGCTCTAAGTAGCTAATAGAGAATTAATGCTAGACAAGCTATTTATTATGTACGAAGTGAGCTTAGCACCTCTAGAGATACAGAGGCACTATAAGGAAATAACCCTAGACGTTTTTGTAAAGGCTACGCATAATGTTATATTAGGACTTCCCTAGTTCTAAAAGTATAACCTATAGATAGACTAGGCATAAGAGAAGCTTTTGTTAAAAGGATGTAAATACAGCACTAATGCATCTATGCCTACGCAGTGCATGTTGCAGCTAGTAGATAAGAAGGAGATTAATAATGTCTCTTTAATACATAAGACGTGCTAAGTTAGAGCAGTTAACTCTGCAGATGCTAGGAGCCTAACAAATTACAAAGCGAGAGTTAAGGAGAAAGAGAGTGCACCTTCTGCTATCCCTAACATATACTAACAGTACGCAGCAATGTTTAAAGAAGAGCTTATAGTAAAAGCCCTGCTAAAGCACAAGCCCTAGGATCACAAGATTAAGCTCTAGGAAGGAAAGAACCTAACTTTTAAGAGGCTATATTAGTTATTAGAGAAGAAACTTAAAATACTTCGCAAGTATATTACAGAGAACCTTAAGAAGGGATTTATTAGAAGATCGGAATTGCCTGTAGGGTACCCTATCATGTTCGTTCCTAAGAAGGATAGCAAGCTATAACCTTATATTAACTTTAGGAAGCTTAATAATATTACTATTAAAAACTGCTACCTGCTCCTAAACATTACAGAGTTGCAGGACCGGCTAGCAGGAGCTTAGTACTTTACTGCGTTAGATTTAAGAGGAGCGTACAACCTTATCTGTATAAAGGAAGGAGAAGAATAGAAAACGGCCTTTAGAACGAGATACGGACTCTACAAGTACCTTGTTATGCCGTTCGGTCTAACAAATGCACTAGCTACGTGCTAGGAGTTAGTTAACAACGTTCTTAGGGCACACCTTAACAGGACAGTAGTAGCATATTTAGACAACATCCTAGTGTACTTAAAGATACTAGAAGAGCACATTTAACACGTAACTAAAGTGCTAGAATGCCTAAAAAGGGCAGATCTATAACTAAAACCTAAAAAGTGCAACTAGCACTAGAAAGAAGTTAAATTCTTAGGGTATATTGTAGGACGATACGGAGTTAAGATTAGTCTAATAAAGGTAGAAGTAGTTAAATTATAGCTAACGCCGAAGACGGTTAAACAGATCTAGGAATTCTTAGGATTTGTTAACTTTAACCGACGCTTTATTAAGGACTACTCTAAGATCGCAATCCTGCTGACAAAGCTTACGCAGAAGGATACACTATTTAAGTAGGGGAAAGAACAAGATAATGCGTTTAAGGTACTTAAGCAAGCCTGCGTTGCACTACCTACGTTGATTACGTTTACTAGTAGTAAACCAATGCGCATAGAGACCGACACCTTAGATCTCGCATTAGGCGCTTGTATTACACAGGAAAAAGATAGACTATAGCACCCTATTGCGTACTACTTACGCAAGTTCTTAGGACTAGAAGAACAATACAACGTACACAACAAAGAATTGCTTGCAATTGTCTTAGCCCTAAAACACTAGAGACTATACGCTAAAAGCTGTTTAGAGCTTACTATCTATACCGACTACAAGAACCTAGTATACTTTACTACTATAAGGCATTAAATAGACGTTAAGTACGTTGGTCCGAAATGCTTAGTTAATACAAGTTTAAGATATTGTATACTCTAGGAAAAGATAACAGCAGAGCTAATACACTTAGCCGACGCCACAACCTTGCAGGAGAGAAGACAATTAACAAATTTGCAATATTAGCTGTTAACAAGGATAGGTCCTTAGGACTATTATAACAGCTTAACAACATAATACGAATTAAAGTTAAACAGTATATACTGTTGCAAGTACTAGAGGAACTTTAAGACAATATAATAGCTAGTTACTACAATAACCTGCTACACGGACACCCTGGAATAACGCGCACAATAGAACTTATTAAGAGACATTATAAGTTTAAGAACATAAAAGACAAGGTTACTAAATATATAAAAAATTGTGTTAACTGTTAACAAAACAAACACAGTACACACACAAAATACAGAGAAATACAGGCTATAGAGCCGCCTACAGCCCTATAGACGAACATCACGATAGATTTTGTTACACAGCTACCTGTATCTAAAGACCCTGTTACAGGATACGCCTACAACGCAATCTTTGTTGTAGTAGACAGATTTACTAAGTACGCTGAGATAATACCTTTTTGTTGCAATTATACCGCTAAGCAGCTAGCCCGCGTATTCTTAGACTAAATAGTTAGGTACTACGGCATACCGGAATCCATTATTAGCGATCGAGATAAGCTCTTTATATTAAACTATTAGACTACGCTGTTAGCAGCTATAGGTACTAAGAAGAAGCTATTAACTGCTTATTATCTATAAACAGATAGACAGACTAAAAGAACAAATCAGACTATAGAAACATACCTACGCATTTACGGCAACTAGCAGTAAGACAACTAGGTTTTGCTGTTACCTATAGCTTAGATTGCGTACAACAACAAACTATTAGAAGTAACAGGCACAACGCCGTTCTTCGCGAATTACGGGAGACACCTAAATCTCTTTACTAGAAGTTTAGATACAACTATTTAGACTAAATTAGCAATCGCCTTAGTAGTAAAACTAAAGGAAGTATATTAGAAATTGCTAGAAAACATTAGCTAAGCTTAAGGACGAGCAATCTCTTATATTAATTAGAAAAGAAAAACGGCACCTTAGCTAAAAGAAGGGGATAAAGTCTATCTGCTTACAAAAAACCTTTAAACGCAAAGACTAACAAAAAAACTAGACTACATTAAAGTTAGACTATTTTTTATTTCTTAGCAGATAAGCTTAGTTAACTACAGACTCGATCTGCCTAAGGATGCAAAGATCTACCTAGTGTTCTACATCTCCTTGTTGGAACCAGCTAACCCTCAGACGCCTATCTAGAAGAACTTCTATTATTAAGCTAACGGCGAAGACGAATAAGAAGTTAAAAAAATAATAACACATTGTGGAAAGGGCACTAGAACAAAGTACCTAGTTAAGTAGTTAGAATACCTAGACTTAGAAAACACATAGGAACTACTTATAAATCTCACGCATTGCTAACAACTATTGCGCTAGTATTAGCAGCATTAGGATCTAATAGCAGGGGATGCGTAGCCTAGTCTAACGCTAGCGACCTAGGTATCAGCCTGCTCTTAAGCATGCTGACGTTATTAAGCAACTGCTCTTGTTGCTCTAGAGGCTTAATCTCCTTAACGTATTAAGCGCTTGCGTTAAACTATTGTTGTTTACAACGCTTTAAGAATTTCTTCTGCTTCTGCACGCGACCTAACTTCGCGCGCGCCGCCTAAAGAGCAGCTATTACTGCCTCTTCTGCTTTAGCAGCTTTATCTTCTATTTGTTCTAGCCGCAACATTTTATTATTAATTTTAGTAAAGTTAGGGACAGGAAGGTCTACCGGTTTACATTTCTTTATGCTGTTGTATTTGCAGTTACTGCACTTCTTGTACAGCAACAACATCTTATAAGGCACGCTCTTCTTTGCACAGTACTTGCAGGCGACTATAGCAAGATATCCGGTATTATATATTTAGGTTCCTGTTTCGTGTTAGGCTTAGGTACTTTAAGAGACTATTAGTTAATTTATAAGGATATAAATTGTAGAGGAGGGGGATAGTGTTACAATCCTAAGAGAGGACTGCAAGGCAGGACTTTATTACTAATAATGCAAACAGGATCGGCGTAACGCTTAGCCTAGGATCACGTGATGTCCTACAAAAGTCTACACACGGGTCTAAGCTAAGACTGTAAGACAGGGTCACGTAATGTTCTACAATTCCTATATATGTCCTATACTTCTTATAAGGCCCCCTATAGGACTTCGTAAGAAACTATAAGACATTATAGGACAACTTAAGTATATAGATTATAGGAACACAACTCTTATAGTTTGTGTTTAACCTTGTTAATTAAGTTTGTCTTTAGAATCTCAACCTGCTCTTAAACTAGACAGTATACTCTGTACTATTTATTGCACCCTATCATTACAAGCTTTGCTTAGTTGATAACCTACCTTAATCTTCTGTACCTTGTTTATACCTAAGAACTAATAGAATCTGTGCTTACGGTCTTTAACTAAAGTACGACTTTAACAAAAGCCTCTAATAATAGCTTCTTCTCTTCTTACAGTCTGTTCTAGGCTGCTAAACCCTATATGCTAATACTGTTACAATCCTAAGAAAGGACCGCGAGGCAGAACTTTATTACTAATAATGCGAACAGGATTAGCGCAACGCTTAGCCTAGGATTACGTAATGTCCTATGAAAGTCTATATATAAGTCTAAGCTAAGACTGTAAAACAGGCTTACGTGATGTCTTATAATTTCTATATATATCCTACACTTCTTATAAGGCCTCCTATAGGACTTTGTAAGAAACTATAAGACATTATAAGACAACTTAAGTATATAGATTATAGGAACACAACCCTTATAGTTTATATTTAACCTTATTAATTAAGTTTATCTTTAGAATCTTAACCTGCTCTTAAACTAGACAGTCCCCTCTGTACTATTTATTGCACCCTATTATTATAAGCTTTGCTTAGTTAATAACCTACTCTAATCTTCTGTACCTTGTTTATACCTAAGAACTAATAGAATCTGTGCTTACGGTCTTTAACTAAAGTATAACTTTAACATTTTAAACACCCCTAATATAAGCAATATCTTAGAAGATTAAGCTACCCCTAGCAGCTCTAACATGCGTAACACGTTAGGCCTTAAAGTTGCTAAACTAGACCTCTATAATAGAACCTGTTCTAAGCTTAAGGATTAGCTACTTTAGTTTAATCTGTTCTTTACCTTTTAAGGCGCATCTATTAAAGACAAAGATAAGGTTAAGCTTGTTGCATCCTATATGCGCGGCAAAGCCTTTGAATAGATTAGGCCCTTTATTTAGAACAAGATAATTAATACAACTTTAGCTAAAGACGATATCTAGCTTAATAGCTTTAACAAATTTAAGACTAAGATCTAACAGATCTTTAGGGTTACTAATAAACCTATTATAGCTTAACGCAATATCTAGACGATTAGGCAGACTACGTTAGTTGCGGACTACGCTGCTAACTTCTAAGCAATTGCTTGCGATACTAACTAGGACAACACTACTCTAATAACTATGTTTAGACAAGGTCTAAAGCCTAAGGTTAAGGAGGAACTTATGCGCACTAGCGCAGTAATTAACACCCTTAAGGACCTAGAGACTAAGGTAATTAACATTAATACTTGTTTCTATAAGCTTTACCTAGAATTAGAAAAAGATCTGCGTGTGTAAGTTACAAACAACGTAAATAAACACCTGCAGCTACAGAACTAATAGCAAAACAACCTAAACTAAGGACAGTAAGGAGGACGTTACTAACCTAACACTAGACGCTGTATCTATAATAACACTTAGAGTAGATACTTTAGACCTAAAGTAATAGACCTCTTAAACCTTAATAAAGGACTGCTACTACTCTGCTAGAACGAAAAGAAGGGTAGAGGAAGACACTACTTTAGCAACGCAGGTAGTAAAGACTGCTACAACTGTAGCAAACTAGGCTACTTTGCAAGAGACTGTAAGATAAAGAACAAGGTTCTTTAACAGCTTAATGTCCTAACCTGCAAGGTTAATACTGCAGACGCTAGTAATTAGGAAGTAATTACTAATAATATAGGACAACTTATAGAAGACCTAGAGTCTAGTCCTAAGGACAATAATAAATGCATTAAACCTCCTATTTGTGCAGCAACTCCCTACTACAAAGATGTAGAAGGTAAAGGAGTAATCTTTACTAACAGCGACTAACGCTATTATACAGTAGAATGTTGTGTAGAAGGAAGGAGCCTTAAGGTTAGTAAGAAATACAAAGGCCTGTTCTAACAACGCAGAACGAGCTACTTTAGTCTTAAAGGCAAGGAACTTCTAGTTGTTAAACGTAAGCTAGAAGACGTTGCTAAAGAGTAAGCTATGCTTAATAACGTTAGAAAACTATACAAAGAGATAAAAGACTACTAACGCAAGATAGACAACCTCTTAGATACTTTAGGATGAATACTTATAGAGATTAGATAAGACACTATACGTTGCTAACACTAACGCTAGCAGCGTAAGCGCTGTGCTAAGGAAGAAGTATACGCTAAGATGTGTTAAGAACTAGTCTAACCTATAGTAGGATCTAAAGAAGAAGAGCTTACTTTAGAGTTTAACTAGCTTATCTAGCAGGTTAAACAATAGACTAATAACTACTAACAAGTATTAAGTAACCTAGAAGACGCTAAGGACTAATATTAGATAGAAGCTAAGACAAAGCGCAGCATACAACACATAAGAGAACAACAACCTTTACTAATATTACTTCTACTACTACTTAGCCTACGACCCTAGTATAAACTAGACCCTAGGAATCTACAACACAGAGATTTGTTATAGACAGCCTATAGCGATAACTAATGTAGTATATACTGCAACTCTAAGCTAAATAACAAATAGTTCCCTCTAGGACACTTTGCTTGCTGTGTTTAGTAGTACAACTGCTAGAATAACTTGTGCAAAAGGCACCTTATTAACAAATATAGCTATACCTTCTTTCTTAGTACTAAAGACCTATAAGTAGTAATTTAGATACAGTTAGTAGTTAATAGACAGTGCTACAACACGTACTAGTAAAACTGCCTAAACCCTAATTATAAGGTTTACTGCAGACATAAGGAATATAATAGATTTACTAAGAAGACTTTTTTAGGACAGCGCCTAAAGGCGCTAGAGATTAATCTATTAATTCTATTAGGACTAATTACCTTATTAAACTCTCTATTAAACTAAATAGAGTAGTACTATTAGCACTCTTAGACTTAAGAGCCTAAGCAAGCTATATGTCCTAAGAAGCGTTATACTAAGTAGGCCTCGCTCTACGCTTAAAGGAAGAAGCTTACTTGCTCTAAGTAGCTAATAGAGAATTAATGCTGGACAAGCTATTTATTATATACAAAGTAAGCTTAGTACCCCTAGAGATACAGAGGTACTATAAGGAAATAACCCTAGACGTTTTTGCAAAGGCTACGCATAATGTTATATTAGAACTTCCCTAGTTACAAAAGCATAACCTGTAGATAGACTAGGCATAAGAGAAGCTTTTGTTAAAAGGATATAAATGCAGCACTAATGCATCTATGCCTACGCAGTGCACGTTGCAGCTAGTAGATAAGAAAGAGATTAATAATTTCTCTTTAACACATAAGACGTGCTAAGATAGAGCAGTTAACTCTACAGATGCTAGGAGCCTAACAGATTACAAAGCGAGAGTTAAGGAGAAAGAAAGTGCACCTCCTACTATCTCTAATATATACTAACAGTACGCAGTAATGTTTAAAAAAGAGCTTACGGTAAAAGCCATGCTAAAGCACAAGCCCTAGAATTACAAGATTAAGCTCTAGGAAGGAAAGAACCTAACTTTTAAGAGGCTACACTAATTATTAGAGAAGGAACTTAAAGTACTGCGTAAGTACATTACAGAGAACCTTAAGAAGGGATTTATTAGATAATTAGAATTACCTGCAGGGTACTCTATTATATTCGTTCTAAAGAAGGATAGCAAGCTATAACCTTATATTAACTTTAGGAAGCTTAATAATATTACTATTGAGTACTGCTACCTGCTCCTAAACATTACAGAGTTGCAGGATTAGCTAGTAGGAGCTTAATACTTTACTGCGTTAGACTTAAGAGGAGCGTACAACCTTATTTGCATAAAGGAAGGAGAAGAATAGAAAACAGCCTTTAGAACAAGATATAGACTCTATAAGTACCTTGTTATGCTGTTTAGTCTAATAAATGCACTAGCTACGTGCTAGGAGTTAGTTAACAACGTCCTTAGAGCACACCTTAACAGGACAGTAGTAGTATATTTAGACAACATCCTAGTGTACTTAAAGACACTAGAAGAGCATATTCAACACGTAACTAAAGTGCTAGAATGCCTAAGAAGGGCAGATCTACAACTAAAACCTAAAAAGTGCAACTAGTACTAGAAAGAAGTTAAATTCTAAGGGTATATTATAGGACGATACAGAGTTAAGATTAGTCTAATAAAGGTAGAAGTAGTTAAATTATAGCTAACGCTAAAGACAGTTAAACAGATCTAGGAATTCTAAGGATTTGTTAACTTTAACTAACGCTTTATTAAGGACTACTCTAAGATCGCAATCCTGTTAACAAAGCTTATGCAGAAGGACACGCTATTTAAGTAGAGAAAAGAGTAAGATAATGCGTTTAAGGCACTTAAGCAAGCCTGTATTACACTACCTACGCTAATTACGTTTATAAGTAGTAAACTAATGCGCATAGAGACTAACGCCTTAGATCTCGTACTAGGCGCGTGTATCACACAGGAAAAGGATAGACTATAGCACCCTATTGCGTACTACTTACGTAAGTTCTTAGGACTAGAGGAAAGATACAACGTATACAACAAGGAACTTCTCGCAATTGTATTAGCCCTAGAACATTAGAGAGCGTATACGGAAAGTTGCTTAGAACTTACTATCTACACAGACTACAAGAACCTAGTATACTTTACTACTACTAAGGTCCTAAATTAACGCTAAGTACGTTAGTTAGAGATGCTAGGGCAGTATAAATTCAAGATATTGTATACGCTAGGCAAGGACAATAGTAGAGCCAACGCACTTAGCTAACGACACAACCTTATTAAAGAGAAAACGATAAACTAGTTTGCAGTGCTAGGAGTTAACAACAATAGATCTCTAGGACTATTACAACAACTTAACAACATAATGCAAGTTTAGTAGAAACAACGCATTCCGTTGTAAGTACTAGAAGAACTTTAAGAAGAAATAATAGCTAGTTATTATAACAACCTGCTACACAGACACCCTAGAATAACGCGTATAATAGAACTTATTAGAAGACACTATAAGTTTAAGAATATAAAGGATAAGGTTACTAAATATATTAAAAACTGTGTTAACTATTAATAAAACAAGCACAGCACATACACTAAATACAGAGAAATGCAGGCTATAGAGCCGCCTACAGCCCTATAGACAAACATTACAATAGACTTTGTTACGCAGCTGCCTGTCTCTAAAGATCCTGTAACAGGATATGCCTACAACGTAATCTTTGTTGTAGTAGACAGATTTACTAAATGCGCTAACATAATACCCTTTCGTTGCAATTATACTGCAGAGCAGCTGGCTCGTGTATTCTTAGATTAAATAGTTAGGTACTACGGCATACTAGAATCTATTATTAGTAATTAAGATAAGCTCTTTACGTTAAATTACTAGACTACACTGTTAGCAGCTATAGGTACTAAAAAGAAGCTATTAACTGCTTACTACCTATAAACAGATAGACAGACTAAAAGAACAAATTAGACTATAGAAACATACCTACAGATTTACAGCAACTAGCAGCAAAATAACTAGGTTTTGCTGTTACCTATAGCTTAGATTGCTTACAACAACAAATTGTTAGAAGCAATAGGCACAACGCCGTTCTTTGCTAATTACAGGAGATACCTAAATCTCTTTACTAGAAGTTTAGATACAACAATTTAGACTAAATTAGCAATTACCTTAGTAGCAAAACTAAAGGAAGTACATTAGAAATTGCTAGAAAACATTAGCTAAGCTTAAGAACGAGCAATCTCTTATGTTAACTAGAAAAGAAAAGCAGCACCTTAGCTAAAAGAGGGGGATAAAGTCTATCTCCTTACAAAAAACCTTTAAACGCAAAGACTAACAAAAAAACTAGATTACGTTAAGGTTAGACTATTTTTTATTTCTTAGCAGATAAGCTTAGTTAACTACAGACTCGATCTGCCTAAGGATGCAAAGATCTACCTAGTGTTCTACATCTCCTTGTTAGAACTAGCTAACCCTTAAACGCCTATCTAGAAGAACTTCTATTATTAAGCTAACAGCAAAGATAAATAGGAAGTTAAAAAAATAATAACACATCGTAGAAAGGGCACTAGAACAAAATACCTAGTTAAGTAGTTAGGATACCTAGACTCAGAAAATACATAGGAACTACTTACAAATCTTACGTATTGCTAATAACTGTTGCGCTAGTATTAGCAGTATTAGGATCTAATAGCGGGGGATGCATAGCCTAGTCTAACGCTAGCAATCTAGGCATTAGCCTACTCTTAAGCATGCTAACGTTATTAAGCAACTGCTCTTATTGCTCTAGAGGCTTAATCTTCTTAACGTATTAAGCGCTTGCGTTAAACTATTATTGTTTATAACGCTTTAAGAATTTCTTTTGCTTCTGCACGCAACCTAACTTTGCGCGCGCTGCTTAAAGAGCAGCTATTACTGCCTCTTCTGCTTTAGCAGCTTTATCTTCTATTTGTTTTAGCTGCAACATTTTATTATTAATTTTAGTAAAGTTAGGGACAGGAAGGTCTACTAGTTTACATTTCTTTATGCTATTGTATTTGCAGTTACTGCACTTCTTGTGCAGTAACAACATCTTATAAGACACGCTCTTCTTTACGCAGTACTTGCAGGCAACTATAGCAAGATATTTAGTATTGTTTATTTAGGTTCCTGTTTCGTGTTAGGCTTAGGTACTTTAAGAGACTATTAGTTAATTTATAAGGATATAAATTATAGAGGAGGGGGATAGTGTTATAATCCTAAGAAAGGACTGCAAGGCAGAACTTTATTACTAATAATACGAACAGAATTAGCGCAACGCTTAGCCTAGGATTACGTAATATCTTACAAAAGTCTACACACAAGTCTAAGCTAAGACTGTAAGATAGGGTTACGTAATATCCTATAATTCCTATATATGTCCTACACTTCTTATATAGCCTCCTATAGGACTTTGTAAGAAACTATAAGATATTATAGGACAACTTAAGTATATAGATTATAGAAACACAACTCTTTTAGTTCGTGTTTAACCTTGTTAATTAAGTTTGTCTTTAGAATCTTAACCTGCTCTTAAACTAGACAGTCCCCTCTGTACTATTTATTGCACCCTATTATTACAAGCTTTGCTTAGTTAATAACCTACCCTAATCTTCTGTACCTTGTTTATACCTAAGAACTAATAGAATCTGTGCTTACGGTCTTTAACTAAAGTACGACTTTAACAAATACTTGCTAGTTTAAACTCTAAAAAAACCTCTAATAGAAGAGGAAAATAGTTAAGAGAAAGCTAGTTTGCTTATTAGTAGGTACTTAAATCTATTAATTATATTAGCACAAACAACTCCCTACAGAGTACAGCTAGCATTAGTTTACTACTTACTAGGTAATCTTACCTTTAGATCTCTTAGGATTAAAGACTTTAGAACCTGTAGTTAAGACTGTTAGGGAGTTAAGTAATAGTTTAGTAGATTACTAAATAAGTGTTTAGCTAGTACTGCCTTATAGGGTGTCTAAAGCCTTACTCTAGTCCTCTTAAGAATCTAGTGCCCTTAGTCTAGTAGCCTTAACCTCTAAGAGTATAGTAAAAAGAAGATACAGAACAAAGTATATAGTAATTATAGTAGGTTCTCTCTATAGAATACCTATTGCTATACTATAGTCTCTGCAGGGCACTACTACTCTAAGTCTAAGAACTGCAGTTACCTAGAAGCTAGTGTTAGGTGCAGTAACGTGCTGCTCTAGGCTGTTTTCTTAATATAATAACTTATCTCTTATAGGTTACCTAAGTAACTAGGCCCTTTGTCTATAAGCTCTACAGAGGTATTATTACCCTTAGTCTAAACAACTGCAGTTACTAGAAGCGTAGACTTGTTTACTTAACTGCTATAGTAGTTTAGCTAGATATATTATTACCTTTACCTAAGAGATACCCTGTAAGGTATCTAGTTAGTGCCTAAGAGTTGTCCTTCTCCTGCGCAAGTAGGCCCTAAGCAACACACTATGTATAGGTAGCTTATTATAATAATATTAGGCGTTACCTTATATTTAGATTAATTCTGTTATAGGAGTCTATCTGCTAATTACGTAGTGTTAGCTATGCTTTTATTGTAAATTTAGTTGTTGTTTGCTCTAGACTTAGGCTTTATAGACGTATAGTAAGTGTCTTATTAAGCGCGTATTATTCCTTACTAACTATATAAAGTTTTAGGTGTTTAACTGTTTAGAAAGTAGGTAGTAAGGTAGCAGAACGTTAGCAGGGTAGTAGATAGAGGTAAGAGTGTTGTAGTATATAAAGAGTAGGTACCTTAACTTCTTCTTCTTTATCTGCACTCTACTTACACTTATATACTTTCTACTCTACTTCTTTATAATTATGCCTCCTCTGCCTTTGTATATTAACAACGCTAAGTTACTAGACTTTATATACACGTTGCCTAATAATATAGCTTTGTAGCCTTCTTTTACTTAGTTCTAGTGCTATAGGTGCGTAACTAAGCTGTCTACTAAGTCTAGCTCTAACTCTAATAGAATAATTAAGTTGTTTATACAGGTCTTTAGGTGTCCTAAAAGGTTCTATATACGTAAGAATAACTTTAGCGTATATTCTAGATGCTTAGGCAGTAATGCTAGTAGATGCATTAAGGTAAGTTTAGAACTCTGCTTAGTGCCTGCCTAACGCTAATCTGTATAGATTACGCCTTACTTCTACTGTGCTATTAATATGCTTAACTTCCTTATTAAGTAAGCTAAACGCAAGACAAATAAGGAGATTGCTTAATAAGGCAATGCTATAACTAAAGATAACATCTTAGCTGCAACCTAGTACTACTAGCAGACTGCTCTTAACTACGCTAAGGCCTGCTATCTTAGTACTGTAACCTATAAGGCTACTACCTAACACTGTATAAAGGACTTCGGTTTAGGTCTAGTAGATTATAACAAAGCTTATTAGGTTTTATATAAGTATAACCTACACCGCTTTAATATAAGTTTTCTAACTTTTTCTTCTTTGCTATAGCTAACTTGCGTAGGCAGCCTTAGGTACTATTAGCAAGAAAGTAGCCTCTAATATAGTTATTAATATAGATATTAAGCGCGTGTTCTAGTAGGATAGTGCTGCTAAGAGTGCAGAGAAGTGTTAGTACTACTACAGCACTAATATACCTTCTGCTAATAATACTGTAGCTACTCTCTTCTAGTAGTTAATAATTTCTCTAACTAAGCCTATAGCTTAGAAGACTCCTCAGTATTATTATTAGGGTAGTCTAGACTTTAAGCTTAACTCTACTAGAGGCTTATAAGGTCTTTTTCTTTTATTTTAAGTTACTCTTTTAGATAATATATAGTAATAGATTAAATACAAATAACTATATAAACTTCTGTGCCTACTCTAATACTCTTAAGACTCTTATCTCCTACCTTAGATAGTTGCTAGCCTAATCTATAGCCTTAGAACAGTAACTCTAGGTTAATATATTGTCTATAGTTTTATAGTGTAAAGTTATAAGACTTTCTTCTTATAATCTTTATTAGATAGTTTCCTTTTTAGGAATAGCTATTACCTAAAAAGGCAACTTAAGCTATTTAACCTAAATACAGGTACTTTCCTAATTAGGTTTAGCTCTTACCTAATCTAGTAAAGTACTATCTAAAGAATGCCTAACTAGAGAGCGTTAGAAAGCTGTGCTTATTACAGCTATAGCTTTACTAGATCTAGAGTTAGCTTTCTTACTATAAATAGCTTAAGGACACGTTGCCTTTACTAGTAGGTTACGTATACACCTACGTAATCTGCTAGTAGGTTGCGTAATTGCCTACGCAATCTGCTTAGAAATCTACTCTTGATTTCTAAGCATCTATTTGTAATAACTATTCTAGATCCTTCTAATTTGTAATAGAGAGAAGCGGAAGTAGAGTATAAATACTACTTACTTTCCCCCTCTCTTAGTTCTGTACCTAGCATTTAATATAATAACTTGTCTATTATATTATCTTACCTTATTACTATACTTACTCCTCTTGCCTCTTTAGGCTATACGCTTCCTATTTTAGAATTACCTAGTCTAGTTAGTCTAGGTCTTCTAGATTAGGGAAGAAAGTAGTCTATCCTCTTATTTCCCCCTTACTTTCTTTATATATAGCATATATAGGTTTTATTCTAGAGAAACTTCCTTAGGCAACTCTTTTTCTACTAAGATAGAGTTAGGTAACTTTACCTTGTCTCAGACTTAGTCTTATACTTATAAGTTAATTACTATAATATATTAGCTACTGTCTTTAGGTACTCTTTAAGGATTTCCTTACAGTAGTTAAGGTTTTCTAGTAGCTTCTAGGTAGCTTTCTTATTTAGCTAACCTAGCTACTTTACTAGGTACTCTTGCCTATAGACTTAAGTATTATAGTACTACAGAATCTCTTTAACTTTATATCTTTCTGCTAGAAGAGTATCCTCTAGAATCTGCGTAGGACCTAGCTAGAACCTCTTCTCTATAAAGAGTTTCTTCTATAGTTTAAGTAATAATACATTAAACACTAGGTATACTCTGTCTGTTAATAGTAGTAGGTCTAGCTTATAAGCTAGCTTTCTAATTTTCTTTATAATAGTAAAGAGACCTAAGTACTAGGCGTTAAACTTCTTAGATAGTTAGCTAGTTATTAGGTTCTTTACTTAGAGCAGCACTTGCTTGCCTTTAGCAAAGTGTCTATCTACCTACTTAGTATTATACTAACAAGAATTACTCTTCTAGGTATACTCTAAGCTATCCTTTGCTGCTACCTACAGATTATACTACTGCTCTAGCTGCCTAATTACCTACTAGCAAAGGTCTAGTGCCTTTCTACTATCTGCTTAGGCTTCTAGGGGACAGTGTAGCTAGTGCTTATCTAAAACTCTATTAAAGCTCTAAGAGTTAATCCTATATACTACCTTAATAGAGGATTCTCTGTGTGTTAAGTAAGCCTTTATATTGTATATGTACTCTACGTATAGTAATAAGTCTACTTAGTTGTCCTGTTAGTAGTTTATATAGATATATAGGTAGGTTTCTAACTCCTAGTTTAAGTGTTCTGTCTGTCTATTAGTCTATAGGTAAAAGGCTGTACTAAGGTAATAGTTAATCTTTAAATAATAGCAGATGTTAGACTAGAATTAGCTAGTAAACACTAACCTGCAGTCTAATATTAGGGTATTAGAGGAACTATATTTAAGAAAGCACTGCTTAAGCAGTAGTTTAGCTACCTTCTAGAACGTAACTATCTTAGTTACAGGTAGGTACTAGATATACTTACTAAAACTATTAACTAGAACTAGGATTAAGTTATACTTATTCCTCTAGTTATTCTTTAATGTTAGTAGGTCTGTTACAAAGTCTAAAGAGTAATACTGCTAAGGTGTATTAGGTACTAGGAGTAGGATTAGCAGCCCCTATAGCTTATGCCTATAGATCTTGTTTAGTTAGCATGCTATATAACGCTAAATATACTTATATACATCTTTCTTTAAGTTTAGCTAGTAGTACTTTTATTTTAACAGCTAGGCAGTCTTCTTATAACTATAGTAACCTCTTATAGAGTTATTATAGTTCTTTGCAAGAATAGTTTAGTAAAGAGTTATATCTTAGAGAATCTACACTTTCTTACTCCTGTATAGGATCCTACTAGAGTTAACCTCTTAGTAGTAGTAACCCTTAGCTGCTCTGCTTGCTTTCTAACTTGTTAGTAACTTATAAGCAGCATCCTACTTCTAAACCTGTCTAATATAGTTAGTTAAGCGTTTTAGAGTGTCTAGAGTGTATAGAGATTTGCTTTATGCAGTATTATTTATAAGGTAAGTAGGTAACCTAACTTGTCTATTAAGGTTATAAAGGAAAGCCTGTGTAATATTAAAGCTAGGTTCCTAAGCTTTAAATAATTTAAATTTAACTCTAGCTGTTACAGCCTGTAGATAGCTAGTTAAGAGCTAAGAGAGACGCATCTCTAGTACCTATTAGTAGGTAGAATTCCTTAGAGGTAGTTTTAGAGAGTTGCTAGGATCTCTTAGAACTCTTACTAGGGCGCATATTGCCCTAGTTGCCTGTTTAACGTTTTAAGCCTTAGACTTCTAGATAGTCTATATTTAAAGCTTTTATTAGAGCGTTAGTAGTATAGCATTACATAGTGCCTGCTGCTTTCTAATAACTAGTCTCTTTATATAATCTAGACGCCTTAAGAGGCTGTTTATAAGGTTCTCTAGTCTAGGCTTATACCTAACTTTAAAGTTATACCTAGTGTTAGGACTTCTGCTATAGTTAGATAGCACAACCTACTAGTAGTGCTTATCTAACTTAGCAGAATCTATCCTGCTAACTTTTACTTTACTTTTAGAGTATAGGCCTCCTTCTACTTCCGGCCTAGGAGCCTAGGACTACCTACTATAAGTAGGTAGCTATCTCTGCTCTCTCGTAGCTCTCTGTCTGCTATTTTGTTTACTCCTTCTTAAATATATTAGCTTTCTAGATTGCTTTCTTTTGTGCTTATAAAGTCTGCCTTATATAATAGCAGACCTAACAGCTTAAAACTAAGCTTTTCTCTTAGGCTTCTGCCTTTGTTTAGTATAGTAGTTAGCTACTGTTGCTAAAGATTGCACAATCTTTTGCCTAGTTTAGTAAGCTATCTCTTAACTAAGTAATAGCTCTAGCTGTTAGAGCTTCTTTTCTTAGTCCCTATCCCCTTCTAGCGCAGGTAGCGAGTGCCTGTTTCTAAGTACAGATTAGCCTTACCTGCGCGCTTTTTTAAGTATAAACTAGCTGCTAAACCTTAGTGCGCTAAGCGTTCTACCTCCTTTTAGGCTCTAGAGTACTAGCCTGTCCTTCTTTTAGCGCCTTTTAAGTAGTCTAGCGCCCTTCTCCTACCTAGCTTTAGCGCCTTTTAAGCAGTCTAGCGCCTACTGCTCTAGCGCCCTTTAAGTAGTCTAGCGCTTCTCTCTTTTCTCTTACTATTTTAGCGCCTTTTAAGTAGTCTAGCGCCTCCCTTTTTACTATTTCTACTGCCTTCTAAGTAGTCTAGCGCCTCTCTTTTACTATTTCTAGCGCCTTTTAAGTAGTTTAGCGCCTCTCCTTTACTATTTCTAGCGCCTTTTAAGTAGTCTAGCGCTGCTTCTTCTAAACTTCTCTAAGTACATTCTAACTTAGTTCCTTTTGCACAACCTTAAGTATTAGTTACTGCTATTTCTTTTACTTTAACTCTTTTACTAACTCTGTTTTTTTTTTTTTTTTTTACTAACCTTTTACTGTACATCTGCTGTTCTTTTACTTAGCTTTACTCTAGGTCCTTACTACTACTTTAGGCACTAGGTGCTCTACTTTCTCTTCTAACTACCTAACTTACTTCTTAACTAATATTTAACTAACTTTTTCTAAAATCTTACTACATCTTTAAAACCGCAGCTATAGCGCTAGCTAATTCTAACAATACTAGCTAAGACAAGATACCTCCCCCTAAATACAACTGTAATCTCTTACGCTCTTAGGACACGTCTAGGGGGCGTATTTCTTCTGCTAACTCTTTAATCTAGCTAACTGCTACTATCTCTAAACAAGTTGCTAATCTGTCTTATAAAGCTAGCTGCTGCTCTACTAGAATAACTACTAAGCGCCCTATTTCTTGCTCTAGGGGCCTTTCCTCTGCTAGCTTTAATTAGCTCTCCTCTAAGTTTCTAAGCAATAAAGAGACATTAGTTTATTAACCTACCCTCTGCTCTCTAAACAGCTCTCCTTCTATTTAACGTTTAGAGGTATAAGGCGCTAAATCTACTGCATTTAAGCCTACTATTCTAAAACACTAGAGTACTTCTGCTATAGAACTGCTAAATTTCTGCTATAAGGACTCTATGCACACACTAGCTTCTAAGGTTCCTATCTGCAACGCATCTCTGCCTAATACTTAGGGCTTGTTAGCTAAGCTTACTAAGAACTTCCCCTGCTTATATACTAAAGCTAATATAGTGCCTTCTTAATTCTTTTAGCAAGTCCTAGAAGATTACGACCTTACCTAGCACTCTTAGTGTATCTAATCTCTAGGCCTCTATTAGCTCTTAGACAATTTGCTAAATTAAAGGCGTTATTCTAGCTGCTAAAGACTTAGCCTCTACCTAACCTACCTCTTAATTTAGGCACTTGCGCTGCTCTGTTCCCCTTTGTTTAGAGTCTACTAAACTAGAACAGGATTTATTTGCTAGCCCTACTAACAACTTAGAGTAGCTATACACTATTCTTTCGCAATTCTAACAACGCAACAATGCACTAGCTACTATAAACTAATTTCGGGCTATGCTAGCTACTTAGACTACTTCCTTAACTTTTATACTATTTAGAAGCTAGTCTGCTGTGTCTTTAACCCCTATATTAGCTAGCGCTTTTTAATTTCTGCAGTTACTAGACTAATACAACAACTAGCTAGACAAGGCTATAAAAAACCCTAATATTTTTCTAGCTCTAAGGACAACTTTAATAAATAGCTCTTTAACTGCCTTTATTACATACAAGCAAACAGACGCAACTACTAGTATCTTAGTAATTGCGCAGACTTTCTTATAATTTACACTTAAGACCCTGCTCGCGCCTTGCTCTAAGATCTATCTAGGTTTAGTTGCCTTTATTCTAAACCTATAGACTGCATTTACTGCTTATAGGATGTCTATAGGGATAAAGACACTTTTAGGTCTGCTAAATGCTCTTTTAATACCTTTATCTTTCCTTACTTCCCCTTAACAGACATTGCTAATGCCTTAATTACTTTCTCTGTCTTTTGCACTAAGATAGAACACTTTGCTTAGCAGCTTAACTAGTCTCCTAAAACCTACTACTACTACCTGCAGGCTAAGCTACTAGATTTTTGCTACTGTTCTATAGCTAGTGTCTCTTGTAAGAAGTCTCTTTCTAGCCTACAAGAATATTACAAACGGCTTAGCACTTTCTTTTCTAACTATGCTCTTATCTCTGCTAAGCTAACAACTCGAGATTTTATAAGTAATTAGCCTAGTTGCTCTGCCCTACGCAGTTAGTTAACTACTTGCAATACTCTGCTAGTACTACCTACTACTGCTATTCTAGCTTAACCTACATCTGCTCTTAAGGCTAAGGATACTTGCTCTTGCTGCCCTAAGGACTACTCTTCTAACCCCTCTAACATGTTTACTTGTTTTAACTGTAGACTTAAGGGCTATAAGTCTAACTAATGTCTAGAACTACTAAAGCCTAAAGTACTATCTTTAGCTATTCCCTAGGATAAACTAACAAACTAATATATAGCTACTTTAGACAACCTAAGAGATAACACTAAGGACGAATTTTTTAAATCCTTAGATAATAACTCTGCCTCTAAGTTAGAAAACTAGAGCCCTTAAGTTTAAGTTACTACTTACGGTTAGTTTACTAACAAGTGCGCTCTAAGAACCTGTTTTCTCCTTAGTTAGGTTTAGCAGAGGCTAATACTGTACTTTAAAAAGCTAGTAGCGACTAGAACTAAACTAAAAACAGCCTACAACATTATAATCAACTTACCTTTCTAGCTTTCTTAGGATATAACGACAATACTCTACACAGGATCTGCGCTTTAGCTAACAATAGAGCTGATTCTAGCTTTATATTGCGCAAGTTTCTAGAACACACTAAGGCCCTTTACCTTATCTCTTTAGCTACTCTAATTATCTGCTAAGGATACAATAGTTAACTCTCTAAGACTATTACCTACTATGCTAAGTTTTACCTCTAATTAGGCTCTTACTTAGAACGCACTAGAGCCTATGTTATAAACGATTGCAGATCCTTTTAACTTATCTTAGGATTCTGCTAGAAGGCTATTTACAATCTCTTAGTCTTATAGCGTAACTACTCTATCTGTTTTAGCAATAAATATTGCTCTAGATACTGTAACACTATATCTTAAACTCTTCTGTTGCTGTATAAGGGCTCTAAGTTAGACACTAAGCTTCTGCAATTATTACAGTCTAGTTTAGGCAAACTCTAAAATAGAAGATCTACCTAACCTAAACTTAGCCCTACTAGCGCAGTAACATACACTAATAAATTAGTTAACCTGCGCTTAGTTTTAGCTAAGGCTATTCGTCTCTATAGTAAAAGACCTAGGCATCTAGTCTTTGTTATTTAACAATTAGACACTACTACTGCTAGGAGAGCTTTAGCTGATAATAACTTTAATGAATTTTTCTAGCCTCTAAAAGACCCTCTACTCTCTAACTTACTTACTGCAGAAGAATTAGAGGAATATACTAACTTTATTCCTACTTTTAACTAAGCTACAGCTAAAACACTGCCTAATTATAGCAATTATAACTACAAAATTAAACTTAAACTAGGCGCAGACCTACCTAATTACTGCCTTTAACCTTTTTTAGGACAATAAATAAAGGCTGTTAAACATTATATTAAGAAAAACAAGTCTAGAGGATTTATTAAGCGCTGCAACTCCCTAGCTTAAAATAATCTCCTTATTGTAGCTAAGCTAGGCAGTAGCCTGCGTATATGTGTAGATTATTAAGAATTAAACAAAGCTACAGTTAAAGACTGCTACCCTATTCCTTTTTTTTAAGAGACTATAGCACACCTTAAAAAAGCTAAGTTCTTCTTAAAGTTTAATGTTATTTACGCCTTCTATTGCATTTGCATAAAACGTAGCTTAGAATAGCTTACTGCATTCTCTACTTAAAAGGGCACCTATTAGTACAAAGTTATGTCTTTTAGTCTATGCAACGCTCCTGCAACATTTTAACAAGCTATTAACAAAGCACTTCTTAAATACTTAGAATAATTCTGTGCTACTTATCTAGATAATGTATTAGTATATTCTAACACCTTCTAGGAACACAAAGCGCACGTTAAACAAGTTCTTAGCTGCCTTAAGGAACGTAGATTCTATATTAACTCTAAGAAGTCTAAATTCTACAAGAACTAAGTTAAGTTTCTTAGCATAATTATTACAGATTAAGGCGTACAAATAGACCCTAACAAGATTTAGGCTATTAAAGAATAGGAGATGCCTTAAACAGTGCCTAATATTCTTTTATTTCTTAGATCTACTAGATTTTATTAACAATTTATTTAGAGCTACTCCTCTATTGCTCTTCTACTTATATAAGCTGTTAAGTCTACTATTATTGCTAAACTATTACGAAAAGACCCTATTAAGCTCTATTGCACAGTGTAGTATAAGAAATTTAAACCTACACAGGCCTATATTAACGCTTTTGCCTAACTAAAGAAAGCTTTTACAGTTAACTTAGTCTTGCGGCATTTTAACTCTAGTAAGGAATCTTCGTTTCTACTAACTCTTCTAGGTAGGCTACTAGTAGAGTTATAAAACAACGCAACGCTAAAGGCGCTCTACAACCTGTAGCATTCTTTTCTAAAAAACACTCCCCTGCTAAATGCAATTACAACATCTACAATATAGAACTAATAGCTATTATTCAAGCATTTAAAGAATAGGAGCCTAAACTTATAGGCTCTCTATACTTAATCTAGGTTATAACTAATTATAAGAACCTAGAAACGTTTATAACTACTAAGAAACTCAATTAAAGGCAAGCCTGCTAGTTACTTTTTCTCTCTTAATTTAACTTTAAGATTATTTATGCACTAGGAGAAACAAATAGCAAAGCAGACGCCCTTAGCTAGCAGACCTAGGACGTTCCTAAAGACAAAAACAATACAAGACTTATTAATACTTACTAGATTGTTTTACAATTAAAACACCTGTCTTCTAGTATAGCACCTGCAATTTAGGCTACTTTGCAGGCCTTATTACTCTCCCCTAAACAGAATTCCTTATTTATTGCCCTAGATGCTTAAGCAGTAGCTTAACTCTGTACTACCTAAAGCCTAGCGCCTAACCCTAATATAGACAACAAAGAGCCTATTAACAATATTAACAGAACAGTAACATTAGGACTGCCCTCTTATTTAGAAGACCTGCGCTTAACAGAAGAAATGCTTAACAAAGCCTACGCTACTAACCCTGCTGCTTAAAAGATATTTACTACCTTAGACTAAGGCAACTACAAGCTTAGCTTATAGTTCTAGAAGAATAGTTACTATGTTTTACTCTTAGACTGTTACACTACTAGAGAGGGGGATTACTAATAATTGTTCTTTAACAAAACGCGCCTATACATACTACTAGACGCCTGCCTCTGCTGCTAGATTTTTAACCTTTGCTATAATTATAAGATTGCAGGCTACAAGGGAACTAGAGCTACGTTTTACTTAATAATTTATTAGTACTACTAGCCTAGTCTTGCGCAGTTAATTAAGAAGTACTGCTAGTCCTACGCAGTGTGTAAACGCGCCTAACCTTCTAGAGAAGCATATAATAGCTACCTTTAATCTATGCCTATACTTAACGCACGATAGGCAGACGTTTCTGTAGATTATATTTAAGACCTGCTACCTTCTACACTTAACGGACAAATTTACACTAATCTTCTAGTAGTAGTTAATTAACTTACTAAACAACAGCACTTCTTTCCCTTAGTTAGCTGCTTATTAAAGGAATTTGCCTACTACTTTATACAAATCTTTTGCCTGCATAGATTGCCCTGCACTATTGTATCTAATTGTAGTACTTTATTTGTTAACAAATTCTAGAGACGCGTCTGTAAGCGCCTTAATATTTAAGCTAAACTGTCTACTACCTATTACCCCTAGACAGATAGCTAAACAGAACGCGCTAATTAGAGCATTAAAATTTATCTTTGCAAATACATTAATTACACGCAAGACAACTAGGTAGCATAGCTACACTTAGCAGAGTTCTAGGTTAATAACACTGTTAACTTATTTACTAGTCTTACTCCCTTCTTTACAGATCTTAGCTATTACCTACGCAGCAGGATTTACTCTAGTAAAGACTATTTAAACACTAAGTCGCTTTCTAGGGACGCTAAAGATTAAATCCTAAGAGTAGATAAGATTCTTTAAACCTATGCTAATCTTTTAGAGTACCTAAAGATTTAGCTAACCTAGGCACAATAAGAGTAATAAACACAGGCTAACGCCTACTAACAACAAACACTAAAATACAATATTAGAGACTTAGTTTAGGTATTAACCTAGAACTAGAGCACTGCTTAACCCTTAAAAAAGCTTAATTATAAATACGCTAGGCTGTATCTAGTTACTTAGGTTATTTACAACAGAGCTGCTTACAAACTCTAGCTACCTAAGAAAATAATTTTATAAGGTATGTTTCTAGTGTTCTATCTAAATTTGCTCTAAGAAGCGCCTTAGGACAGGCTACTAGATTAAGCTAACCTTAAACTAGAACCTGTAGATATTATTAATAATTAGGGCAATATTACACAAGAATAGTTTGTTAACAAGTTTATTAACTGCTGTAGGCGCTAAGGCACCTAGGAGTATCTAATTAAGTAGTCTAATAACCTATTGCTAACATAGGAACACGCTAAACAACACCTTAAACACTATAACGCGTTCTTATATTACTATAAGAATCTAGACAAGCTAAAGCCCCCTAGTCTTAAGATGCCTGCAAACTAGGCCCTACAAACTAAAGACGCCTTTATTAGTAACTATTTTAGAAACCTTAGCAACTATAAATAGTAAGTTATTATACCTCTGTGCAGAATTGCTTTAGTTTAGCGTTATATTAGGCTACTTTTAGCACATTAATAACAGCGTTCTCTTGCCTTTTAGCAAAGACTACACGCTACCTTAACGCCTACACGTTGCCCTTAGGACACTACAACTAAACTAATCCTACTGTTAAAGCACACCTAACCTATCTGTTGCTAGCTTAAATTAGTTAAACCTCTGTTAAGCTAGGCAAGATTGCTGTTAGGCTTACTTACTCTTCTTATATAAGTTCTAAACAACTTTAGGCACAACTTTTGCGTTGCAGGGTTTATACAGCAGAAAAAATCTTAAAGGTTGGTTTTTTGTATAGGAATCTAGGGAGATATGCACAGCGCTATATAAACTATAAACCTTAATTCTACGTTAACTGCTGCTAGGTTTTCTCTACAGTTTCTTAACTACTGTACTATTTGCTTTTACATTCTCTTCTCTTTCTCCTTCTCTCTTCTAGTTACTAGCAGCTATACAGCACCTGTAGATTAGATTAGCTTAGAGAACTTTTGCTTATTTGCAAGGGGGGGGGGCACGTGTTAGGACTTCTGCTATAGTTAGATAGCACAACCTACTAGTAGTGCTTATCTAACTTAGCAGAATCTATCCTGCTAACCTTTACTTTACTTTTAGAGCATAGGCCTCCTTCTACTTTCGGCCTAGGAGCCTAGGACTACCTACTATAAGTAGGTAGCTATCTCTGCCCTCTTGTAGCTCTCTGTCTGCTATTTTGTTTACTCCTTCTTAAATATATTAGCTTTCTAGATCGCTTCCTTTTGTGCTTGTAAAGTCTGCCTTATACCTAGCTAGCTCCTCTGCCTAGCGTGCTTACTTAGGGGAGAGCTTCTTTATAGTTATAAAGTACTTCAGGTTGTTATAATTAGAGAGTACTTAGACTGTTAACAGGGCATACTTAAGGTAATATTACTACTACCTAAATACCTTAATAATTGCAGCTAATTCCTTATTATAGGTGTGCTATCTAATTAATAAGCCTTAGGACTTCCTGCTCTAAAACGCTACTAGCTTCTAGTGTTGTTCTGTTAGTAGTCCTAATAATTGTAGTTGCAGCAGTATAGCAGCTATAGCAAAGTCTAACGCGTTAGTAAGAACTATAATTAGCTTAGCAGGGTTAAAGTGCTATAGCACTAGTGCTTTAGTAAACTTCTTTCTAATAGTAAGAAAAGCCTAGTGTACTTCCTCTAGCTAACTCTATAGTTTGTACTATCTTGTTAGACCTTTTTAGGTTTTTGCTAGCGTTTTCTTCCCCCTCTTTATTAAAGTAGAGCTTCTTAGCTCTAACTCTAGCCTCTAGGCAGAAGTTATATAGTCTACTAACAGGTAGATAATTCTAGAGTAGTTAAAGATAAATCTTTAGTAAAAGTTAGCAAAGCTAAGAGATACTTAGATATCCTTGTACCTCTTAGGCTTAGGCTACTCTTAGATTATTTGCATGCAGACAGGATCTATAACTACTCTACTAAGCGTAATAATAAAGCCTAGAAACTTAACTAACTTTGTTATAAACAAGCATTTGCTTGCCTTGCAAAACAACCTCTATTTAATAAGTTAATCTAGGATCTCTTTAACATAGGCTTAATATTCTTCCTTATACTCTAAGTATATAAGGATATTATCTAGATATACTACGCAGGTGCAGTCTATAAGGCCTCCTAGGGCTCTCTAGATATAGAATTAGAACATTACTAGAGCTTTTACTAATCTAAAAGGTATAACTAGTTACTTAAAATAACTGTACCTAGTCTTAAAAGCTATCTTCTACTTATTACCTTTCTTAATTAAAAGCCTATAATAGGCATTATATAGATCTAGTGTTAAGGGTTAAAGTAGCCTTCTAACGAGTATGCATTTATCCTATACTACAGAAGCAGAAAGATAAGAAAGAAAGACAGATTGCCTCTTCTCGTACAAGATATAGCAAGATGCCAAGCTGTGCTCTATAATCACGTGCGTGAGTTTAGTGCGTAGTCTCGTACACTTAGGGCTCAGCCCATCACAATACCCCTCTTCTTCACTTTAACGCGTTTGCTCGTACGTAAAACTCAGAGCAGTAACGTGACAGCAAAACAGTTGCCTGGAGCCTACTGTTCTTAAAACAAGGCACAGCGTCCAAATCAGGTAATCCAGATTTTGCTGTAGGGCTGTGATCTTGTCGTGTGCGTGCTTCTTCACTTGCACTTGTACAGCACTAGCTAATCACAGTCTGTTTGCGTACAGCTTTGGCACTAACAGCAGTCCTAAATAGTTGTGTTGCCTTGTCTTGTAACTCAACTCGCGATTGCTCTCCTGTACGGTGACTGTTAGTCTGTTAACTTTACCTTAAGACCTCTGTAGCCTTAGCGGGGGTATGTAGGTCTAAGTCTCCCATATAAACTGTACAGACCCCTCTCCAGAGGCTCTTCTCTTTCTGTACCTCGCACTCAACTTGTTAATCGTTCTACAGGTTTCGTACGCTTTTCTAGAAGTCTTTCTCTTTAGCAATCTTCTACTCCTGTACGTCGTTATGTCTGCTCCCGCTTGCGGTATGTAGGGTCCTAGTGGCCAGCCAGGTAGTGGCCTCAACTATCTTCAAGGTTCTACTAGTGGCTCTGTAAACAGCACTCACTCTGCTGCCTTCGACCACCTTGTTAACGTTGCTTACTAGCTTGTCACTCGTATAACTGCTGGAAGCGTTATCCCAGCCAACATCAACATTCCTTAAGGTCCTGCTAACTTTAACTAGCACTACACTGTGTAGTACATTATAGACAAGGCTGTTGCTAACAAGATCTGCTAGATTCTTGCGTTTGCTCCTGTACAGTGCTCTTCTTTTTACAGTCTTTTCCTTTGCTAACACTCTGTGCAGATCGATATCTGTCGTGTCGCTAACTACTTCCTCTGTCCTCGCAACCAGTCCCCGTACGACGCCGTTTTCGGTACTAGTGTCCGTGATTACTCCCCTGTTGTCGCTCGTACAACTGTTCACGCTCGCCAGCTGCTCACCTAGCGCCCCTCCTACCTTAAGGCTTTTGTCATTCACTCCTGTAGTGCTGTCAACCTTACTGGTTGTACCAACAACTAGGCTGCTGCCGTTTAAGGTAAGAAGACATTTACAGCTTTTCTTAGCTGCGTGTCTATTAGTAGAGAGTAGAATAGGGCTTGCTCTAACTGTGTGTAGAGTGATAGTAGTGCTTAATGCCGCTTCGCTAACCCTTGTACAGGTAGTTCCTCTAAGTCTACTAACAGTACTTCTGGTGCCTTTAGTCGTTCTAGCAGACAGGCTGTCGCTGCTCTAGTAGAGGAGGGACACTTTAGCGATGCTAAGTAGGCTCTTAGTAGTGTGTAAGGTCCTTCCGTACAGTTGCTGTTTGCAACATAGGTGAGGTTCTTCCTCTAGTTTCTAGCTAGTCTTCCTGTAGGTAGCCGTACATCTCTTGTACAAGCTATCTAACTTCTATAGGCTTTAGTGTTAATAACATTAGCTCTTAGCTCCTAAGTCAGAGCTTTATAGCCTGCCCACTTAACTTAATATTGTAGTTGATTATTCCGTACGCGTTTGTTAACAATGCCTTTAACAAGGTATTCTAGGTGTTCCTCTTAGTCTTCATCTCGTACAACAACTGCTCCTAGTACTTAATTATTGTGTTGTAAGGGCAGCAGATTAGTCGCAGCAGGTCGTAGTAAGTTAACATAGTAGGACTTAGTCTGCTATAGGACATCAAGTTTAACCTAGTAGGGGTCTCGTACGCGGGCTACTTGGAACTTCCCATTTTTCCAATCTAGCTTTTTACTAGGTCTGTTAGTCTAAACATTCTTTAGGTTCAGCCAGACCTAGTCTCCAACTTGGTATTTAGGCGCTGGTTGTCTCGTACGGTTGGCCTAAGCTTCCTGTTGTTGTTAGGCGTATGTTATTACTAAGATTGCCCAGTCTGCTGCTTAGCGTAAGGTCTGTCTAATTGTTTCAGCCTGCTTTTTTGGATCTGTCGTACGATCTATTAGGTCGCCTTCAGCTAGGTTATCTAGCAGGTCTAGAGGGAACGGAGTGTTCTTAAACCTGTGTTAAAGGAAGAAGAGTAAGACTCTAGTTGTTGAGCTCGTACGGGTGTTAAGCATTAGTTCTAGTATTAGAGTAAGTGTAGCCTAGTTGTCTTGCGCTTAGTTTGCGTACGTACGTGCTACTACTTCAATGTCGCTATTAGCTCTCTTAGTAAGTCTATCTGTTTGTAGGTAGAATGCGGTAGAAAGGTTCTGTTGTACGCCTAGAAGTTTGCACACTCTTCCCTAGAGTTTACTAACAAACTAAGTACCTCTGTCTAATGTAATTAATCTTAGGAGTCTGTGTAGCTGGTATACTTCTTATACAAATGCCTAGGCAACATTGTCTGCCTTAATCTTCTCTAGGGGGACTAAGATTGTACCCTTACTTAGTCGGTCTTTTGTAACTATAAGGTTTACACAGCCTAAGGAGAGTAGAAGACCTGTAATGAAGTCAACAGTAAGGTCTTGCTACGTACGGCTTGGCACTGGTAATGGTTGCAGGTAGCTATGTTTCCCATCTCTCTAAGGGGTACTTTGTCGGCAGATGTTACAATTCCGTACGAAACGGCGGTTATCTTCGCTCATCCCTGGCTAGTACTACATTCTCGCGATTGTGCGGTATGTCTCTTCTCTTCTAGGGTGTCCTGTCTAGACAGCAAGGTGTGCTTGCTGTATAATCCCCGTACAGATTAGCTCGCTATTAGGTACCTATGTCCAGTTTCTCTATTAAAGCTTGTTGTTGCCTATTACTGTACAGTTGCCTAGAGAGACTGCAAGCTTCTTTGTAATAGTGTTAAGAGACCTTGCGCTACTTTGTACAGCCTGTTGTACAGCTTAGTAAGTTTTATCTTGTTCTACTGCTTAGTCCTAGTGCTAGGTTATTAGGTCGTCTAAGGATAGTGGTTAAGGCAGATAATTTAGTAGGATGGAGCCTTCTGGCGTAAGTGTTGGCGCCTGTACGGGTGCAGCGTACGTTAGGTCTTGTTAATTAGATAGGACAAGCATTATAAACTCTCTACTAGCAAGTCTTTTATCGTCCTCTCCTTTAGGCATGTCTTGATCTCTTCTTAAGAGGGCATCTGCTCGTACGTTGTCCTTGCTAGGTCAGTATCGTATCTTTATGTTGCTAAACTGTGACATAATCTGAGCCTATCGTACGTGTCTTTCGGTAAGCTTCTGTTTCTTTGTGAAGTACTCCAGGTTTTTATAGTCAGTAACAACTTCGAACTCCCGTACGCTTCGTAATTCAGCGTCCCATTCCTGCAAGCAGAATATTACTGCAAGGAGTTCTTTATCGTAGATAGGGTAGTTTGCTTCATAAGGCAGGAATTTCTAAGAGAGGTATGCTACCGTACGAAGATTGCCAGATGCGTCTTCTTATAAAAGGGTAGCTCCTATAGCAAAGCCAGAAGAATTACATTCTACTACGGCTCTCTGCTCAGGGTTAAGGGTAGCAAGAACCTTGTCCGACAGGAAGGCTTCTTTTAGGGCCTAGAAAGCTTAATCTTGTTCCTCTGTCTATTTGAAAGGGAGATCCTTCTTAGTAAGTCGTACGAGCGGTTCTAACAGTGTAGCAAAGTCTTTAATAAACTTCTGATAGAAGTTCGCAAACCTAAGGAACCCTCGTACGCCTTTAACTGTAGTAGGTGCTTGCTATTCCCGAATAGCTTGTACTTTTTCAGGGTCTATTGATATACCCTTCCCTGCTTCTAGGATAAATCCTAGGTACTTCGTACGCTGTACGTTAAATTCGCATTTGCTGAGTTCTAAGTTCAACCCAGCTTCTTGTAGGCGTTTAATTACCTGTTGTACGTGCTTGTAGTGTTTGTGTAGAGAACCCTTAGTAAAAATCAATACATCGTCCAAGTACGCTGAGGCAAAGTTGTCTAGAAACTCTCTGAGGGCCCAGTTAATGTACCTCTAGAAGGTACTAGGAGCGTTGGCTAATCCAAAAGGTGTTACTAGCCACTTGTACGAACCAAATCGCGTACGGAAGGCAGTTATCCATTCCTGTCCTTCTGCTATCCTAATCTTGTGGAAGGCAGCTGTGACGTCTAGTTTAGTGTACCAGGTGGCTCGTCCGATCATGTTCAGGGTCTCCTTGATCAGGGGAAGAGGATACCGGTCCTTCTTAGTCAGGGCATTCAGTGCTCTGTAGTCCACACAGAACCGTAACCCGCCTCCTAGCTTCCGTACAAACAGTACTAGTGATGCAGCTGGGGAGTTGCTGGCCCTAATAAACCCTTTTTCTAACAAATCTAGTAACGTACGGCGTAGGACTAAGAGCTTATCCTGAGACATAGCGTAGAGGGGACCGTACGGAACCTCTGGGGTCTTGCCGTCTACTTCATTTAGCTCGATTGTATGGTCCACTGTTGGGCCACGGTAGGGAGGCAGTTTGTTACCTTCTTCTGGGACAAACAACTTAACGTACGACTAAAGGTACGCAGGTAGCGCTGCTTTAACCTCCTGTACAGTTATCTGGGTCTTTAGTTTTAAGGCCTTCTGGATATCCTTTATACTAGCAGCAAAGACTTAGATTCCTGAGTTTTCCTTGCGGCTCTTTCGTACGTAGTACTAGAAGGCTACTGCTAATACTAGGCAACAGTCTAGTGGGGTAAGCACTTCAGTGCTTCGTACAGTAACGTTATACCGTTCTATAGATAGGAGCTTGTCCTTAGTGCTGATCACACTACTAACATCTTCTAACTATGTCTTTCTAAGAATTATGTTGTAGTCGTACGTTAAAGGGGTGATGTACGCTGCAACACGGTGTTGCAGTACGCCTCTAATATCAAGGGTAAATTCTATAATAGCAGTAATAGTGCTTCTTTAACTGTTGACTCCTTCTATAGTTATAGGTGTAATCGGGATGCGTAGTAAGTTCATCTTCCGTACGGACTGTTCGTTCACCAGGCAATAGGTACAACAACCATTATCAACCATAGCAGTAGCTGGCGTAGTAGAGTTGATAACTGTATGAATTAACATTAGTTTAGTTGCAGCTAGTTGATAGAGCAGTGAACGTGTTAACTGTACAGGCTTAGGAACTTGTTAAAGAGGCCCTAGCGTACGACTTTCGGCTAGGGCTGTTCTTTTCCCTCGTCTTCTAATAAAGAGGTCTCTTCAGCTGGTTGTATGGCTGCTACCTTAGGGATTCTTAAGGTTGACTTTCGTTTATTCGTACGAGCAGGTAATTTAGATAGAACGTTCTTCTTGCAATCACGTACTATATGGCCTTTGTTGCCACATTTAAGACAGGCTCCTGTAGTCCTTCTTTTACGGATTTCTTTATCTATTCCCCAGTATTCTCTTTTCCTTGTACGGGGCTGGTGAGCGCCTACTGTAGGCTGCTAGTCCATTTCATTGCTGTTCCTACGTAGGTTTTCCTGGGAACTAGGGCTGTCATACGTCCGGGTGGAGTAGCTGTTACTTGTGATCCTGTCTACAGCCTTAAGGTTTTCCCAGGTTATCCTGGCACGCTGTACGAACTGTTCGTACGTCTTAAGTCTAGGTGGTTAGTATCCAGCTTAAGCTCTTAACAGCTTACTGTTTAAACTGTTCTTAAGATAGTTAATCTTCTAAGCGTGGCTTGCTCTGTCTAAGGCTGCCTCTTGCAGCTTCAAGTTAAACTTCTAGACATGTAGATTGAAGTCGTTTTTGCCTTGTTTTGTCGTACAGAGGTACTTAAGGGCTTTCTCCTAGGCAGTAGGGTCCTTAAAGAACCTGTCAAGGTATGCCTAGGCCTTCTCAAGCGTTGGCAGGGTGGTGCTGTTTATAAGGCTCATTATCATTAGAGATAGAGCATTGAACGCTTGACCAGTCGTACGAGTAATCACGTAGTTGACTTGGTCCTTCTTAGTAGGGTACGCTGGCTAGTCCCTGTACAGCTTAGCCTGTACCTTTATCTTCTATTAAAGATATTGTTTATGTGATCCTTTGTTAAATACTTCCACATTAGGAAGCCTGGGCTTTTCAGCCTGTTGGACGGTGTAATCTCAGTAGTCACTCAAAGGAGTGGGACTAGAGGAAAAATTTTGTCTACTTCTTTCTAAGGTTTCCAGACAAGCGTTGTTGCTTAGCATCCCCCTAAGTTCGTTCATTTGGGATTGTAGCTGCTCGTACAGTTGTCTCTCTTGCTTGCTTGCCAGTTCATCTAGGTTGGCTTTTAGGGATCGTATTGTCGCTATTAGATCGTCTACTGATAGGTTGCGCAACAGGTCTTGCTGTTGCTCGTACAGATGCTGCGATTGCATCTGCTGTTCGTACGTTGGCTAGCTGCTAGGCAGCTGTTGGTTGTAAAGGCTGTCTCCTTCTATTGTCGTACGCTTAGGGGGTTTAGTTGGTTTTAATCTTTCTGCTTATGTTAAGGGTTAAAGTGGCCTTCTAACGAGTATGCATTTGTCCTATACTACAGAAGCAGAAAGATGAGAAAGAAAGACAGATTGCCTCTTCTCGTACAAGATATAGCAAGATGCTAAGCTGTGCTCTATAATCACGTGCGTGAGTTCAGTGCGTAGTCTCGTACACTTAGGGCTCAGCCTATCACATCTAGCTTAGAGAAGATAGCAGCTTTTAATAGCCTGTCTAGCATCTTATTTATAAGAGAAATAGGATACTAGTTCTTAATAGTAACCTTATTAAGGCTTCTGTAATCTATACAAAGTTATAGTGTACTATTAGCCTTTAGTATAAATAGAATAGGTGCCCTAGTAGAGGACTTACTTAGGTAGATCTAACTCTTCTCCTGCGCTGTATTAAGGTAGGCCTGTAGTATTTCTAGCTCCTTCTTAAAGAGGTTATAAATAGGCATATTTAGTATTTTACTCCTTAGCTTAATATTAATAGAGTAATTATAATCCTAATACAGTACTAATACACTAGACTAGTGTTTACTAAATATAAACTACTTATAGTATAGCTCTAGAAGAACATGCTTAAGCTTCTTTAAGTCTAGCTTATTATTAGTAGAGTTAACTAAAGAGTAGTCTTTGTTGCTATTTAGAAGGACTTAGGCTATGCCTATAGGCAGCATCCTAAAGTGTTAAAGAGGCTTATAGATAATACTTGCTACTATACGCTTATCTATAGCTTTAGAGAGCTATAATAGATCTAGGTACTGCGCAACGCAATGCTAAAGATAGTTAACAACTTTAAGTATTTTGTTCTAAAGCTAGAAGAGTCTCTTATTATAGAAGTATTCTGCGTTAAGAACAGCGTCTCTACTTAGCCTCTAGGCTAGTAGTTGTCTATTACCTTCCTAGTTACTTTCTAAAAGATTGTTAATTGTCTCCCCTAGGACTTAGTAGACTAGGTTACCTAGGTACATTAAGTATGCTCTTTCTCCTAGTTCTATAGAGTAGAATAGATCCTATACGCTAGTAAGGTGTACTCTCTTTATATTATTAGGGAACTACTTATATATGCCTTTAGAGAAGCAGATACATAGGTTAGCAGATGCTAACTACAGGTAGCCTAGTACTAGGTTGTATCCCTTAAAGGCAGCTAACTAGAACTCCTACAGTCCTACAGATTTAACTATACTATTGCTGTTTAGGCAATTAATAGTTAGATTATAGGGTTATTAGATGTTTAGGTAGTTGCTATTAAGGAATGTAGCTACTAGCCTTTAATAGAACAATTTATACTCTAGGTAGAGATTATCTACTACTTACTAGCTAATAAGATTTAGCTCTGTTCCTAAGTTATAGAGGGCTTAGAGCAGTGTTAAAGACCTATTAGGGTCCTAGAAGGATACAGTAACTATAATACAGGTTTATTTTCTTCTAGTTTTAGGCCCTAGTTATAGTTAGGATAAGTTAGCAACTAGGGCTTCTCTTTTCCTAACTCTTCTATTAACTAGGACTTCCTGTTGTTGCTTTCTTTATAGTAGGAGTTGTAGCTACTACAGGTTTTCTAGTAACTCTTTTAGCCGCCCTAGTCTTTGTTTTAACTCTAGCTATTATTACTGTTATTAGATTAGGTAGCTACTAGGGTACTGTTGCTCTAGCTATAGGATAGTGCGCCTCTATAGCTAGTATGTCTCTTATTCCTCTTCTAATTAGGAGATATAGCATGCTTCTTACTATAGTTAGTGCTGTTACTCTTATAAGTAACTATAGGATAGGCTGTTATCTCTGCGTTATAGAGAGCTTGTTTAAACTCCTGCTATTACTAGATATTATCTAGGCTACTGTTACGCTGGATTTCCTGCTAGAGGTAAGGCAGAGTTTTAGACTATATAAAAGTAATTTTAAAGTTATAGTCTTTAGTACTATTATTAAACTTAAAGAAGCTATGCAGCAGTAGTAACTCCTAGCAATTTAACAGCATTAGGAAGGTCTTAACTATATTACCTTCTCTCTACTTAATATTAAAGAACTTAGTATAGTTCTTATACTTAGTAAGAATAAGGTCTTACACAAGTTGCTCCTCCTCTGCCTTAAGGTTAGGCTATAATTAGATAGATCCCTAGTTAATCTGTTGCTAGATTAGTTTGCAATAGATACTAAACTAAATAGTACCTATAGCCTAGTAGGTTCTTGTAATAGAGTCTTCTAGTACTTAGGTATATTAGAAGGCTGTCTTAATGTCCTTAATCTACTAGTCTACTTACTAGGAGGATAGAGCTCTGCTCTTAGTACCTAGCTTAGGTTTAGGTTAAATGTTGTTTAACACTTAGATAATCTTTCTAGCCTTATTAAACGCTAGCTAGGTAGGTTCTAGCTAGTTCCTGCTCTTAGTTAAGCATAGGGCTTGTAAGGCTTAGTTAATCTAGTTCCTTTAGATAGCTAATTTAGCTTTAGTAGCTCTAGCAAGCTCTGCCTTAAAAAGGTTCTTAAGGAGTTGCTTAACAAATAAAGGCTAGCCTATAGTTAGGATAGCTACAGGTTCTACCCTAGGCGCTTCTATAGCAGCTAGAGGGTCTGCATTTAAACTAGTTACTAGGTTTATCTAACTTAGATAGGATAGTGCATCTGTTAGAGGGCTAGTAGGGCTATAAGCCTGTTTGTCTCCTAATTTAGTAGGACCTAACACTTAGTTGTTAAACATACTAGGCGTTGTCTTAGCCTAGGGCATACCTAGTAGTAACAAGTTTGCTACTACATTATGTATAGAATACATCTAGGCATCTGTTAGGTTGCTGCTAGGGCTAGGCTGTTATAAGCCTAGTGCGTTGTTATTGCTAGTAGCACGTTAGCAATGTTAATTTCTAACTATTATAATAGGTATAGAAAATTTTTTATATCTCTTAACTGCCTCTTCTAAGAGGGAGTATAAAGGATTTAAATTATAAGGGCACTGCAGGCAGGCAAGAGAGATAGGATAAAAACGTATAGTATTAGATAAGATAAAAAACAAATCCTTAGGGGTTAAGCCTCTAAGGATTTAGGGGAATATATACATGTATGTAGGCTCTAAGGGGTAACAGTAGTTGCCCTAAAGTGTTCCTAAGAGTTAGCATGCCTAAGGTAGAAAGCCCCTAACATCTATACAGCTTCTATTCTACCTCTACTATACTTTGTATTAAGCTGTACCTATTTACTAGCATAAGAAAAGCGTACATAACCTATAGAATAATTAATAAGTTAAGTTATAAGATAAGGTAATATAACTAATTATAACTACTGTTAGTGCTAAAGCTATATATATAAATAGACTGTAGTTAGCTAGTGCTATATAAGTGTAAGTAAACGAGTATATTTACAACAAGTTTACAGCTCTATAGTAAAATCTAGATTACCTAATTTAAATACTGTGTCTTATTTTAAAAACAGTAGCTACTAAGCAACTATTTTACTATTATATTACTACTCTAAATTTAATATATAAGTAAAAGTATTAAAGTAGAGAAAGAGAGTTCTGTAATAGGCTAAGCTCTAAATGCATAAGACTACGCACTAAGCCTATACACGTAATTACAGAATATAGCCTAGCATCTTACTATATCTTATATAAGAATAAAGAACTTCTTCTTTTTCTCTTATCTTTCTACTTCTATAGTATAGGAAAAATGTATACTTATTAGAAGGCTATTTAAACTCTTAACACTAACAAAGCACTACGCTTATTCTACTCTATTACTTTATAAAATTAACTACTCTATAAGGAGATTTTAGGGCTTAAAAGCCTTTTAAAAAAGAAGATAAAGTAGTAAAAGAAGTTCTATAATTTACTGCTTAAATACTCTTAAGAGTATAATACTATAGCTGTACTATAGTTACTAAGTAAGTGTTAAGAAGCTAAGTTTTAGTATAATTTTGTTTAAAATATAGAAATAGAAGAAACTCTTAAAATAGTAAAAATCTAAAATTTAAGGCTGCTAAGAAACTAGTAGAGAAGTAGGAAAAAGAAGATAGATATGTAGCTTAAGAGGGAGCTTCTAAAGCGTAGCAGAAGAAGTAAGCTAAGTGTACTAAGAGACTTACTAAACATAAAGCTAAGAAAGAGCATTTAAAACAAGAGCGTAATACTATAAGAGTTCTACAATTATTCTAAAAGTATAAGAAGTAAGCTTTATAAGTAGCTTACCTAAATAGATGTTTAAAATATAGAAATGTAGGTATTTACTAATGCTAGTAGTAGTGCGCCTAAGGCATTAGCTTTATTGCCTGTACCTAGAATTACATTATATAGTTGTAATGTTAAGCTTCTAGCAAATTTAAGTAGTATATCTTTTTACAAGTAATTAGTTACTTCTTTACTAAATCATCCTGTAATGAAAGCTATTTTAGGCGGCTTAATAGCTACATGTTTGAAATTCTTAGTAAGGCAGAATCTGCGCATTTAACGTTTCCGCTCATTTAGCTCACAGACACGGTAGGTATTGCTTCTTAGCAGGTTGAACTTGGTTGTTAACAAGTCTGCTTTTTTCGCTTGCCCGAGCAAAGCACTAGTCAAAGAGTCCTACAGGCGAAGGTGTACCAGCGAAAGAACAATAATATATCATTTATGGTCTGTGTTGTACTTCGCTATCCAGCGCTTAATGGTCTTGAGGTTCACCGTCATCATCGTGCTCACTGTTGTGGCGCTAGTCATCTGTGATGCAGCTCATCGTCATATCTGTCCTTATCTAAAATGTCCCGTCAACTTTGATACTGTAGTGGCTGTTGCTACGGCGTTTTCCGCTCTTTAGTCCCCGCATGCACCACAAGCTATTAGTTAATGCACGAGCATAAGCATCAGCTTGAGCATGAGCATAAGCGTCAGAAGTTCAATGCAGCTTCGCCCAGAGGAGGCGCTTATTGTCAGCATCAGTATCATTTATTCCAGCAAGAGAAAACAATGAATCACCAGAACACTTGACGTGAAGCACAATATCCAAGGACAAAACCTGGAAAACAATCTTTGGGTGAAGTAAGGGGGGTACACGGCGATTTCGTTTGAGGGATACAATGAGCGTAACATCGGTCGGTTTCTAGTGAGTCGCCGTGAAAGAATAGTATCATCGATATTGTTATTGAGCATTGGTGAAGAGAGGCTGTGCAGTGCATCTGGAGCTGGGTTTATTGAATACTTTATTGCTATACCATCTCCACCTCTAAACTTTCTATACTGTATGTTGAATACTTGATTGCTATACCATCTCCACCTTAAAAACATTCTGTACTGTATGACTGCGGCTGGGATTTGTGGATACTTCGTTCCTATGACATCTCTGATCTTCAGACGGTCAAACCCCTATATGAGCAGGGATGGTCTACGCATACTTAATGGCTACGACGTCTCCACCCTTAACCAAAACTTGGCCCCATGTGACTGGGTCTGACGTACTGAAGGGTGGGGTCGTGAACTCCTCTGATTTAAACCCGGTTGTCCTGTCTGTAAACACCCATGTTACTGCATTTGGTAAAGTATTTTGGCAATATGCGTAGAGCGCTCCGGTAGCACTTCTTGTGACAAACCAGGTGACTCTCTCGATTGAACGGAACCATTTGGCGGATGCTCCGCCGGTGTTAATTTCTCTTAGTGAGATGTATCTTTTCTGCAGGGAGCTATTTCTATTAGCTGCGTTGTTCAAAATTACAAATGGGAATGCCTACTCGACTGAGGAATGCTCATCCTGAGGGCTATCCTCTGTTTGCTCTCTCTCCACGAGTTTGGGAGACACCTCTTCAGGTCTTCCACCACGTGTGATAGGAGCCACCTTGACCGGAGGCCATGTCGCATGGTTGCAATCCGGATAGTCGGGCGTTGCCTGGCAGGCAACGCACCAGTTTTTCTGATTCTCGTCGAGTTTGCATCCTGCTCCTGCTCCGCAGTTGGCTATGTAAACGCAAACAGGGCCAATGAACCTGGCGTCAACAGCAAGGGCGCAACAAAGGTCCCGGCGGGGGGCCAATGTTGAGATCTCCTCAACTGGGGATGAGGAAACATTCGAGACCAGTAGGCTAAAGAGGGGTAGGAGACTGGCGAGGCGGAAGGCTGTTGTGGATCTCATCGTGAAAGAGGTGGGGAAAAGAGGTGGGTGAAAAAGAAGCTGAGCAGAGAGTAATTATGCGCGTACTGGATTAGAGCCGATGAACCCTCAATGGCGAAGGAGGAGTGCAATATATAGAAGCTCAAAGTCACTGTTACTAATAATAATCTGCCGATGTAACCATGAATCCAGCGAGAGATTGAAAAAGAATCCTGGCTAGCGCAATAGCTAGTGCTTTAGCTAGTCTTACGCAGTGTTATACGGGGGGACGCTAATAATTCGCCTAGGGGAGGCCCTTGTGTAGTAGTCTTTTGCAATGAAGTGCTTTTACTAACAAGTCTAGAGCATGTCTTTGTACACTACAAATCTCTGTGTTATCTAAGGTTTTGCTAGTTGTCTTCTTTACGGCTAGTGTTAGCAAGAGCGTAAACAATAAATAGTTAGAAGTATATGTGTTAAGGGCTAATACTCTGCTAGGTTAGAGCTATAACTCTAAGGAGGGTCTTTCTAGTAGCCTGTGTAGTTATGCGGGCCTTTAATCTAATACGAATATCTAAGCGCTAGAGAAGAAGCTAAATAAGCCACGTCTTACTAACATATTAACTACAGCGCCTGTAGTGCTTATTAGAAAATAATCTAGCAATGTTACAAGGATATCTATATTAAATTATCACTGTGCTACAGAGTTGCAATTTAAAAGTCTTTCTCCCTGCTTATTAGCGCACGGAATAATGTTAGAGGTAAATTAGCCTAGAATTCTTGTTACGTATCCTTGCATTCTAAACAAAGCACCTTCTTATAATTACTATATACAAAGTGTAATGTACAGCTAAGCGCACATAGCATAGCTACTTAACTGTAGTAATTAAAAGACTTTTAAAATGCATCTTTGTACTAGATTTTTTATAAAGCGTAAGATGAGTAATATCTGTAGTAGTTAGTATTAGATTAAGTAGAACACTAAAGTAGGACTAATAAACTACCCGTAAAACTCTGTTTACTAGGGTTAAAATTAGGCAGCTAAATGTAAGGAGATCCATTAGCTTTATTTAAGATGCTAGTCTAGAGTAATATAAGGTTAGCGTGCTCTTTAGCAACATCTTTGTACCCGTAACATCCTATAGGGCATCTAAAGTTAGTACTTGCTTAAAGGCTCGGTGCTTCTAAAGAAAGGCTTTAGCACTTTTAGATAGGCTAATGCTGTCCTTGCATACTACCTTACTAATCTGTCTATTTAAATATAAGTTGTTTCTCAATTGTTTATCTTCTCTTATTCACAACTACACTGTTATTTTTACAGCCTAACGCTACAACCACCTCAGCATGCGTCGTTTTCTCGTTTTGATCACTTGCTTGACCCTATCCTTTGTTACATTTTCTCATTCGCAATCATGCCACGATACTTGTAAATTCGGAGACGACCACAAACCTTGTAACAATTGCTGCGGCGTACGTATACACTAGTGATGTGACCCAGCTTCAACTAATAGACATGAAGGATGAGTGTTTCTCCGGTTACTGCGCAGAAACCAAAGAACTAGTACCACATGTTTACTGCAAACAGGCCTAGTCTCCCCTTCTAAAGTACATGACGCGCGCACGGAGAAGCCTAAATAATGCAATCTAACGCCACACTTCAGTGTTAGAATAGTCTAAATATACAAAGGATGCACTCAGACTTTTGCTAAACATGCACTGCAAAACGATTGCTGACTGCTGAATTCTTGTCCCGCTGATAGAGCTCGTAGTCGCTTAGCAGGTTGTTTAGCAAAGCTCCTTGAGATTAGCAGTTGGGTTTCTTTCTTAAAGACGAAAAAATAAGCTACTCTGCTGCTGTGTACAAATATACCTAGTCCTAACAATAACAAGCGCGTACACAGATGCTCTAGCTACGCTAGCAAAAAGGTTAGGGGAACTATAGGGTGGAGTAGGGGGAGTGAAGAGTCTGCACAGACCTCTAGTAGAGGAAAGGTAGGGCCTGCACAGACTAATGTTAGAGCTAGAGTAAGAGTAGAGTAGGAGTGTGATAATTGCATGCTATAATAAATAAAACGTTAGCTACTAAGATGCTTTGCAAGGCCTGCTAGCCTCGGAATCGCGCGGAAATAAGACCTACTACAATAAAGTACAATCACTAGAAAGCTCTATTAGGCCTGCTAGCTTAGAGATCTTACAGAACCTTCTACCCCTCTCTCTTATAGACCCTACTAACCTCTACCCCTACCTCGTGTGGACCCTACCTAACCCCTACCTCTACCTTATGTGGACCCTACCGGCAAAGATATTGTGAGTAGGGAAGCACGACAGGGGTACTGTCCTAACAATCCGAAATAGCCCTTTTAATCAGATTCGATCCACCTAAATAATAGAACCGAACACCCCTGCTGTGCTTCCCTATTTATAAAACGTTTGCTAGATACTACTGAAGATAAGGCCGTTGTAAGCTGGTAACTGTATTAGTCTAGACCAAGGGAACAGCGTGGAGAGATATATTATCTAATTCGGACCGTTTAAATTTGCTGACAATACTAAACGTAGCGACAAGAACATAAATAGAGCGGCTGCTCCGACCCAACATATCAGGCTTCCTTTCATCCAATTCTCTACTACTCCTCCTAACTCCATCACTTACCACCTCACTACAACATCAGTCCACCTTTCGATTTCGCTCCGCTATTTTTCCAATGAGTTAAGGGGCCCTTAATACTGTATCGTAGGACTTATCCCAGATTAACATCGCATTCCAGAGCTCCAATCTATCGCCATTCTGGCAATCGCTCAGGTAGCCATCGCCAGACATGGTGACCCAATTCTCGTTGCCTTCCAAGGCACATCCAAGTTCGGTGACCTGACGTTGGACTCGACACAGAGGGACATTCATGACTCCCTCCTCAATTATTGCAAGGGCATTGGGGGACATAATATCAATGGGGGCTTTGATTCGGACAGATATAATTTCAAATTTGACTGCCACTGCGCGCACGGCGACACCAAACTGCCATATCCGATTCGAGAAAACTGGGGTTCAGCACTTGCAACACAAGATGGGTCCGGTGAGTGTCAGTAGTGTCAAGGATAAATACCTTCTGCACACAACACAACCTTTGGGGCGTTGCATCCGTAGCCAATCAAGTTGGTCCCTGACACTCAGACATTTGTTGACGGTGCGTGCCGGTGCCAGTTAAAAAGCGCTTTGCAGGTGCTAGCATCACGTAGACAACACAATATTACATCATCGCTATCCTCTACCTCAGTCCATATACCTTGCACCTTACTTCAGCATGCTGGACACTGAGTATCAAATGCTGGTAAAACACCAGACATGTATTTTGTGCTTTTCACAAGGAGAGATTTTATATAATTAATCCTACATTGCTAAAATAGGGCCTTATAATTGACAGGCACAAAAGTACTAAGTAGGCATGCTTCGAGCATGCTTTCACGCTGCTAGTATTAGAGAAGAGTAGGTCTTAGTATTTTTCTAGAGCTTAGAGCATATAAGGGAAGCAAGTATTCTATATTAATAAGTAACTTAAATAATTTGTTTAAAGAAGTAGATATATACAATATTTTAGGCGTAGATTTAAAGTTTTATAGTTAGTTTATTAATATATCTTTTAGTCTACTAAAGGCTCTTCTTATAACATAAGCTAGTGTTTTCTAATTATAAATACTACCTTATTAATCTACTTAACTACAAATCTAAAGTTATTAGTTCTAAACTAGTAAGTAGATATTACGTCTTACTAACCTATTTAGGTACGCTTTTAATTCTTAGCTTTATATAGAGTTACTTAACGTTTAACTAACGAAGTTCCTCTAGCTCTAGTATTATATAGAATAGATTTCTAGACTAAGTTCTTTATCTTCTTTATAAACTTCTATTATAATATGTTTACTATAATTCTTTAACTATAAGTAAAGACATTAGGCTTGTTTTAGTTAGTACTTTTTATAGTATACTTTTCTTTACTATGTCTTTTAATACTAACTAAATAAAATTAAAATAGAATATAGTATACATTAGTATATACAGCCTTATTATGCACTACAGTATATAATACACTAATATTACTTTTTATACTCTAAAATAAGTAGGATTATTAAGTAATACTAAAACACTGCTGTTATAAGATAATTTAGTATTTTACTAAATAGACTATTATAATAATTTTAGCTACTACAGTTTTCTAAGAGGATATATAGTATAGCTTATAGATACTATAGTAGGTAGTAGTAGTAAGAGTAACATATAAGGCACCTACTAACTACGTATAGTACTACTACTATAATTCTTTATTACTTTTAACTAAGATTTCTGTAAGGCCTTACTCTTAGCCTGTTTAGGTAATTAAGTACTTTTTTTACATTACTTTTATACTTTACCTTCTCTTTATAAGCTTTAGTTTAAGCACGCTTTATAGCCTGTACCTTAGTAGTTAATAACTTCTTCTTCTCTTACTCTATATACTTATCCTTCTTCTTCTTTACTTAAATAATCTTCTTCTAGTGTTAAAGCTTTTTCTTAGTAGCTTTTGCTGCCTCTACAGCATACCTAAGGTCTTCTTCAAACTAGAGTTCTTACTTTACGCACTTAATACGTAAAGAACTCTAGAGAACTATACTACTACTCTTATTACTATTAATAGGTTGCAAAGGTAGTACCTTCTACTTCCTCTTCTTATTCTAGTTAGCCTTTAGAGCCTCGTCTAGGCTATTAATCCTAGCTTCTAAGATCTCTAATTACATATAGAGTTAGTAAAAGGCTTAATTAACTGCTTTAGTAGCACTAGGTACATTATCTTCTCTTACACACTTTAGAAGCCGCAACGTCTTGCACTAACTAGGTAATTCTATTACAGGCTGAAGCTTAGTAGGCTCTAGAGTCGTGCTAGGTAACTTTAGTGTAAGGTTTCTAAACCTCTTAAGCACGACGTTGAGGATTAGCAGAAAATAGTAGGGATAGCAGAGCAAGACGATAATAAGTCCCGTAAGCGGGGGAGAGATCTGCTCTACTAACTAGCAGTAGAAAACGAGCTTCTTAAGCAAGAGAATATAGGACTCTAGGACGCTGTTGCAACTAGGAAGAAGTAGAAGAAGAAGAGCAAAGCTCTTAATCTATAGCAATATTAAGAGTATTATAGTAGTGCAATAGCTTAGTCTCCTAGATTGTTTAGAGAAGCTTGCTGCTGTATAAAGGTTCTTAAACGTAAAGCCTATACAGAGGAGTTATAAAAAGTTAAGATAAAGGAGGCAAAGCGCGTAGCAAGACTGTATAGAGAGAAGCTTAAGGAGGAGAAGCGCGTAGAGCGTAAGCCGGCACTTAAAGCACAGAGAAAGGAGAGGGCAGAGCACGCTAAACAGGTTGCTAAACGCAAGGCAAAAAGAGAGCATAAAAAACAGGAGCGTAACGCTGTAAAAGCTCTACAATTGTCCTAAAGAGGCAGAAGAACAGCTTTACAAGCTCTGCAGCTAAAGAAGAAGCAAAAGCGTAGTGCTGTAGCTGCTGTAGGTAGCCTGTTAGCTGCGCCGCAATCCCTATCCCTACTACCTGTATTTAACAGCCGTAGCTGCAAGATTGCTTTACGTAAAAAGCTTAAATAAGGAAGGTTGTTGCATAGGTTAATATATTACTACTCTAAATTATCTTATAATAGTAGCTATTGTAAGTAGCTTAATAACCTTACGTTTATAGAAGCTAATAAAGAGCTTTGCATATATTAAGAGTTAGCATGTATTAAGCGCACAGATATAGTACTATACTATATCTATGCACTTAATGCATAGATTTAGTTAGTGTATAAATTCAGACTACGCTAGTAAATAGGTATAGTCTAGGTAGAGGTTAGGTACATTACATAAAGTACTCTAGCCCTACTTAGCCTCTACCTACACTAACTTCCTGCTAAGAGAGTTAGAGCTAGGTAGGGTCTATATATAGTAGAGGTAGGTGTAGAGTAGAGTCTATATATAGTAAAGGTAGGTGTAAGGCAGAGTCTATATATAGTAGAAGTAGGTGTAGAGTAGAGGCTATATAAACTAGTAGTAGGTGTGGAGTAGAGGCTGTATAGACTAGTAGTAAAGGTTAGGTATATTACTTAATAGTATATTTATACCTAAGAAGCTACTCCTTTACTTTTAATTTATAGTATAGAGTTTAAAGATTTACTATATATATTTATTATAGAAGTAATAATAGATAATATGTTAGTGTGTATATTAAACAATCTAATTATATAAAAACCTACAATACCTGTATATAAGCAAAAACTAACTTAGTATATATAAATAGTTAGATAGTTGTAGTAAGAAGCCTTTTATAGTATTACCTAGCTAGAGTTATATCCTTACTTATTACAGTTACCTACTTAGTATAAATAACATTTAAGTTAATATCTATTTATAATTTTGTATTAGCTATAATTTTCTAATATAGAGCTTTTATATACCTTTAAAGATACTAATAAGAAAAGATTTAGTAGCTTCTTAAAGAGCCTTTAGGGCTATAGTTCTAAACTGCAGCCTACTTATATATTCTTATATAATTTTACAAACTAGGCGTAATAATACTACCTTAGAAATAATTATATTAGTAGACTTCTAGTATTAACAGATTTCTTAAAGCATAGCAGCTATAGTTGAATTAGTAACTAAATATAATAAAAGACTATAATAACTTACTACTAGAATTATTACAGCGCTTAGCTCTAACTATTATAGGTGTTATAGTAGGTGCCTTGCAGGCAGCCTTAGTAGTAAGGGCTTTTCTAGGTGCTTTACTGCTAGTTCTAGCATTACCTCTGCCTTAGGTTAGCCTTGCTTTGTTTATGCAGCTTTTAGCTATAGCGCTAACTATAATAGAAGGCTGTAATAATAAAGAGCTAGTATAGAAGAGTTGTTGTAGTATAGTTATCTGCAGTAGTATAGTTGTAGATGAAAAGTGTAGTTATAGGTAGAGACAGGTAAAAGTAGGATTTATTAATAGTTAAATTAGTTAACGCACGCGCAGAGGTCTGTGCGCTACTAGAAATTAGTATATTACAAATACTTAAATTTAGTATATCTTTTAGCAGTGTGCTAGAACTTTAAGCCTGTAATAGAAATCTGTAATAACTTATTAGCTTATAGAGCTAAACGCAAGAAGTTGTCTTATTCTATTCTTAACCTAATACAACAAATATTTGCTAATCTACAGTAGTTTATAGTACTAAGTAAATTTTAATGTTTATATTTAGATTTACGCCTAGTAGGGCTGCTACCTAGTGTAAGAAGACTAAGATCTAGTGTATATAAGAAGAACTTATAATACCTGTGTATAAAAAAGACTATAATAATAATCTATAAAAACTTACAGGTAGTAAGAAGACGCTATGCGCATTTTTCTTATACTAAGTGTATTAAGATTAGAGCTATATGCGCAATATTATAACTATTACAAAAAAATCCTATTATATTAGTGCTAGCAGGATAGAAAGAGCTTAATTACGTGCTATCTAGCAAAACACACTTACTTAGAGCTTACTAGCACTACAATACAACTACTAATATTACTACACTCGTATACTACTATACTACCCTACTCTTTCTACGTAAGTACTATGTTATTACAGGCCTCTATTATAGTTAGTACTGTAGATCTTAAGCCTAAGGATATTAAGAAGGAGGAAGAAGAAGAGATAATAACTTTAGTAATTACTATAGGCACTTGTATACTACCTAGGTTTACTGCTAAAGAGTAGGATAAGCTTATCTAGGTAGTTATTACAGCCTATTATAACAGTTAGCGCTAATAATACTAGAGGTTCTACTCTTAGGAGAATAAGATTAATTATGTTCTTAACTTCTAAGGCTAAGCTAAATCTACTAGCTAAAAGGTTAGTACTATAGTCCTGTTTAAAGGTAAACTAAGTAATATAAATCTACGCAATTTAGTAGAGAGACAGAGCTATAAGCCTTACTAGAGAGGAGTTAGCTAGTAAGAAGGTAGAGGATACTAACTAGTTAGCAAAATTCTAAGCTAGGATAAAGTTGTAATAACTACTAGCTTATTAGTTAGCAGCTTTTAAAACATAAGCTATAATTGTAAGGAGCTGACCTCTGAGGGAATTTGCTAGTAAAATACAAGATGGATTTGATAGAGGACAACCTCTGGGACGGAGGTTGCAGAGTTTTTATAACTCCGTTTCGGACACGTCAGCTCCGTGGCGGAGCTTTGGTCCATGCTGGGAAGCGCGAGCCGGAGTAATGCCGAGGCGGTGTACGCCGAGGAGCCAGCACCTGGGCCTAGCCCGTTACAATAATAGTAGCTAAGGCTAAGAAAGATACTACTTAGCAACAATTTAAGTTATCTACTAGTAGTAAGTTATTACAGCTTCTTATTATAAACGTGTACTAACTCTAAACAGCTAAGTAGCTTTAAAATAAGCTAAAGGCTGTCTATAAGAAGTAGGATAGTCTAAAGCATAAAATTAATCTTTATACACACTAGATTACTCTTAGTAACTGTGTAGGGGTTGCTACAGATAAGCTAGTAACTAGCAATACCCCCTAAATCTAAGGCTAAGGTAAAAAACAGCTCTTTTGCAAAGGCAGTATGCTTAAGAAGCTACTTTAGCAAGAGTATAAGCAGGGTCTTTAGAAGCTTATAAGTAACACTTTTAAGAGCAAGGAAGAGAAAGAAGAGTAGATTACCTTCTAAGATTAGATATTGCCTAAGAGTATAGTAATTGTAACTAATAATAACTAGGAGTAAGTTATTACATCTTATTATTACATTTACTTACTAATTATATTAGGGAAACTAATTCTCTAGATCTTTTAGATAGAAGAGATAGTAATATTTAGCTTATAGGCTACTGCCTGTGTATTAAAGCTACTAATAAAGATAAGTATAAGGAGCAGATTAAAGAATCTAATGCTAAGCTTAAAGAGTACTTTTAGTTTATACTAAATAAGTATAAGACTAATAAGTAGTACTACTAGGTAATAAATAAGGCAGATAAGGCAAATCAGGTAGATAATAATAATAACAAGATAGAGATAGAGAGTAACTAAGATTAGATATGCCTCTAGCGTTATAGCCTAGTATTACAGCTAATTAACACATCTAATGCCTATTGTATAGACTTCTAAGACATCTATATCTTTAAATTTCCTTATTTCTACCTAACTAATAACTTAGTACAGTAAATTAAATCTATACTTAGCTCTTGTTCTGCAGATAATTACTAGCGCTTTCTTTAGAGATTATATTACTAGAGTTATAGCTTCTTCTTTAGCCCTGCAAAGAAGTAATTTATATATCTTTTTTATCTCTAAGCTTATTACGTAAATTTCTTACAGCTTCTTATTATATATACATAGTATTACTATCTTTACACTTACAGGTTTTTTACCTTAGCCTACCTAAAATCCTTTTGTTCTATACTTTTTTAGCTTAGTAAATTGTTAAAGGTGCTTTTCTAAGTCTAGTATTTCTTCTTAAGCAGCTACGTTCTACAGACCTAGATTACTAAGAGCAACTTAAAGCCTAGGATAAGTAGTAGGAAAGTACAATATAGGGAAGCAATTCTACTAGCAGAAAACTAAATTAAGATACTCTATCTTACTTTAGCAAAGTCTAGAAGCACTATAGAAAAGCTGCTAAGATAGAAGATAGTTACCTACACGTTTACTATTATAACTGTAGCTAAGTACTCTAGCACCTAGCTCTAAAAGCTATTAGGACAAAGTACCTGCTTTAGCACCTTAAAACCTAAGCCTATAGAGAAACTAAAAGTCCTACTTATACTTTACTAGACTCTTAATTACGTCTACACACTACACGTTAAAGAAACTAGAATAAGTCTTTCTTTATTCTAAGATACTCTTATCTAGCCTTTAAAGAAGAGCTTGTTTGCTTTGTTATTAATAACAACATTGCTTTTTAAGTACTTAAGTATCTAACTTTTTAACATTTTATCTACTTTCTTAGGCTAGAGGCTGTAATAATTACCTGTTATAAATTAAGCTAGATATTCTAAGCTTAGTTTAAGGCTGCTAAAGACAGACTTCTCTAGGATCTTAGATAAAGTACTAAATTGTCTATTGCAATAGACGTCTAGACAGTAAGCAATTACCTAAGTTTCCTAGCTATTAAGGGCTACTATATTAATAAAAGCTAGAAACTATAAAAAGTTCTTTTAGACTTTATTCTAATGCGTAGAAAACATTTAGGCTCCTCTATACTATAGTAAGTTCTCCAATCTATGTAGAGAACTAAATTATTATAATGTCTATTAGGTGTTATTTATAACAACGTAAGTAATGACAGTCCTCTGTTACAGGCCTTATAGGGCTTGCTGTAAGAGCGCAACATTACTTAAAACAAAGAAGAAAACACTATCTCTTATCTTACATATATTATTAACCTTATTAAATAAGACATTATACTATATCTTAAGCTCAATATACTAGAAGAGATAGAGAATATAGAGAGACTACAGAGATGTTATATTTAAGATATTGCTAAGAACATATCTGTTCTCAACTCTCTCTATAAGGTATTTATTTTTTATTATATATATTTATTATATTCTAAGTACTACCTAGATCTAAGCTATCTACATTGCAATAGACATTTTACTATAATAATTTAAGAGATTTCTCACACTATAGAGTAATTTACTAGCAAATTAACAACTTTTAGTTATCTAAGATATTAAGACTAGGTACAACTCTATATATAACATGTGTAAGTGTGCACTTAAGCTCTAGCCTTATATTAGAAAATAGCTACAGCAAGAAATTGCACTTAAGGCTACTAGTTGCAAAGAACGTGCTTCTACTTATATTAAGAAAGTAGAAGCTAATTTTAAAGATCTTAAGAAACTTTAACTTGTAGTAACTAAGTAGCAGTACCTACAGGCTGTTATAAAAATACTACAACAATTTAAAAAAGCAACTAATTCTCTAAGCAAGACTTAAAGACTACAAATTTAATATATTTAGATAATGTACAACTAACTATTTAATTACCCAGAATAGATAATCTATACAGTTAGTAACAACTTTAGTTAATTTAATAACTTAGAATAGCTTAGAGTTATAAAGATAGCTACAGAAATAGGTACTGCAAAACTATCTAAGTACTATTTAAGAATAGGCAAGAGTTAAGGTTTCTTATTAATCTATTTAACTATCTTAGTTCTAATATAGAAGCTTACTGCGTATAAGGTAAAGTTATTATAGTTAGTTATTATAGTTCTCTACTAACTGTCTGCGTAGGATAAATCCTAGGCCTCCTAAGACAAACATATATACTAAGACTAATTCTTTAACTATATAGCGCGTTATAACGGTATTAGTTCTAGTAGCTCTACAGTAGTATAAAACACTCCTTCTTAGTAATTTAGAGAAGATAATTAGTTCTAAAGGCTAGTAACAACTACCTAGCAAGCTAGTAGGAGCTTCTTAAGTTTAGGTTTATCTAGTAAGGATATATATTAAACTTAGTAGGAAGGTAATACCTATCTTAGCACTCCTCCTATTTAACTAGTAGACAACTTTAGTCTACTAGAATAGTAGGAGACAAATACTGCAAATTACCTATAACTTGCTTATATAGTAAAAGATATACTTACAGTACTACTTATAGAAGTAGGAGTTAAGTAAGTGTTTAACACTTTAAGAGATATAATTAGAGATTAATAGCACAGGCTTAAGGCTATAAAGATATACTAGATTATAATTCTTAAGGATTATTTCTCTCTAGAGCAGTAGCAAGAGAGGAAGAAGAAGAAAGCAGGCCCTAAAATAGATAAGGTAGAGGATCTTTTTAAGCTACCTACTTATCCTAGTATAGATACAGAGGATTACTCTAGTGCAGATACAGAGGTTTAGTTAAGTAAAAATACAGACAACTATACTAGTAAAGATAGAGAGGTTATAGAGGTAGAAGATAACAGTAGTAGTGCTAAGGAAGAGCCTCTAGTAACACTATCTTAGCAAGAAGCAAGACCTTAGAAAGGAGCTAAGCTAATACAGTACTAGTAAATCCTAGATTTATAGTTGTAATAAATAGCTGTTATAACTACCTCTTTTTATAACTATACAAAATAGCTGTTATAACTATCTCTTACTCTCTATATAACTGTAATACATAGCTGTAATAACTATCTCTTACTCTCTATATAACTGTAATAGAAAGCTGTAATAACTATCTCTTACCTAACACTATTTTTCTAGGACCTTTACTACTTATATTAATATTTAACGCTAGAACTAATATAAGTGCACTACTAACCTCTACTCTGCCCTACTCTACTCTACCTCTACTACTAGTCTGTGTAGCCTCTACTTTACCTTTACTACTAGTCTATGCAGGTTCTACTTTGCCCCTACTACTAGCCTGTGCAGCTTCTACTCTACCTCTACTACTAGCCTATACAGCCTCTACTCTACCTCTACTACTAGCCTGTGCAGCCTCTACTCTGCCTCTGCTACTAGTCTATTCAGCCTCTACTCTACTCCTACTATACTCTATAGTACGCTGTACCTATTTACTAGCGTACAAATTCCTTACTAACTACGCTACAGAAATAAGCCTGTAGAGCTATACACAATAGCTATTATTATAAGGTATCTTAGTATAGTAGTAATTAAATACTTTAAAAAGATGTACTATTTAAATTTAGTAGGTAGGTTATTATTACAGCTATATAACGTAGTTTTTAGTAAAGGTACTAAAACTAAGGCCTAAGATACAGCACTACTAATATTACTAGTTTTAGCATATTTTAAATATAATTTTAAGCTAGCTGCTTATAAGAAATTCCTTTTACTCTTTTAGAATAATTGTATAGCTTTTATTGTATTATGCTTGCACTTAGAATACTCTTTTTAAATCTTATAATTAGTAACTTCTTTAGTGTATTCTTCCTTTTTTTTTTTGCATCGTAGTAGCTGCCTCTTAAGCTACATATTGCTTCTTCTTCTTCTGCTCTTCTACTAGCTTTATAGCGGCTTTAAGCTTCTTTCTAGTAGTTTTCTTAAGCTTTTCTTCTATATCTACATACTTAACTACCTTATATTAATGCACAGCTTTGTAACACTTACTTAGTAACTATATTATAGCTCTACTATAGTATTCTTAAAGTTGCTATAAAGGCAAAGTATATAACTTCTTTAAGCGCTTCTTCTTTAGGCTAGTAAATAGGTACAGTCTAGGTCAGGGTTAGGTACATTACGTAAGGTACCTTAGCCCTACCTAGCCTCTACCTACGCTAACCTCCTACTAAGAGGGTTAGGGCTAGGTAGGATCTATATATAGTAGAGGTAGGTGTAGAGTAGGCTCTATATAGAGTAAAAGTAGGTATAGAGTAGGCTCTATATATAGCAGAAGTAGAAGCAGGATAGGAGCTATATAGACTAGTAGTAGCTATTAGGTACATTAGGTAATAGAGGATTAAAAGATCTAGGTAGTTAGATTAGATTAATTCTTAACTTATCTAAGAGATCTAAGAGATCTTAGAGAGATCTAGCTAGTTAGATAAGATTAATTCTTATCTTATCTAAGAGATCTAAGAGATCTAAGAGAGATCTAAGAGAGATCTAAGATATTTTAAGTAATATTATATATAATTATTACAGTTAGGTACCTTCTACTCTACCTATCCTTAACTACTAGTTAATACAGCCCCTATTCTACTTCTACTTCTAGTTAATACAGCCCCTATCCTGCCTCTACTCCTTGTTAATACAGCTTTATACCTACCCCTACTACTAGTCTGTGCAGCCTCTACTTTATCTCTACTATACCCTGTAGCACGCTGCACTAATTTACTAGCGTATTCTTCTTAGTCTAGAGTAAGCTTCTAAGGCCTACAATCTTATTATAGAGTAACTAGTTTTAGATTAAGATGTAGTAAAGTAATTAGAGCACTTTTTTAGTATTCTTGCTAGTATTATTCTTTGCTACACCTTACACTAGCGTCTTAACTTTAAGCTAGTCTTTACTACTATATATAAAAGTCTTAGAGTTATCTTCTAACTTATTAGAGAACTTCTTTGTAAACTTATCTACTATAAGACTTAGTTTAAGTAGAGCTATACCTATAACTTTAAATCCTTTAGTAACAACCTACTTAGTAAATGTAGCTACCTAGGCTTCTTAGAATAAAGAGAAGAAGTTACTCTTCTTAATAGGGAGTAATCTCTAGATCTAATAAGTAAAGATTGTAAGGTTATACTTATAGAATAAAAAGAGAGGTTTAACATACACAATATTTAACAGCTAGAAGGTATATATAGAATAAAATAGTAGTAAATATAGTAGAATCCTATAGAAAGTATAATAGGCTATAAAATCTATTATTACGTAGGATCTGTGCTTAGTAGTAAAAGGTCTAGACATATTAGCAGAAATAACAGCTCTACTACGCCTCTTATAATTAGGTAGGAGAGTACTAAAATCTGTAATAAACGCCTCTTTATAGCTACTAAACTAAGTGTAGAAACAAGGAAAACTAAAGTATATAATATCTATAGTGTTTTTAGACATTAAAGAAGCTTTTGATTACGATTCTCTAAGTTAACTGCTTACTATACTATAACAACTTAAGCTACTATGTAGTTTAATAGCCTAGACCTAATTATTTCTATTAAAGCGCTAACTAAGACTATCCTTTAATAGAGAAATCGAGCCTTTTAGTAATAGAGACACTAGAATCCTATAAGAAGCCTTGTTTCTCTAATTCTGTTTTTATATATATTAGGCCTCTATTTTAGTTTATTACTAACTACTCTCTCTCTTATCTAGACACCCTAGTAAATACAACATCCTCTACTAGCCTAAAGAAGAACGTCTGACTTTTAGAAAGAGATATAGCTAGCCTATTTATAAAAGAAGTAAGCTATACTATTTAGTTTAATAGTGTAAAAACAGAGCTTATTTACTTAACTAAAAGTAATAAGGCAGTAACCTCTACTTTTACACTACTAGAAAGGTCTATAATAGTACCTAGAGAGATAGTAGAATAGTTAGGAATCTACTTTAATAATATACTTTCTTTTAAAGAACACACAGCTATAAGAATTTACTAAGTAAGAAATGCCTTCTATAGAATGTGTAGACTTGCTATTAGTAGTAAAGGTCTTTCTTTTCTACTCTTAGACAACTATAACTAGCCTATGTTACTAGCCTATCTAACTATAGCTGCTAGGTAGTTTAGAAGTGTAAAGTTATAAGACTTTCTTCTTATAATCTTTATTAGATAGTTTCCTTTTTAGGAATAGTTATTACCTAAAAAGGCAACTTAAGCTATTTAGCCTAAATATGTATATATTAGGCCTAAATACAGGTACTTTCCTAATTAGGTTTAGCTCTTACCTAATCTAGTAAAGTACTATCTAAAGAATGCCTAACTAGAGAGCGTTAGAAAGCTGTGCTTATTATAGCTATAGCTTTACTAGATCTAGAGTTAGCTTTCCTACTATAAATAGCTTAAGGACACGTTGCCTCTACTAGTAGGTTACGTGTACACCTACGTAATCTGCTAGTACGTTGCGTAATTGCCTACGCACTCTGCTTAGAAATCTACTCTTGATTTCTAAGCATCTATTTGTAATAACTATTCTAGATCCTTCTGATTTGTAATAGAGAGAACGGAAGTAGAGTATAAATACTACTTACTTTCCCCCTCTCTTAGTTCTGTACCTAGCATTTAATATAATAACTTGTCTGTTATATTATCTTATTATTACTATATTTACTCCTCTTGCCTCTTTAGGCTATACGCTTCCTATTTTGGAATTACCTAGTCTAGTTAGTCTAGGTCTTCTAGATTAGGGAAGAAAGTAGTCTGTCCTCCTATTTCCCCCCTACTTTCTTTACAAGAAGTAATAAGCAGGTATAGCAAGACACCTTTAAAGACTACAGAACCTAGCTCTTAGAAAGATCCTAGACACTTTTAGAACATCTCTTATAGTACCTTAAGAAGTAGAAGCAGTGCTAGTACTACCTGCTATAAGGCTTAATACTGCTTTAAGAAAATACGCCTTTATAGCTAGAAAGCTACTTTAAAGTTACCTTGTATATATTGCTGTTATAAAGCTTATATCTACACTATAAAGAGAAGAATTAAACTCTACTACGGAGTAAGAAGCTAATCTTAATAGACTAAGAAAAGGCCTGCCTACGCAGCTAATGCAGATTGTAAATTCTATAGAAAAGGCTACACCTAGTATAAAAGAAGAAAAGCTACAGAACTAGTACTTCTGCTTTTAGAACAAGACTATTGTTAAAGCTAAGAGAACTTACAAGAGTTATTAATAAATAAAAGAGTTAATTCAGTTCCTAATCATTTTATTATATTAAAAGATTATAACTATATACCTATAGTCTTTAAATAAATCTCGAAGAGTTTAAAAGAAAGAGATTTTAATCTAGGATTATAATCTGTAATAATGTGTTTTAACTTAAATAATCTAATCTAGCACTTATATAACGTGTAATCTTTACTACAATATACCCTCTAGAACTACTACTTTCTAATTAGTGTTCTTAACATTACAGGTTTCTTATTAGTTTACTTTTCTTATTATTTGTTGTAATCTAATTACTAAACACGCAGTGCCTTAATAATTAAGGTCTAGAAATACTTGCCTAATTAGGTTAACAACTGAATAGATGCGTATAAAAACAACTTAAAATTATATTAACCCTCTACCTTTTATTCTTAAACTCTCTTCCTATAACTTAATTATTTAAATATCATCTTCTTACTATATACAATCAATTCTAACATTTTTATTTCGCAATTAGTAATAATTAATACTAGGCCCTTAGTTAATACCTGTACATCGTAATTAACAACAATATACCTCTTAAGACTACACTAACTAGTAGTATAAAAAGTACTTAATCTACAATATTAACTCTAGCAAAGAGTAAGTCTATATCTATAAAGCTTACTTTATTAAAGTGCTAATTTAGCGCTCTAAGCGCCTTTGCAAAGGTTACTTCTAAGAAGATTAAAAAAGAGAGATCTGCTCTAGCTAATCTAATCCCTCTAACATATACTTAGTCTACGTAATCCTCTTATACAGTTATTATAGTATTAGAGAATTAAGAGAGTAAAAAAGACAAACTTAATTATAAAGTAAGTAATAATTAGCCCTTGCTTAATCTGCGTAAAGAGTCTAAAACCTTCTAATAGAAGAGAGATAACGTATTTAACAGGTAAGTCGGCCACACAGGCGAGTCGGCCACTCTGCTAAGACTACACTAACGTTCTACCTTATAACGCAATAACTTAACAACAATATAAACCTACGCCCTTAAAAGAGGCTGCAATACAGCTTGCGCTCTAGGTACTTAAATAAGACGCAAACCTTACTATACAACGCGCTGCAGCTATATACAACGCGCCTTACAGCACACTACGCGATTAATACATAGAATAACCTGCACAAGCTAATTGTACGCTAAGTTAACAGAATATAGATTAGACTAAGGAGGATGTAATTGCTAAGTACATTCTTAAGCTAGATGCACGAGGATTTGCCCCTTAGCTAGCTGCTATAGCTAATATAGCTAATTCTTTGCGTGCTAAGCGCAATATAGGCTATATTAGCATAAACTAGCCTAATACATTTGTTAAGCGCTGCTCTAACCTTAAAGTAAAGTTTAATTGTAAGTACAACTACAAGAGAGCCCTCTGTAAGGATCTAGAGATTACACAAGGCTAGTTTAGGCTTATAGCAAATGTTAAAGCTAAGTATAGCATCTAGGATAATAACACGTACAACTTTAATAAGACAGGCTTTATAAGAGGCTAGATATCTGCAGGAGCAGTTGTTACAGGTTTAGAGCGTTAAGGACAGCTAAAGGCAGTGCAGCAGAGCAATTAAGAGTAGACAATAGTTATACAGGGCATTAATAGCACAAGGTAGGCTATTCTACCCTTTATTATCTTTAAAGGCTGCAACTACCTCTTTGCCTAGTATAAAGAGAACAACCTGCCTTATAACTAGGTTATTAGAGTCTCTAAGAACAGATAGACTACTAACAAGCTTAGTCTAGACTAGTTAAAGCACTTTAATGCCTATACAAAGACGCGCACCTAAGAAGTGCACTAGCTGCTCCTTATTAATAGCTATAAGAGCTACAACTCTCTTAACTTCTAATAATACTGCAAGGAAGCAAATATTATTACACTGTGTATACCTCTACACTTATCTTACCTCTTACAACTACTAGATGTAGGTTGTTTTGCCCCTCTAAAGAAGGCATATAGGCGCTAAGCTAAGAATCTTATGCGCAACTACATTACTTATATTACTAAAACTAAGTTTCTACTATGCTTTATAGACGCCTATAAGGAGATGTTTACTTCTAGCAATATCTAAGGAGGCTTCTAAGGCGCTAGAATAGTCCCCTTTAACCTAGAACAGGTTATAATAGGTCTTAATATCTGCCTACGTACCCTACTGCTACCTACTGTAGAAGATAAGCCCTAGCAGTCCTAAACCCTAAGCACTACCCTGCAATTAGGGTTGCAATTAACGCTGGTTTAAGAGAGGATTTAAAGGTATATAAGCAGCTTACTAACTTTAATAGTTAAGGCCTTTAAAAAGCTTGCTAAAGGCGCAGCTATAGTAGCGCATAAGCTAGTGTTGGCTTAAAGGGAGATTACTAGGCTTTAAGTAGCAAATAAGGCTGCTACGCGACGTAAATTGCATAAAAGAAAGCGGTTGCAGCAGAAGGGAGTCCTAACAGCTAAGGAAGGCCTTTAATTAACTACTCTAACTAAGTTTAGAGCGCGTAGTAATAGTAAGAAGGCAAGGAAGCAAGTACGTGTTAAAGGAGGTAAGGCAACCTAAAGACGCTGTAAAAAGTGCTACAACGTAGGGCATAACGTGCGCATGTGTAAAAAGCCTAAAGAAGGTGTTACTAAATAATATTATATACTGTACTACTATAAACAATGCTAATGTAGGCTAATGCAAGCTATAATAGGGTAGAATGTTGGTGTAGTCTTAGCAGAGTAGCCGACTCGCCTGTGTAGCCGACTTACCTATTAAATACGTTAGTAAAGTTTAGTTTTTACTAAATAAGATTATAATTAGTCTGCTTTATAAGTTTTTGTACTCTAAGTGTATTTAGCATATAATTAGTAATAATAGCAATAGTTAATGCTATAATTATTTGCAGTTAGTAGATTCTAATTATAGTAGTAAGCGTTGTACTAAGTATAATACTTATACTTACTTGCTTATATAAGTAAATAAAGCTTTAATCTATAATTAACTTATTGCTAATCTGTCTAGTAGCTATGCTTCTTGTAAAGACCTTGCTAGACAGGCAGTTAATTATCTTACTAATAGAGACAGCTATATAAGTCTTAATCCTAAGATTATTAATTATAACTAACGAACCTAGATATTGCTAAAAAATGTTGTTTAAGCTTTGTTTATTAGTATATAAGACGTGTATACTAAGAAGAAGGCTAAGATACTAAAGAAGGATTAGGAGATTAATTATAACTAGGTTATAGTTAATTTAACTGCCTACTTACTCTACTTAAGTCTAACTTATAGCTATAAGATATCTAGAGCTAATTCTACTAAAGATGTAATTGCTTCTGCAGCTTCCTTTACAGGTCTATAGATATTTATGTTATCTACTGTTTTAATCCTACTACCTGCTTTTATTATAATAACTTAGACTTTCTCTTACGCTCTAATTAATCTGCCTATTACTACTTTGTCTTTAGGTACTCTAGTTGCTATTATATAGAGTCTGCAGCTTAATTAGTTTAATATTAATCTTTTTATTATAAATGCTTTCTAGGCTTATAATCTAGTAACTCTATCTTGTCTTAATAAATACTCTTGTAGCAGAGAGGGATTATTAAGGAGTAATATCTACTGCTCTAGGCTTTCTTATGCTAATCTTCCTTAAAGTAATAGTAGCTACCTTCTAGGTTAGCATACAGCTTCTTAATCTAGAATATTTATCTTGCTTAATCTCTATCTTATTAGTTGTCTGTTTTTCTCTTTTACTTACCTGTATAATCTTTGCTATGCTTATAATTAGAGCTATAGCTTAGATAAATAGTATACTAATTCCTCTAGGCTTAAGACTTCTACCTGCAATACTATTCTTACTTAAGTTAAGCAAGTATATATTCTTTTTAGTAAGATTATATCCTTTATAGACATTCTTATAGATATAAAGTAATAATAGAAGTTAATAAATATACTATCTTTATAGTATACCAAAGTTTAATTAATATTCTTAATTAACTTGTAACGTACTCTACAAGCAAGTAACTAGCACAAGCAAGTAACCGGATTTTGCTAAGACTATACTAAACTTTACTCTGCCTATTATACCTTAACAAAACAACATAAAGAGGCTGTTAAACAAAGCAGATATACAGCTTGCTCTCTAGGCTATCTAACAAGACGCAAATCTTACAGTGCTACGCGCTGCAGCTATATATAAGGTGTTAGAAAGCACCCTATAACAACAACGCGACGGAAAGCTCTCTTAACGCGATTGCAAGCCTAACATAATAAGGATAACTAGTACTAAATAGGAGGTAATTGTCCAACATGTATTAAAGCTAGACGAGCGAGGATACTCGCCCTAGCTTGCTAATGTAGAGGATATAGCTAATTCTCTGCTTGCTAAGTGCTACTAGCCCTACGTTAGCAAGAACTAGGCTGCTAACTTTGTTAAACGTTAGCTAGAGCTTAAAGTTAAATTTAATTGCAAGTATAACTATAAGAGAGCTCTGTGTAAGGATCCTAAGGTAATTAAGGACTAGTACTAACTAGTAGAGAATACTAAAGCTAAGTATAGTATATAAGATAAAGACACCTACAACTTTAATAAGTCTAGCTTTATAATAGGCGTTATATTAATAGAAGCTGTTGTTACAGGCTCTAAGCGTTAAGGGAGACTAAAGGCAGTGCAGCAGAGCGACTAAGAGTAGACTAGTATTATCTAAGGTATCTGCGCAAAGGGCTAGTCTATGTAACGGGCTAGGCCTAGGTGCTGGCTCCTCGGCGTACACCGCCTCGGCATTACTCTGGCTCGCGCTTCCCAGCATAGACTAAAGCTCCGCTACGGAGCTGACGTGTCCGAAACGGAGTTATAAAAACTCTGCAACCTCTGTTCTGGAGGTTGTCCTCTATTAAATCCATCTTGTATTTTACTAGCAAATTCCCTCAGAGGTCAGCTCCTTACAATTGGATTTAATTACTAAATAAGGATTAATAAGTAAGACGTACAACGACGCTGCTAGGCGTCTAGGAGAATACAGCATTAAGCTGTGCACTAGTAACAACAATTGATTAGACGTTAGGACTGAACTCTAGAACCTTGCTACTACGTTAGTACCTAAAGAATAGCGGGAGGAGCTTCTGGCTTACGTACTAGAACGCCTGACTACCTACCTATTATAGGCAACCCTACCTGAGGCTGCAGTAGCTATTACTAACAACAAGGCCTACCCTATAACAGACTCCAACTAGAACCTACAACAGGAAGACATAGGCGAAACTATACAAAGGCTGGTTAAAGCCTAGGTCTAAGCCTACGTTGCATCTATAGGATTGCTGAACTATAGTGCAACACTCTCTACCTCTGTACAAACAGTTAACAACAGACTAAGCAAGACTATAAAGTTACCTAACGTGGGTAAGTTTAGTAGCAACTAACGAGCGTACCGGACGTTTAAGTCTTAGATAAAGGACAAGCTAAGGTCTATAGGGGACTAGGAGGCTGTCCTAGGAGTTGCCTATATGTTTAACAGGTTAGAAGGACAGGCTGCGCAGGTTGGGTTATCGTGGAAGGACCGTAACCTAATAGGTACAACTGCCTAGTTCTAGGACTTCCTAGACAAGCAGTACAAAGACTTACTGTTTAAGGAGCGCTCTTAGCAGAAACTCTAAACTATTACTATAAAGAAGAGCAACTAAAGTGTTAAGTCTTTTAATGCGGAGTTTATCTAGCTAGCCTACAACGCTGCTAAAGAGGACAACACGAAGAACCTTAAGACTAGGTATATATCCGCACTCTAACTAGACCTCTAGGACAAGATAGTGTTAGTAGACATTCTAGACAACTAGGACCTCTAAAGCCTTATAGCTAGGGTCTTAGCAGTAGAGGTTAACCTCTGTAGGTCTAAAGCACTAACAAACGGCACCTTCAGACAACACACACGCAGGACAAACCTAGATAGTATAGACTAGGAACCTACTAGGGTCCACTCTAGGAAGATCGAGTCTAACAACCAACTATAAGCAGAGTAGCAGACTTAGGAAGTTATAAACCAGCGGAGAGCTGCTAACGTCTGTCTAAGATGTAGAAAGAAGGGTCACTACGTAGGCAGATGCAATCTAGCCCCAGCTAAGAGACTAGAGAAAGTCTAGGTTTAGAGTGCAATTGCTAAGGTTTCTAAAACCGATAATTCTACTAACAAAGGTTTAGAAAACTAGAAACTCCTGTTTAAAGGCGTAAACAGGGGTTAGGAAAAGAAGTTGTAAAGAGGAGAGAACTGTTCTAGAAGTTCTACTAGCAGTAGCCGGATAGCAAGCCTATATTACTGCATGTGATAGTACAAGACGACACTGTAGCACATACATTAATTAATACTAGGTGTTTAACATACAGCATAGTCTCCTCTAAGTTTGCATTACGAAACAACTTCTAACGCACTCCTACGTATAGACATAAGGTATTAGGCATAGCTAGGAAAGTAACCTAGGTAACTAATGTTGTAAGAATAAAGATCGACATAGATAGCTACAGAGAGACCCTCTAGGCATATGTGCTAGACAGGGAAAGAGAGTACGACCTCATCCTAGGGAGACTATGGATAGACAAGAACGAGGTTACTATAGCACTGGCTAAGAAATTGTTGTTTATCTACTCCTTGCAGACGCGAGTTAGAAGCAGAGAGGGCGCCTGTTCTAACTAACTGCCTAAGCCTGTCAGCCTAGAGCTGTATTAGGCGCTAAAGAAGAGGTCTAAGACAGACCGGAATATAGAGCTATTCTCTGCATTAATAGCAGATATCTAGAAGGCCCTAAAGAAGAAGGAGCTAACGGATCCTTAAGACCTTCTCCTAGAGTTCCTAAAAGATAAGTTTAGAACGTTTATAAAGGAGGAAGCAGACAAGCTAGCACCTTACTGCAGACCTAACATAGATTATGCTATTAAGCTAATTAAGTAAGACAGAAAACCCGCAACAGTACTATAGGGACTACTATACAACATGTCCTGCAAGGAGCTCCTAGTGCTCTGACAGTAACTTACTAGCTACTTAGACAAGGGCTTTATCTAAGTTAGCAAGTCTAGTGCTTCTGCCCTAGTACTGTTTGTTAAGAAACCTAGTAGGGGTCTCTAGTTCTGTGTTAATTATTAGGCACTGAATGCGATCACTAAGAAGGACCGGTACCTACTGCCTCTAATCTATAAGACTCTCTTACAGATCTCGAAAGCAATATAGTTTACTAAGGTAGACGTTATCTAAGCCTTCTACAAGATTAGGATCGCTAAGGGGGATAAATAGAAGACGGCCTTCTAGACAAGATTTAGACTCTACAAGTAGCTAGTAACACTATTCGGGTTAGCTAACGCCCTAAGTACGTTCTAGCAGTACATTAACTAGGTCTTAAGGGAGTACTTAGATAAATAGTGCTCTGCCTACGTAGATAATGTGTTAATCTACTCTAGCAGCACCTAAGAGGAGCATGAGGCTAAGGTTAAGGAAATTGTCTAGAAGCTAGGAGCTGCAGGGTTGCACCTTAACGTAGGAAAGAGCGAGTTTTCTGTTAAGAGCACTAAGTATTTAGGATTTATTATCGAGGCTGGTAAGGGCATCTAGATAGACCCTGCAAAGGTTGCTGCTATAAAGTTATAGGAACCCCTAAAGACAGTAAAAGGAATCTAGAGCTTCCTAGGGTTTGCGAACTTCTATTAACAGTTTATTAGCTAGTTTTCTAGCATAGCAGAACCTCTTACTTGCTTAATAGGAAAGAACGCAACCTTTAAGTAGGGGGAACCCTAGCAGCGTACCTTTAATGCTATAAAAGCCGCATTTACTAGAGAACCGGCACTTGCAAACTTTAACCCGGACCTAGAGACAGTACTAGAGTGTAACGCGTCGGGATAGGCAACAGGAGGAGTACTATCCTAATATAGAAAAGACAAGGTACTCTGTACGGTAGCATACTTCTTAGCTAAGAATTCTAAGGCAGAAGTAAACTACACTATTTATAATAAGGAAATGCTTGTAGTGATTAAATGCCTCTAAGAATAGAGCACGGAGCTAAAACAAGTAAAGGGATTTACAGTTGTTACTAATTATAAAAACTTAGAGTACTTCTGCAAGGCCTAACTCCTTTCTAAAAGACACGTCTGTTAGTCTAGCCTTCTTAGCTAGTTTAACCTTACCTTTGCCTACAGACCTAGCAAGGTTAATAACTAAGCAGATGCACTCTTAAGGAAAGAGGAGGACGTCCCCCTATCTACAGGAGACGAGAGGACTAAGACTAGACAGTTTTAACTGTTAAAACTATTTGCGCAAGTAGTAAAGACTAGCTTAGAAGACGACTCTGCTAACAACATACAGGTTTTCTCCTTAGGACTACGTAGAGCAGACTAACTCCTCCCTGTAACCTCTCTGAACAAAGAGCTACAGGAGAACTGCTATAAGAAACTAGAACAAACGCGTGAGGAGACGCCTCTAGCTAGAAACTCGGAACTATACAACAGCATTAAAGAATTTAAAACACTTTAGAAAAACGCCGCTAAGAACGATAAGACTTACTAGCTTACTAAGTCTTCTATCTCTTTAGGAGCCTAGAAGTTTTCTGTGTAGCTTAACCTTAAAGTTTCCCTCTCTAGGTGCTTTATAGATAACAGAGACTAACTGTGCTACTGCAGAAGAGTATAGGTTCTAAACTCCGATGCCCTTAGGACTAAGATTATTAACAACGCCTATTATTCTCTAATCGCAGGTTATCTAGGACGGGGAAACATGTATGCAATCCTCTCCTAAGCCTACTTCTAGCTAGGGATGTTAACTGCCTTACGACGGTACGTAGAGAACTGTAATATCTGCAGAAGGACAAAGCTATAGAGGGAACTAAAGCAGAGGCTCCTTAAACCCCTCCCTTTACCTAATAGGATTTAGAAGGAAATCTCTATAGACTTTATAACAGACCTACCTAAGAGTAAGGGTAACTGTAACCTTATAGTTGTTACAGACAGACTTTCTAAGAACATTATCCTAGTCCCTCTGCTAGACCTGTTAGTAAAGACAGTTACCTGTGCTTTTATATCTAATGTAGTAGGCTATTACTAGTTGCCTAACGCAATTGTCTCTGATTAAGGGACGCAGTTCCTTAGCAACTTCTAGTAGATAATGTGCTAACTGCTGAAAATTACGCAGAGACTCTCTACAGCCTTTTACCCCTAAACAGACAGGAGCACTAAACGTATAAGCTCTGTAGTAGAAGCCTACTTAAGAGCCTATATTAACTAGGCTTAGGATAATTAGTCTGCTTAGGTGCCTATAGCCTAGATTGCGATTAAAGGACAGGTAGCTACATCTACAGGGTTTAGCCCTTTCTTCCTCCAGCACGGTTACAACGTAGATCTAGTCTAGATAGACCTAGACTTAGCAGCAGAGTTGTTGCACCAACACGCGAGGGAACCTACTAGAGCTGCAGCAAGCATAGTGCAGAAGTTTGCTGAAACAATCGACTTTGTTAAAGCCTAGATAGCAGAGGCTTAGTAGGTACAAGAACGGCAAGCTAATGCACACCGAAGGGAAGCCCCCTAGCTAAAGGTTGGGGACAAAGTCTAGCTAAAGCTAGGAAATTAGTTCTTAAACGGCCAAGCAAGCAGGAAACTAGACTAGAAGAACCGAAAGTTTACAGTTGTAGAAGTTATCTCCCTGCACAACGTTAAACTAGACGTTAATAGTAAAGTCTATCCTGTTTTCTACGTTAACTAGCTTAAGTTATGCCTACAGGACCCTCTTCACGGACAATCAAACGACGACCTCTAGCCTAGCCCCCTAGTTATTACTAATAACAATAGTACATCCTCTAAAGAATAGAAAGTCGACTCTATCTGTAGGGAAAGACGATCTAGAAGGGGGGGTAAGAGACGTAAATACCTAGTATAATAGGAAGGCTATGTTAGCAAAACATAGGAAAGGGAGGACGTTTGCAAGGACCTAGAAGCCCTAGATAGATAGCTGTCTGCAACAAGGGACAGGAGAGATAGGAATAGGAACTTGCCCCTAGGCTTCTAATTAGAACCCCTAAAGGGGTATAACTAACTTTTTTACTCCTAATAGAGGAAGGAGAAGAGGAGCAGGAAGTAGAGATAAGTATAGGCAAGAGGAGGAGCACTAGTTGGTTAGGGAGATTATTTGTTGCATTGGTCTATCCTAAAGGATAGGCTGCCCTAGAGGGGGACTATATTGTTATAAAGGAAAAGAGCTAGGAGCTCGGGTATTATCTAGCTAAGAAAATCCTAAACGCTGCAGATAAGAGAAGACCTAAGCACTACCCTTAGCAGAACCTCTGCTACCACCGTTGTCCTTGTCACCTGCAGCAGCGTTAGTAACGTCCTTAACGAGCATTTGGACAAAGTCCTTGTGTCCGGCAGCAGGGGGGATCTTAAGACGTGTGCGGAGGTTAGCCTTAAAGTAGGTAAAGCGCGCAAGCAGCGTTGAGTTAACGGTAAGCTATATCGAGCAAGGAATTAGCGAATACTCTAGAAAACAGGTGCGAAAAGAGGGGAATAACTTACTAGAGTCTTAATCTAGACTACTGCCTCCTTAGCAGCAACAGCAGTGCGCTCTGCAAGGACTACAGCAGCAGAGGGATAGGCCTTAATCTCATCAACCTCGGCCTTGTACTTAGACTACTTAGTCTTGTAACTAGTAGCAGGCGAGCAGGCGTTAGGCTAGGACGCAAGATTAGTGTGACGCAGAAGGTCCTTGCGCTTCTTAAGGTCTGCCTAGATAGGCTTAACAACTTGCAGGAGCTTTGCGGAGTTGCCCTTAGCAAACTATAAGAACACGCGGTACTTGTTTAGAGTCTTCTATGTCTTGCGCAGGGCCTAGCAGACGGTCAGCTAGGGAAGGGAACACTAAGAAACAAGAAGCAGAAACTTACCTTGTAGCAGCGAGAATAGCTAAGGATGCAGGGAGCGCAGCTAGTTAAGCAGCTGCTGGCAGTAAAGGTGCAGACCTGTCTAGACAACGCACAGCTGACGCAGACCTTAGGATCTACAAAGCTGCCAGCGCGTTAGGTACGCGGGGACCACTTACCTAGAACCCCAGACTGATCGTCAGCGGGAACATTGTCGAAGGCTTCCTTAATCTCCTCGTCCTCCAGCTTGACGTCTTCTGCTGTAAGCCTCGCCCTCTTAGTTAAGCAAGTAGTAGGAGGGGCAGGATCTGCAGGAGCAGCGCTGCAGGCCTAGGCAAGGTAAAAGAGTTAGTAAATAGGCATATTACAGGTAGGGATAGAGCAACTTACTCGCTTGCCTAGCGCCTTCTTGTAGGGCGAACGCGACGCGGTCAGTAATCTAGGAGGCGCTATTGTCGAAATTGAGCGGGGCGGGGCAACTGAACAATTAGGTAGTAGTAGGATTGTGAGAGGAAGGCGCGCGGACTAGAAACGTGGTACGACAGAGAATGCGGAAAGTAGGGAGTAGGCGATGGAGTTGTTTTGACCAAGGCGCGCGCTGATAAACAAAGGATAAGTAGGGGGGTACTGTAACGGGCTAGGCCCAGGTGCTGGCTCCTCAGCGTACACCGCCTCGGCATTACTCCGGCTCGCGCTTCCCAGCATGGACCAAAGCTCCGCCACGGAGCTGACGTGTCCGAAACGGAGTTATAAAAACTCTGCAACCTCCGTTCCGGAGGTTGTCCTCTATCAAATCCATCTTGTATTTTACTAGCAAATTCCCTTAGAGGTTAGCTCCTTACAGTCTATCCTACCCTTTATTATCTTCTCTAGTAAGCACTACCTCTCTACCTAGTATAAGGAGCCTAGTATACCTAACAACTAGGTTCTTAATGTCTCTAACAACGGCTAGACTAATAATAAGCTTAGAGTTAAGTAGTTAAAGCACTTTAATAAGCATACAAAGGCGCGCACTGTTAGCAGCTATTAGCTGCTTATTCTAGACAGCTATAAGAGCTACAACTTAGTTGAATTCTACTAGTACTATAAGGAACACAAGATTATTACCCTATATATGCCTCTATACTCGTTGCACCTACTGCAGCTACTTAACGTAGGCTGTTTTTCTCTGTTAAAGAAGGCCTATAGCTGCTAAGCTAAGCGGCTAATACGCAGTAAGATTACGCGTATTACTAAACTTAAGTTCTTACCGTGCTTTAAAGCAGCTTTTAACGCCTTAATTACAAAGAGCAACATCTAGAGAGGATTTAGAGGTGCTAGCCTAGTCCTATTTAACCTAGAGGCTGTAATATTAAAGCTTAAAGTGCAGCTGCGCACGCTAACGCTACCTACTGTAGACAACAGCACGTAGGAGTCTAAAACACTAAGCAATACGCTAGAATTTAGGTCTTAATTAAAGCTGATTTAAGAGAGGATTTAGAGACACACTAATAGCTTGCTAACGTCTATAGTTAACGCTCTTAATTAGCTTACTAAAGGCGCAGAGCTAATAGCGCATTTACTAGTTTTAGTGCGTAACTAGGTTGCTAACCTACAGGCAGCTAATAAGGCTGCTATATGTTGTAAATTACACAAAAGGAAGCGAGTACAGCAAGAAGAGACTCTAACCTTTGCTAAGGGAGTGCAGCTAACTACTCTAAAAGAGTTTAAGGCCTGTAGTAATAGGAAGAAGTTAAAGAAGAGGTTGCGCGTTAATAGGAGCACTTAGTCTTTAAGGCGCTATAGCACATATAGCAAGACAGAGCATAACGCGCAAACATGCAGTAAAGATGCGCAGAGTACTGTAGACTAGTTCTATATACTGTATAGTATAATATATTATTATTGTATGCTGTAATATTGCAAAGTAGGTATAGTGTTAGTATAGTCTTAGCAAAATCTAGTTACTTGCTTATGTTAGTTACTTGCTTATAGAGTACATTAAAAGGAAATAGATTCTGCCTAGTCTTTTTAGTCTGTAGGATATTATACTTCTATATTAATCTACTCTAATTACCTAAAATACTCTATTTATAGCCTTATTTACTATGTGTTGCCCTCTGTTGTATAGATTAACGTACTCTATTACTAAGCCGGTTATATTACTAAACCGGTTAAAATCTGCCAAGACCAACACAACTCCGCACTTTACAGTATGTCTTAACAATATTACAACTTATTACTTTAACACAAAGAGAGACTGCAGCTTACTCTCTAGGCCTATAATACTAGACAGTTTCAGAGCTATTAGGCTGCTGCTGCTGCATTTAACGTTAACCAACGCAGGCTCTCTAAACGCGCCAACAATATTCTATTTCAACTTAACGTACGCGCAAACTGCTAGAAGCTTACTGCAACTAAAGAGCAGGCAATCGTCCGATATATCCTTAACCTTAATTTGCAAGGGTTTGCGCCTCGGCTGTGTAAGGTAGCAGATATAGCTGATAAACTGTTAGGTGTGCGTAGTAGGGAGCCTATAGGTAAACTCTAGGCTATAAGATTTATAACGCGTTTAGATTAGCTTAAGATAGCGTTTAACTAAGCAAAGGACAGACAGAGGATACTGTAGGAAGATCCTAAGGTAATTAACGCGTAGTTTATACTAGTAGAGGGTACTAAGGCTAAGTATAGCATCTACAACAACAACGTGCACAACTTTAATAAGACTAGGTTCTAGATAGGCGTAATAGGGTTAATAAAGGTCGTTACAGGCGCTAAGAGACGCGCTTAACCTAAGCTTGTTTAGCTAGGCAATTAGGAGTAGGTTACAGTTATATAGAGCATCTGCGCTGCTAGATATGCAACTCTGCCTTTTATTATCTACAAAGGACGCATCTATATCTCTGCCTAGTATAAGGAGACAGATATACTACACGATTAGAAGCTCTCTGTCTCTAAGAACAGCTAGACAAATAACGCGCTTAGCCTTAAGTAGTTAAAGCATTTTAACGCGTATACAAGAGCGCGTTAGAAGAAGTTGTACAGGCTGCTTATCTTAGACGGCTATAAGAGCTACCTTAACTAGGAGTTTAAGGACTATTGCCTAGAGAATAAGATCCTTACTCTCTGCATGCCACCTTACTTATTACACATCCTCTAGCCGCTTAACGTAGTCTGTTTCTCGCTATTAAAGCGCAAGTACTCCTAACGCGTCTAGGACTTAGCACGCTAACGCGTCTTCTACATTAACAAGGAAGGCTTCCTTCTAGCCTTTAGAGACGCGTTTCTTAACGTGTTTACAAAGGCTAACTGTTAGAAGGCCTTTAAGGCATTAGGGCTAGTCTCTACTAACGCGCAGGTAGTGTTAGATCGCCTTAAGGTGCAGCACTATACCCTACTAGCACCTCCTCTACTAGAGACACTATAGCAGTTAAGGACTCTAAGCAATACACACAAGTTTAGGTCTTAGTTAAAGCTTGTACATAACTCCTTTACCTAGTTACTAGTTACAGCTTAGGCTGGCTTCTCTTAGCTTATTAAAGGTAGTAAATTAATGCTGCACTAAAACGCGCTTTAAGCTGCTTGCATTACTAAGCTTAAAGAGCAATTAGCAGTTATAACTAGGAGGAAATCGCGCAAGCAAAAGCAGATTCAGCATAGCAGCACACTTAAGTACGGCCTAGCAGCATTACGGGTAGCTGCTAAGGTGTCTGTAGCAGCTTAGCTGTTAAAGAAGACTTATAGTGCAGGTACTTAAGAAAGGACCTAGTTAGCCTAACAGCACTGTAGAAACTGTAGAGGCACTAGGCACAACGCTTGAACGTGTTAGAAAGATACAGCAGAAGATTCTAAATCTAGTGCAAGTACACAGTACGCTGGATCACTATTTAATAGCAAGTAATTCAAGTTGCTGCAACATAAGTTAAGCGCGCCAAGAGCTTCTAACCGGTTCGGTGATATAACCGGCTCGGTAATAGAGTACGTTAATTAGTTGTTTAAACTTGTTTAAATGCTAATAAGTAAAGAATTGAATTAATCTGTTAGCTACTATGCTTTTAGTATCTAGATAACTAGTCGAGAATGTCCTCTTTGCATATTCCTGCCTTAGCTATATATTTTACATGTCTATATATTAGAGTTTAGTAGTAATCCTTTGTTTACACCTACTACTAATTAGATAGTTTTTAGGTTGTTACACTATATAGTCTAGGTATTACTAGTTTCTAGTTATAGCTTATTAAAGAATTATGTAATTGCAATTGTTTTTTTTAAAACGTATTCTAAGGCTAGCAACTTAGCTTCTATAATTAATGTAGTAACAGTGCTCTATCTTATAGCTTTCTACAGTATAAGTCTACTAAACAGCATAACTAAATATCTATAAGATAATCTTTAAGTTTCTAGGTTATTAGCAAATAAAGCATCTCTATAGATTGTTAGTTCTAATCTATTGTAGTTCCTATATTAAATCTTTTTAAATCTTATCCTATAAAGCTATATAAAAACTCTATCTATAGCTTTTTTATGTTATTTACCTAGATTAGTAAGAATATAGGACAATTTAGATATAAAGAATATAATATCTAGTTGAAGTATAATTATAGTGTAAAGAAGTAATGTAACCTTATTTAATATTCTTTAATCTCTTTCTTAGATACTTTCCTAGTGTTTTTAATTAATTATTTAGATAGTAGAAGAGTTAGAAGAAAGAATCCTGTGCCTAGATTAAACTTTTAGTAATCTTGTTAATATAGGTATTATATAGAAGCGTAATAGTCTTAAGCTTTCTGTTTTAAATTACTCTAATTTCTAGAAACTACTTAACTAGTCCTTAATCTTACATTTTGTATTTATCTATAATCTTCTTCTATAGCAGCCTAGCTTCTTGTTTATAGGCCGTAGAAGAAAGTAAAAGTATATTGTTAACATAGAAGAGGATAATAATCCTCCTACATTTATTAAAGAACAGACTAGGGTCCTCTTTGCTTAGCTCTAGACTAATTAATTCAAGTAAGTTAGAAAATTCCTTATACTAAAGAAGTAGTACTTCTTTTAATCTACATAGTGCTTAATTAAGTCTAATATAGTATCTATTCTTTTAAAATCCTTCTTGCATGTTGCATAGCACTAGGTGTAGTAATTAGAGTAATTAGAAACACTTCTATAACATTATATTATATAATTTCTAGATTAAACTAAGCTGCAAATGCTATTATAGCTAAGTATGATTTTGCTACTAGAGTTGCTGTATAAGTAGATTGTAAAGAGTCTGTCCCTTACAGATTACCTTTTACAAAAATACAGGCTTTATATTTAATAAAGTAGCTTTTCTAATAAATTATTTACGTATATACTTGTTCTAGTAGTAATAGCTAATTATTTATATTTGATAATAGTATCTCTGTCTATGTCCCTTTCTTAATTATCTAATTTGCTTTATTTTTAAAGCGTCTATAAGTAGCGCTTTCATAGACTATTATAAGAGCTGCTTCTAAGTATTTAGTAGTAGAAGAAGATTATCTTAATAGGATAGTAACATTTCTATAAATATTTCAGGTGAATTAGTTAGTGTAGCTACTATAACTACTAAGTTTAGTGTTTTATAGATAGACTGTTTATTCTATACATAGTGTGTTCCTGTAAGAAACGTGTTTTTAAAGTTGTTTATTAGATAATTGCTAGAATTTGCAATTAATGCATGAACACTCCTTTAACTACTACCTCGTAGTTAATTGTTACAATCCTTTCTTCTTTAGAGTAGTAAATTAACGTAAGTTAGTTAATTTGTTTCTAGCTGTTAGTTTCTTATTCTTTAACTTGTTTCTTGTGTTATAACTGTTATTATAGTTCTTATTCTACCTAGAGTAGTAGAAGCAGCGCTAGCAGAGCAGGTATTAGGATTAGACAAGCGCTCCTGCCTTAACTTACATAATCCTATCTAATTACTAGAATATAACAGGATAGCTCTTATAGGCGTGTTTACTTCCTATTAACAATTTATTCTTAAACTATTTTTCTAATTATATAACACTAGCACTCCTATTCTTAGATTAGCTAGTGTAGGAGTTTGTTTTAGTATTAGTAATTTAATGTTGTTATATTAATCTAGGTAGATTTCTCGGTAATTACTAGCCTTGTAATTCCCCTACTTAGTGTTTATAACTAAAATATCCTAATCTTAAACTAGGCTAGTTTTAGAATTAGTTACTAGAGTTACTTTACTTCTAAGGTTTTACTTAGTAGTTAATCTAACTATGTTAGATTACCTTTTATCTCTAAGGTCTATAATATTAATAACTTAACCTAAAGTATTAAGTTCTCTATTGTAAAGGATATCTGCAATTTAAAACTCTTAATCTTAAAGTAATTAGGTTTCTTTCTTGCCTCTATAGAATTAAGATTTGTTTAAAGTAACATTTCTTATATTAATTACTTAATTAATTAATAGGACCTATAATTTTTAAGATGCTAAAGGCTTTTATAGCCTACTAAATATCTAATGTATCTACGTAGATTAATTTTAAATCTAGGTTTATTCTACCTTACTACTCTATCCTTATCAAGAGGATATGTATCCTTATTAAGAGGATATACTCTGCAGCTATAAGCGTAGATGCTACTCTAATCTAGTTGTAGATTAGCTGTCTTAAGCCTAATTTAAGCTATTTGTACTAGCTAAAGTACAACCTAGACTAGTTCTTAAGTACTTTGTTAGGTAATTAGAAGTTATAGATTGCTGTTTAGCTAAGTCTATGTAGATAAGCTACAGCGTCTAGAATCTCTAGCTAGAGCTTAGCTAGGAGATTTGCTCTAGTCCTTATTTTTATAAACTTAGTAATTAACTCTGTTTCTACCTTCTTAGCTAATCTGTTTAGTTTGTAAGTGTAAGGTAGAGGAGTAAGTATCTTAATTCCCTTCTAATCTGCCTATTCTTTATATTCTAATTAACCTCTCTATAGTGTAGTAGCTATGTTCTTATCCTTTGAGATTTAAGCAATATTAAGTTAATACTTTTATTTAACGTATTTTTTAATTAGTTTTAAATCCTTATAATCTTATCTAAGGTTTTAGATTATAGATTGTGATTAAAGAGTTTACCTAAGTATTCCTCTTTTATAATTATAGTCTACTCCTTATATATTTATCTAGTTAGTATATTAAATAGTGTTGTAGTAAAGGTTAAACGTTACATAAGTGCCGGATCAAAACACCTAGTCTATTGCAGATTATTACAGAATCTAATCCTAGAGTATAATCTCCCTCTCTAGAACACTTAGAGATTAATCTAGATACTAAAGGTATATAGATGTAATCCTTTACTGTAATAATTAAACAAGGAACCTAATTACCTCTTTTACTTATTAATTACTCTTTCTAATTCTCTTAGCTCTAATAAAAAGGTCCTATAAGATCCTACAGAAAGGTCTTAGTAATTAGTCTGTTAGTTATCTTAATAGAACTTATATTAAGTAATATTGCGCAGTATAGAGCATGTAGTCGAACTACTAGTTGCTTAGATGTCTAGCACTTATAGAACAAGCGTCTCTATAACTACCTACAAACTTAATTTAGTAAGATTACGTAATTCCTAGATTTCCTTTATATATAAGTAGGCTTTATATATATAAAGAATATAGATACTAATTAAATATAATTAATTAACTAAGTTACCTCTTACTAGCTTGTTATAGTTATAAGCCTAGCTTTTTAATGTAATAAATCTCTCTATATACTTAGAAGAGCTAGTAAGACTAAGCTTATCTGCTCTAATTATTTACTAATCTCTTTCTCTTAACTCTAAGACCTACCTATAATAGCTAAGCTTATTAGCTATAACCCGTAAGCTTTTTTAGAAATTCCAACTAGACTGTACTAACTTAAGTTACGTGCTAGCTAGCTTAATCAGTATATCTAGTTTAGTTAGCATACTAAGCTTTAAGATATATAAGAAATTATTAACTTAAATACAACTAATATTAGTAGATTATACTTTAGAGCCCCTAGGCTACCTACAATAGGCTTAACTATACCTACTCTAACTTCTTTACTAGTACTATTAGCCTAGCTATATAAAGCAAAGCTGTCTAAATCTAAGTTGTCTAAAACTAGGTCTCCTAAGCAGCTAGCACCTGCTTATTCTACCTATAGTTAACCTGTATCTACATAATTTACAGTAGAAATACCTTATATAACACCTATAGTCTATATTAGGTTATTAAGCTTTAAAATTTATTACTAGAAGCTTATAAGGTATAAAGTAGAGGTAATTTAGTAGATAGCATAGGTAGAGCTACTCTAGAAGCTCTAGAACTAAGTTAACAATATAGTGTTGCTAGTAATCCTCTTACTAGTAATAGTTAAGCTTATTTACAACAAATCTACTAGTGTTTAATTACTTATCTAAGTACTAAAAAAGGAGCTTACTTCTACTAATGTTAGCACTTAGAACAAAGTCTATACTAAATACTATTAGCTCTTTAGAGCTGCTTATAAGAGATAAGTAGCTCTTTAAAACTAGTACTATAAGTAGGTATACCTTTATATATATGCTAGGTTATATAAGCTTATAAAGGTTAAAGAGGTGCTTACTAAATGAGATTTCTTAGATACCTTAAGTTATAGAATTGCCTTAGAGTAGGCTTTAACAATACACTAAAAGATTATCTACAAAAGTATTCTAGAGCTTAATCTACTTACTTTAGAATAAGTAAGTAGGGTGTTTAGTAGTTTTATATATAAGCATACTATTAGGTTAAGTAAGAATAATTCTAGAGTATTTACTACTTTTAGAAACTAATTAGGTTTAAATAATAAAAGCTCGTCCTCTAGTAATACTAGGAGCTTTAATAGTTATCTCTGCATATATAGGAAGTTTAACATTATATATAAGTAGAAGGTAACTAAATACTTTTTTTTTTAAACAGCTGTTAAAAGGAGCTTCTTACTGAACCTATTAATAAGAGGTAATCTATTAGCTTAATAGTAATCAGTACTCTAAAATCTAGAAGGTAATTAAGCAAGCTAAATTAACATTAGCTACTTCTTTAGCTATTACAGGAATAACCTAGCTAGGCAAAGCAGAGTTTCTAGGTAACGTATAAGCTGCTCTAATTAACTCTAAGATAATAGCTGTTACTAACTTAATAGAGTTACCTAGAGTCTATAACATTATAGCTTTTAATGCTTATCTACTATGTAATATTACTATTTTAGATAAAAGAGCAGCTACCTACCTAATTAACAGCTTAGATTACCTTATCTATAGATCTTTCAGACTCTCTAACTATACTAATACAGTAGAGACTAGCACCTAAGCTTTTTCTATTACTAGATAAGGCACTTATTTATTTAAGAACACTTGTTATAGAAAGCGGAGCCTATATACTAAGAACTTAATCCTTTAGAATATTATAGTAGTAGAAAGATTCTATATTAACATTATTTCTAAAGCACGCCTTTAGAAGAAGGTAGTTTAGTACCTAGAGCTAGATAGCTCTTTATATATTAGTTATATTAATAATTTAAATAGATGTATTATATGTACTATGCTTTAACATGCTTATAACCTTACTTTCTTTAAATATAAGCTACCTTTCTACTACTTTAACTCCTCTATTCTAAATGTAGTAGTAAAAAAATCTTATAAGTTATATTCTAGAAGCTCTCTAGAGTACCTATAGTATGCTTGTATAAGACACCTAGGACTTTAAGTACTTTAAGCTCTAGTAAAAGGAGTATATAGCGTGCTTATTAATAGAACGCTGCAAAAGGACTATAAGATCTGTGCTACTACTTATACTAAGTAAGTAATTTCCTAACAAAAGTGTAAAAAGCCTGCTAGAATTAACATGTCTGTCTACGTTATTACTAGGGTGTTAAAAGGAATTAGCGTAAGTCTTTCCTGTTTAGTACTGCGCATAACTCTTGCCTAATCTAGCTTAGTTTAAGCTTGTTAAGCAGATCTCTAAAGACGCAAACAACTTAGTTGCTAGTCTAGTCTGCAACAGTGCTTTAACTAAGAAGAAGGTAGCAGCAGAGCTAGGCAATTGTTCTAATGTCTACATCCTCTATACAGACCTTACTAGCTACACTAGTCTAAAGCAAGCTGCTGTTAATACTGCGACAATTGTTAGAGAGCATAGCGTTGATTACCTTATTGCAAATAGAGCTTACCTTCTAACTATTAATGCTTTTAGCCTTGTTAGCAAATTGTAAGTATACACTCTACTAACTGTATAGACTGCCTAAAGCTAACACTATGCGTTCTAAAGAGGCGATAAAGTTAAGGAGATAAAAGAGGATTTATCTAAATTATTCTACACTAACATAGTTAGCAACATTTACCTCTTTAATCTCTTTGTTCTGCTTGTCTTAAAGGGCAATATTAAGAAAGTTATCGCTATCTCTAGCAGCTATAGTAACCTTAATTTTATTAACAAAAGCAATGTAGAGACAAGTGCTCTGTACACTGCTAGCAAAGCAGCTATAAACGTTATTATAGCTAAGTTCAGCGCGCAGTATAAGAAAGACAGCCTACTTTTCTTTAGTATAAGCCTAGGCGTTATAGACGTAGGCTACTTTAATAAACGTACGTATTCTCTCTTGCCTTCTTAACTTAAAGGTTTAAATATATAGCTAATGCATATCTTAAGTTACCCTAGAACAGATACAGGGCATGTTAGGAGTTATAGCTAAGTTTACAACTTATGCGCCTTACTTTAAGGGTCTAATGTCTGTAGAAGAAGCTATACTATATCTAAGAGCAACTTAGGAGAAGGCAAGTACTAAGAGCAGGTTTAGTAGTACATTTGTGTTGCATTTTAGAAACAAGCAGTAGGTCTAATATACTAATGTAACGTGCTGTGCTAGGGACACTTATTGTTGTAGGAAAGCTCTGTATTTAATCTCTCTATATCTTGCTAGAAATTTGTACACTTCTTTTACAAAGATAGGATGCATAATAAGACTGCTCTTGCTAGGCCTTAACTCTGTTTAGCTAAATATGCGCTTATATGCTTTTGTAAGAATTCTAATACAAAACAGCGCTTTTAAGATCTAATAGTTGTAATTCTCTTATAGCTTAGACAATATTAAGTATAATATATGCTAACTATATTATATATAAAGAATAGAGCAGTTAACAGCTTGCTAAATAACGTTATCTCTAAGGAGTAAGGTTAGTTTTCAGAGCACTAATCTATCTAGTTTCTAGAATACTAAACATTTAGTGCTAGGTATACTAATTTTTTAACTATTTACACTAAACTAGTACCTCTATCTAATTTGTTAGTAGATCTAGTACTATTTTAAATAAGTGCTAGGAAACCTCTACTATACTAGTACCTAGGCTCTAGCACCTCTCTCTCTATATCTGCTTCTACTATCCCTACTATAAGGTGTATGTTACGTTTATCTACGCGTAGGTAAACTTTAGCTAAATTATGTAAATCTAGCATAGTTAAAGCTCTAGTGTAGGTAGTTAGGGGGTAAGAGGGTGCCTGTTAAGTGCTAAGAGTAAAGAAGTTTCCTCTAGGTAGCAAGAATACTAAAGTTGCATCTAATAACTAGATAGAAGCAGAAAAGGTTAGCCTTACGTTACACTAAACGCGTTTAGTGCTCTAAGCACTAAAAAATACCTATTTAGTGTCCTAGAAACCGACCGTGTGCTATAGGGATCTTCTTAAATACAATATTACCTCTGCTCTATATACACCCCGCGCTTTATAATTATCTGTTGTTGCTAATTTAGCTAGTTAGTACAAATATCTAGAGCAGTAGGTAATTCTTACTAGTCTTAGTATATGTTACTTGTATAAGCAAGATAAAGAGTAAAGATTTAATACCTAGACTGTATTAGCTTAAGAGGTTATTGTTTTAGTTTAAGAATAACTGCTAAGAAAGATAGTATTACCTAAGATCTCTACATTGCGCGCATCTGTCCTGCTAGGCTTAGTCTATATATAAACAGCTTTAGGATTTATATTCTAGAACCTAATTCTACTAGAAGTAAGGTTAAAATATTATAGCTAAAAACAAATTAGCTCACAACAAATAGTTTTACCTAGATCTAAGCTGCATCTTTTATAAACCTAATTAGACGTTTTACTATGCTTTAAGCATATTTAATATCTTTCTAGGTATACCTATTTATGTAAGCAAAGACTAAACAACCTAGAGATTAATTAGTAAGACTTGCAGTAATTCTGTTTAATAATTTAAAGCTATATTATTTACAAAGTACTTACAGCTACTAAGATTTCTAGAAACAATAACATAATACGCTTTATCTATAGAGCAATATATCTGCTAAAAGTCTTATACTTACTAAGAGTTTTAAGTCTACTAGAACATAGTACACAGTACCTTCTAGCTTACGTAAGCATAAGTTATGCACTAAATTAAGAGAGCTAGCTTTCTAAACTCAGCTAATCTGTTAGATTAACTAGTAGTATCTAGGCACTAGCGCTTTGCAAGCACAACGGTACTTTCTACCTTCTAACAACTATAGTATAGGACAAAAAAGAGGCTAATAATTTATTAAGATAGGATAATGTATAGCAGCTATTATGTTTTAATTTAGCTCTTAACTAAAGCGCTCTGCTAATCTGTACTTCTTAGATTATCTTCTTAATATCTAATTTGTAGGACAAAAGCAAATAGAGTAATACAGTCTACGTTCTGTTTAAAGGCTACGACATTAGCCCTTACTAGGACAACAAGGGCAATTCCTATATTATAGGGAGCTATGCATAGAAAGTTGCGTAAGTTTCTAAAACAATTACTATTGCTTCTAGGCTAAGATCGTTCTAGTTACAGCATATATCTTGTAAGAGTAGACTTAGAGACAGGCACAGTACTAGGCAACTAGACAAACCTGTAGAACAGGACAAGTAGGATTATAAGTAAGCGTCCTTATAAAGTCTTTAGATTAACTCTAACTACAAAAAAAGGCTTCTAAAGGCCCTTATATCTTTAAGAAAGATAGATAGCATTACTTAGTAATTGCAGAAGGCAGTATAGGGCTTATATATATAGAGACTATTGCGCAGTTGCATAATCTGTTTAAACTATACGAGCTAAATCTATCTAATCCTATCTTAACAAATGCAAATACAATAAAGTATTATAAGTACGTAGAATATGTTTTAAACTCTATATCTGCTAATTATTTCTCTAGTCTAAGCTGTAGGCTATGCTAAACTCTTCTAAGATATAATTAGGCAGTAGTAGAGCGTAGCTCTAGCTACCTGCTCTAGACTAGAGCAGATTAACTTTCCTTTAGGACGTAAAACAGTTTTATACAATGTAACATAGGAACATAGGTTATAGCCTATGCTCTAACACTCTGTACGCGGTAATATGCAAGAGTAGTTACTCTCTAAACTTCTAGAAGAACTTATAGGCAATAGGTACTTCTACTATTACTAAACTTCTAGCTTACTACTAATAGTTACTATAGACCTACTGTTAATGCAGATAACTTTTATCTTAGTTTCCTGCTAAACTCTTTAGTGCTACTATACTTTGTCTACTAGCGCCTATTTATATCTAGAAACTACATTATTTTGCTACCCTTACAGCTAAATACACTAGCACTTGCGCTATTGTACCTTAACCTTACTAGTCTTAACAGTAACTCCCTAGGCTAAGGTAGCATTACGTTTATTAGCTAACAATAAGTTAGTACGCTCTTTACCTATAGCCTTATTTTTAACTATAACCTTACATTTTATAGAGAAGAGGCTAGCATATTACTCTTCTTATTGCAGAATTACTACGTACGCTGTAGAATTGCTATGTTGCCTACAATAAACAGTACAGCAGGTACACTAACTCTACACTTCTACTTCTATGCTATTTTGTCTGTGCCTATGCTAGCTAATATTATTGTACGTATACTAGAAGTATAGTGTACTAGGCTAATTAGGCTTTATCTATAGACTGTTAATTAGACGCATTATAAGTTTAGTGCTGCCCTAGCTAATAAATTAGAAAGGCCGCACTGCATTGCGACTGTAGCTAGAGACATTGTATCTTAGAGATTTACTAGCTTCTTAGTTAGTGCGTATGCTATAAGCAATAGAAGTAATAGCACAATAAAGGTGTACGTAACAGACTAGCATTATAAGAGTTAGGGTTAGGTTAGAGATGTTTAGAACAGAACGTTTGTTTAATACAGGACTGTGCTTCTTAAGCATAAAAAGTGCACAAGAATAATATCTAAGGAAAATAGCGTTTAACAAAGGTATATTTGTACTAGAGTCTGCTGTTAAGAGAAAAGTGTCTTCCTATAAATTAGACACGTAGAACTCTATCTAGTAGCCTAATCTAAGGGACATAATCTTTACTTACAGCAACTAAGATCCTTATATAAGAGTATAGTAACTAGCTTTGTTATCTATATAAAAAGAATAAGTAGCTAACCTCTCTATAGGCCCTAGGAATAAACTTTTACATAACAGGTTCTCTATGCCTAAAGATTAATTTAACTTCCTATAGATAACCTAAGAAGACAACTAACAAGCTGATTAAGTTTAACCTTAGTAGCTATAAGAAGCATTCTTTATCCTAAATGTTAATATCCCTCTAGCTGCTCTATAGTATTACCTCTACTTTATTTTATTAGTGCAAGAACCTAGCTGCAGTATGTAATAAGGTAGTTAACAGTGCATAAAAAGGCTAGAGCAAGAGGGCTGTAATTAGCTGTACAGGTTTAGTATTAATTAATATAGGCACAAGCGTATACTTAAGCATTTATTCAGACCTATAGTTAGTTTAAAAATTCGCTTGTATAATAATCTAGTATAAATAAAAAAGAAGATAGGTTTAATGCTTACTAAGGGCTGCAGTAGTTTCCTGCAGAGAAGAAGAGGTTGCAGGCACTGCGCAAGGGTAGCAAGGATAGCAGTAAAACGCATAATAACTATAAGAGGATAAAGAGAAGATTATTCCTAAAGTTCTTCTAGCTTAACTAGCAAACATAGTTTGCTTAATAAGAGATTATAACCTGCTTAACAAGATACATCTATTTATATACACTACAAGGCCTTTAATAAATTAGTTTATTAGCTGCATTTAAGCACAGATATCTAGACTAAGACACATAGGTTAAACGGCTACGTAATAGTTAGAAACAACCTCTATGCAGTGTATTACTGCAGCTATACTTAAAAGATTATATAGGTTGCCTAATTACTACGTAATATTAACAACCCTTGCTTATACATATCTCTCTAGTTCTAATACATGCGCTGCTATAGTATACTATTATTATTATATCTAGGCTGTCTAGTTCTATATTACTCTAGGGAACGACTATATTACAATAACTTAAGAGCACGCTTTGTTTCTAAAAACGCCTATAGGATGTTACTACGCGATTGAAGGTAGTTAAGCAGAGATAGGAAGGTGCTGTAGCGTAGATCTTACCTGCATAAACAGGAGGCCTGCACGAACCTGCCCCTAAAACGCCACCCCTAGGCGTCCCCGCACTGCTAAGAACTAACTAGACTCTCTGTATGCATACTAAGCCTTATAAAAAGCTTGCTACCGCCTTTTTAAGCTTCTTAGTACCTGCCTATATATTCTTAGCTCTTACTTCCTAACACTGCATCCTGCCTATTAGCGTCTTATCTAGCAAATAAGCGTTAAGCACAAGAGATTAGGATTCTTAGTTATAATACTTCAGATCTAGAGAATTAAAGCAATAGCTTAGACTAAAATCTAAGCATGTATAGGCCGTAAAATAAGATTAGTATACTTTAGCCAATACTTAGCTTAAGCATATAAAAGATAGCAAGATATCTAAGCTAGAACTGTACTAGAAGTAGTAATGTTAACTTAGTGCTAAAGGTCTAAGTAAGCATTAACTACAAGTTAGAATTACAGTTTCTATTAGCTCTAGAAAACAGAGAGCAACTTATTAGCTATAAGCCTAATCTCTAGTATCTTACTAAACAGCTATATAAGTAATTGTTAGCTAAGGCTTTATACTACCTCTAAGTATTATTTAAGTTTCTGTTGTTTCCTTTAGAGCTGCATAAGCAGTAAGTTTAAAAAGGCAAAGCTAGTTGAAAATGCCCTTAAATAACTAATCTAGCTGCACTTAGGTGTTTAGAACTTAGTTCTAAGTAGTAAAGTAACAACTTGCTCTACTAGCCTAATTACGCTATTTATTGCAAAGTTTATATTAATATAAGTTATTAGTTAACGCCTAGTCTGTTTTAAGACTAGTGTATAGTGTACTAGAGAATAATGCCTATAAGCTAATAGTTTCTAAGGTGTGCTAATCTACCTTTAAAATAGCGTTTAAGGTGCTTGTTAAATTTAAGTTCTGTGCACTATTTTCATTCTCTATAGCAACTATTGTCGTCTATAGCTAATTAATAGGCACATTTCACATTTTACAGACACTTAAAGTTGCACGTAGTTTAGATGTCCTTAATCTAGCAATCTTTCTAAGCGTCTAGTAGTAGATCTTAGGATAAAGAAATGCGCTAGATTAATTCTATTAGCTCTTTAAGCTTAGTTTAAAGTAGCGCTGCTAGGCAACTATGTAGGCAAGGCGTTTAAGATAACATAGTTTTTTAACTTTGCTTTAGATAGTACACTAACCTGCATTAACTATTAATTAACAAGACTTTTTAAAAACAATTTTACAAATACTACTACAACAGAAAGACGCAAGAAGTTGCTTTTAGATTATAGAAAAGATATATTAGCTATTCTAACAATCTACAGACTTAACCTTGCTCTCTTTATGCTCAGAATTTCTTGTTAAATTACATCCTACAGCAGCTTGCTGCCTTGAGTTAAATCTTCCTAAGCAGGACATGCAAGACTAAGAATCAGCGCAGCAAGAGCGTTATTTACTAAGTTAACAGGAGCCTCTAAGGTAGTAAGTAGCGAAGAGAGAGAGTTAAGTAAGAAAGTCTTAAGTAGCTTAAAGACAAAGCATAACAAATTGTTGCCCTTAAGTAAAGAAGCTAAGGTAATTGCGCTACTAGTTATATTATACAAATCTAGACCTGCAAAAGAATTAATTATGCTAGTGTTGCTACTAATGCTGTTTATAATATTTTAGTTGCTATAGTCTTTTGTTTAAGCATAGATAGAGGAAGTAGGGGCAATTTACCTTCTAAGTTTAGGATTTTTTAATACCTAGCCAACAATATCTAGGTTTAACAAGACAAGGCCGTAATTGCTTTACTTGCGATACTAATTGTTTAGAAAAGCCTTATAGCCTCTGCAGTACTTAAGATTGCCCTTTAAATCTTTGTAAACAGTAAAGAAGCTCTTAAAAACCTCTTAAGTAAGAATTCCATTAGGGTGCTTCTTAGTGTAGTTAGATAGAAGACAACTAAGGAAGAGGTAGCTAGCGTTACAGCTAATTATACTAGTAACAGGCCTATAGTAGAAGTTAGAGTTGCTAGACATACTAAATTTCCAGCGACAGGCAGCCTGTTTAGCTAATAAGTCTATAGATAAGATTCTATTCATGTCGGCTTAATTGCAGATGTCCTAAAAAAGGGTTATATTTATTAACTATGCATTGCTAGTAACATAGAGGTTATCTTGTGTAAGAGAAGAGTTAGACTTAATCTAATTGTAGGAACCCTAAAGACTGTAAAGATTGCCTGTAGACGTGTAAGCATAGTATGCCTTAGTAAATTACAAAATACAACAGCTATACCTAGAAGCCTACTAACGTTCCCTAGGATATTATCTAAGCTATTACTAGCGACAGTGCCCCTAATAGAGAACCTAGGGTCTAGAGAAAGCAGATTGCTAGTCTAAACTGTGCCTATAATGCTAAGGATAAGGGCTAAGTTAATGCTTATACCTAACACTTGTAATAATTGTAAGCATTATAGTAAGTTTTTACAGATTTAACTCTGCACAAACCTTAGTAGATAGCTATAACCACCTCTCTAAAGCTGGTAATGCTGTTGTGTAAGATGTAGTTATAGTTTACAAGTGCGTTTAACTCTAGACAGGGTCTGCGTTGATTATTCTCGCTAGGTGCCTAGAAGATGTGTTTGCTATTAATGTCAATTAGCTTGCTAGGGTCGATAGCAAAGCCGTTCTCCTTGCGGTATGTTTTAAGCATTTGCGTAGCATTACTAAATCGCTCTAGCGTAAGATTCACGAGGCTATAAGCAGCAAAGGCAGGAAATGCGTTAATGCTAGGGCTTAAGCATAGGACAGAAAGTGCAATCCAAAATATCATGATTTTACTGTCTCTAAGAAATTAGGAAGAAGGTTAAAAAAGTTTAAGGATAAGGCGTGCTAATATATCACTTAGGAACAATTAAATATGCAACAAACAAACAAACAGGAGAAATAGAACTTGCATAGTCAACAAACAAATCTTAAACACAGAACCTTAAGGGGCTACGTATGCAGCAACCATACATAGTAAAGCAAATAACAGGTAGCATAGGTGATTTACTAAACCAGTCAACAATACGTCTTATCAAGCCTTATAACCAGCAAGAGGGCCACAAAGCCGCAATGAACACCTATAGGTTGCATCTCATCCCTGGCAGAAAAAGAACATGTGCTGATCTTTTAGACAATTAACTAGTCATTCAACCCAGCACTGAGCTAGGTGCAGTCTTAGAATCACAAGGACTGGAAAGTATTGCCGAAGTACCCACAGTGCGTACCGTGCCGCCCCACACTTTCGGCCCGCCTTTCGCTCAAAACGGGAGCCAGAACGTGCTCCGCAACACGCTCCACGTCCAGAACTGAAGATTCTAGCCCGTTGTTAGTGCGGCACTAGCTGTTATCCTTTTTACATGGTATGATCAAAAGCCGGATAGCACAAGAGGTAGGATATTTGTCACATCAATCTTGGGCACCTTTTGTTTCTCAAACTGGAGGCCCGCACTGAGCCTCTGCAATCAGGCGCTAGAGGCCTATGTAAATTCTGATAGCAAGTTCAGGAAAAGCAATGCGAACACGATGCGCCCTCTAGGTACCATGAATCAACACAAGCGGTCTTGTCAAGTACAAAATGGCATTTGGGTTTACTAAGTGTTCTGTTTACTTAACAAAGAGAGCTGTTTGCTTGACCCCCAGCTCCACACATGTTTTGTTCCCATTTTGGCATTGCCTACAAGTCGAGTACCCGGCTGACTGCCGTGCATTGGTTCCAGTGTCGAGTCCTTTCTCTTGATGAGATTCGACTGATGATTTTGATATGATCAATTCGACAGCCTGTGCTCCGAATGCAGATCGAATCTGGCTGTAGCTTGGACGTTACCGGTGTCCATAGGCACTAATGGGACAAAGTCACCGTCGTCTCCTGTCTTAGGCTTAACTGAAATGTTGACTGCCTTATTAAAGCCGGCCGAGCTGGTCCTGATACCCCCAGAGAATTTTGAGGAAATATCTGAGTTTCCTTGGCCGGAGTGGAAAGTCAACTTTATCTTAGGCCACATCCTAGAAATTAACAACCGGTGTGCAGGCATACATCCACAGATGATGGAAACATCTATTTCGAGTAAGCTCCAGTATCCAGCTTCAAAGTAATCCCATGTGATGTTCGTTGACTTGGCAAAGTGGGCGAGAGTGTATAAGCGCAGGGATGAGATGATTATCACAATGATTCCCACCGAGAACATGGCTATGACCATTACTTTCCTTTTGAGGTTCATGTTCAAGCCGGCTAGATGCTTCAGCGGCAGGATCATTACAAGCGCATCCAAAACAATGTTGATGCCGGCAGCAATCCAACCCTGGAGGTGAATGTCGTTGCACTTTCCCTGATGTAGGCCGTCCCATTGATACCAGGCGTGACTGACCGGTGTACATTGGAAGGTTGTCGCGAAGAAGAAAGCGACTGTGTAGGCCATTGATAGGCCCATCACACCGTAGATGAGGCGCCGAAAATCTTTATTTGGGAATACGCGGAGGTAGAAGCAGAGGATCGAGATCTTCGAAACGCCCAGCGAAAGGACGTAAAAGATTTCTCCAGCGAAGTAAAAGTGAAGTACGTTTGTGATCTGTCGGTCTCTCAATGTCCACATGTCGCGCCCCAATCCATTGTCAGCCACTGCTTGCATATCAGTAACTTTCGACCTGTTTAGTAAGTGTGTGTGTGTAAACTTACGGAACACCGAGAACACAGCTGGAGGGATTGCAAGCAATACTACCACAGCCATAGTAGCGTCGTCCCATGACATTTGTCGTCCATCTGTCGGCAGACTGGCACCTAGTCTCAAGAAAAATGCAAGTATCGCAATTGCAGCCCCAGAGATGCCTATCACGATAAAACTTTTGCCTCTATCGCGAACAGGAACACCACAGGCATTACTGGAAATGTTCTTGGTTTCTACATTGTTGACAAGTCAGTATCGGAATTCCACAAATGCATGCTTTGGTATTGACTTACGGAGTAACTCGTAGGCAGTGCAAGTCTTGATAGAACACGCGCCCACAGCCTCATTCAAGGCAGCATTCGTGCACATACACTCAGAGGTCAGGTCGGTGGCGCAGGTTGACTTAGGAATTTCCAGTTTGAAGCATGCCAGCTGTGGAGATGGGGTTAGACGGAAAGTCCTGAATCCGGGACAAGTGAGGAATAGCTTACGGAACAGCCGGGCATTTCTTTTGCTAGAGCTAGGAAATTTTCTTGGGCTCTAACAGACAAGAGCAATGCGGCCAACGAGATCAGTGTATTCAGTAACATCATAATGATATTATGTTGGCGTTGTTCTTGTCGGCGATGCGGAGAGAGAAGATCGAGGTGGAAAGAGGGGATTGAACTGATACAGGTTCCTGCATAACTACAAGACAGACTCCCTGTACTCTGTTGAATGATGTTAGTATGTGCCAAACTTCAATGAGAAGACGTGACCATGGACTACGCACGTACATACCGATTAATGCCCGCGCACCCAGCTAGTGGAAAAGCAGACAAGGGGCATTCGGCGACAGTATTCGTAACGTCCTCCATGCGGGGATTGAAGGATCATTTCCAGCAGGCTGGAGGCTTAAACAGGCTTGGAGCGGTCAAGGTAAAAGACCCGACACGTATATCGTACCCTGGTGAGTAGGCTCGGCACACGCACACAGTCGGCGACCATGAAGAGGAGCAAGTATCTTGTGGGCAGAGACCGACAAAGCCAGCAACCACGTGTCTCTCTATTTTGAAGACTTGGATAAAAAATGAGTTTATGGATCTCTGTATTGGTCTCGAAGTCGGCTCGAATCAGCTTGTAGCTAACAATCTCTCCTTTTGTGTCCTCTACTCACGATAACAGCAATGCGTGGGTGGTCGGTCCGAAGCGAGACGATCATCCTTCAACAGGTGTAACGCGTTTCAGAAGAGCGAGGATAGTAACCCTCAAGATCGTCTTTCCGGATTTGGTCAGAGGAAAGCGGATCAGCGGCCCAAAAAGAGGCGACGTACAGTCCCCCGATATATGCACCGCGGCGATCTTAATCATTGAAACAACCCAACGAGCCAGCTCGGGATGCTACTATCTCTATATGGTCTCAATGTTTGCATATAACTTACCTGTACTCATGTGCTTTGGCTGCAATATCTCACCTGGTCAGTCACTCTTTTGTCTATCTGTAATACCAACGCTCTTTTTCCTAGGTCATTATCTAATCTTTGCTCTTGCGAACACACAACATGAAGCATCTCGCCATCCTTGCGCTTCTCGCCCCCCTTGCTTGGGCGCGGTACATGTATGATCCCTGTGCCCAGTTTTGGTTTTTGGTATGCAGAGTTACTAACATCCGTCGAAGCGATGGAGCTGAGCACACACCCTTCCACGGTGTGAATGTGAAGCGGGCCTTCGATAATTCTACAACAACCACCACTCTGGAAGAATATGAATACGTGATCGTCGGTTCTGGCCCTGGTGGTGCTCCTCTCGCTGCTAGACTGGCTATTGCTGGCCACAAAGTTCTGTTGCTTGAAGCTGGTGACGACGAGACAAACAGTACCGAGTACAACGTGCCTGCTCTTCATGCTGTCGCTTCTGAGTACGAGCCTATGCGATGGGACTTTTTCGTCAAACACTTCGACACTGACGAGGAGATTAAAAAGGATTCTAAAGTGACCTACAAATTGGCTGATGGGTCTCGCTACACCGGTGCCAATCCGCCTGCAGGAGCATCCCCGCTTGGTATCCTTTACCCTCGTGTTGGTTCTCTTGGTGGTTGCTCCTCCCACAATGCCCTGATCACGACGTATCCTTTCAAGAGTGATTGGAAGTATATTCAGAATATTACTGGCATGGACTCTTGGGCTCCCGACAACATGCGAAAGTATTACGAGCGTCTGGAAAAGTCTCGCTACCTGCCCAACAGTATCGCTGGACACGGCTTCAGCGGCTGGCTTGAGACCTCTTTGACAGAGTTGACTTTAATTGTGCAAGACTTCAAGGTCCTGTCGCTAGTTCTCGCTGCTGCCACTGGTATGGGCCAGAGCCTGCTCTCCTCGCTTCTCACTACAGTCAGTGGCCTCGCTCAAGTTTTGCTCCGCGATATCAACCCTCCGGGCGCATCTAGAGACTCAGAAGAGGGTCTGTGGCAGGTGCCGCTGGCTATGAAGATCCCGGAGTACAAGCGGGCAGGCCCCGTCGACCTACTCAACGAAGTCGTTAACGCTAAGAACGATGATGGAAGCCGAAAGTACCATCTTAACGTCCAGCTCAATACTCTGGTCACCACTGTTAAATTGGAGAAGGACGCAAAAGGCTTGCCAAAAGCCACAGGCGTTAACTTCTTGACCGGCAGGTCATTGTACGGCGCTGATCCTCGCCGCCAGTCTGGAGCTGCCAAGGGACAGGGTAACAAAGGCTCTGTAACGGCTACTCGTGAAGTCATTTTGTCTGCTGGTGCTTTCAACACTCCCCAAATACTCAAGCTCTCTGGTGTCGGACCTAAAGATGAGCTCGAGAAGTTTGGCATAGAGGTTGTTAAGGAGCTTCCAGGTGTCGGTACCAACCTTCAAGACCGCTATGAGATTCCAGTCGTGGGTCAAGCTCCATCCAAGCCTGCCTTACTTAAAGATTGCACGTTTCTCGAAGGAACCGACCCGTGTCTGGAGAAGTGGGAAAGCTTACCCGTACAAAAGGGCTCTTATGCGACCAACGGCGTTGCTCTCGCTATCACCAAGAAAGCAAGCAACTCTGTTCATGGCAACGCAGACCTCTTTGTCGCTGGCTGGCCCGCCTATTTCAACGGTTATTACCCTGATTATTTCAAAAATGCTACAGACGGTGGCAACCATTGGACTTGGCTTACCCTCAAAGCCGAGTCTCGCAACAACGCCGGATCAATCACTCTGCGAAGTGCTGACCCACAAGATGTTCCTGAAATTCGCAAGCGCAACTTCGCTGTTGGTGGTGACGAGGATCTTGACGCGTTGGTTGAGGGAATGAAGTATAGCCGCCAGGCTTTTGCAGATCTGATTCCTCTTGACGGCAGCTTTACCGAAGTCTGGCCTGGAGAGCATGTCATGACTGACGAACAGTTGAAGGAGTTCGCTAGGTACGAGGCTTGGGGCCACCACGCGTCTTGCACCTGCCCAATTGGCGCAGATGATGATGAAAACGCTGTGCTAGATGGCGACTTCAAGGTTCGCGGCATCGAGGGCCTTCGAGTTGTTGATGCCTCTTCTTTTCCTAAGATCCCAGGGACCTACACTGCTCTGCCTATCTACATGATTTCGGAAAAGGCAGCAGACGTTATCTTGGCTTCTTCTACCTAACAAATCCAAAGTGGAAAAATAATGCATGGTCAACTACATACCAGTAGATGAGGGGGCATGTTCTCGATGTAATAATTCCTTCAATGAAACCTGATCTAGCTACATCCTTATGTGAAAGTAGCCCCTCTCATTCCCTGCGCCATGCAGAATGATTTTGCGCATCTTGTGTCCTTACGAAAGCTGTGCATTCACTGCACGTATTGGCTCCCCGCTGTTCCTAAGCTCTTTGGCGACTGAAGCGTGCAGTGGTGTCTCCCAGCGGAACAGTGAACGGTAATGAGTCCTCACATAGCTCGTGTGTCAGCACATAGAAGCCTGTAAGCGCGGAGACGAAACCGAACGCACCAGCTGCCCTAGTCAGGCCATCCCCAGTGGAATTTGCCCCCTTAGCCATGGCAAAGTTTGCCGCACAGTTCGAGATATAGGAGAGCTCCAGCGCACCGTATATAACGATGTTAGCGATGTTTCTACAGCTCAATGGTCAGTTGCCATACAGTCGAGCTCCAAAGCCTGGTAATGGGCGGACTCACGTGGAAATAGAAGCCACGAAGAAACACATATTAAATACGGACCATACTGTGGTAGACTTAGCGGGGCGATGAAGTCAATCATTTTGTCGTGAAAATCGCAGAAGACTCACCTCCGAGATATAAACCGAACGCATTGTAGTACTCTGAAGTCTTTCCTCCATAACTGTCGATGATACCCATCCTGGGCATAAGAAGGACACCATAACCACCATAGTAAAACGCTGTTTTCTTATGTTAGCTACCATGAAACTACTTTGAGTGCAAGGAGGAAAAAGACTCGCCGAAGGCTGCCAGTACTGTATACGCGAATGTATTTCCCCTGACCATCTCCCATTGCGCACTTATAAGAAGTCCAATGCCCGCCAGGAAACACAGGTTCGCGATGAACACGCCCTGGTTTGACACGCCACCAACGCCCATCATGGATAGCGAAAGCGTCATAAGCGTGGTAGCAAAGCTGCCGAAACCCAAGGGGCCCTATGCAGATACTGTGTCAGTAGTTTTGGTCAAGGATTTGGAAAGGATAGCTCACAGGGTTTGCGAAGCACAATCGCGGCTGAAGGCTTGTGTTCACCTTCAGACACCCTTTCCGCTGGGTCTGGATGCTCGGCGCCGACCCATCAGAGAAAGACAGGGCATTCATTGCATTCGGCAACATCAGTATGTTCTGCCATGTAGTGTGGTCAGAACTCTGTTGCGTCACACTGCTTTGTACTTCTGTTATTTCAATTGCAGCTTTCGCTAAGTTTGCGCTAGACTAGTTTTGAAAAAGGGCGTATCAAGAAAGCTCGGAAGTAATTCACGTGTCGTTGCTAAACTTGATTCGGAAGAGGGCGTGAACAAGACGCGTATGGATCGCACGCCTTTCGTCCCAGATCGATTCAAACAGACAAACACCCAATCAACGTTTGGATTGAATAATGCGAGAACGCAAATTTTGCGTTGAGTTTGCGTTTTAGTCAAGATGTATACTGATTCATCAAAAAAAGAAACCTCCGAGTGTCTAACACTTTTCGCATTGGTACGAATGACCTGCAGGTTTTGATGGCTCCATTTCGATGTTGGATGCATGACGTAAAATTTGCGCGGAGCAGCATGCCAGATAACTCGATTCACATATAAATCTAAAAATTGGGCAGCCCAACAGCGCATACTCTATATCCCACTTCATTCAAGCTTACACAGCTCAACCACAACATCAAAAATCATTCAAAAAATGCCTGTCGACGAAGTCAAGGCCAACGGATGGACTGCTGTTCCGATCAGTGCGTTGGAAATCTTCAGAGCTCGCGGAAAACTCAGTCCTCCCGCTCCGACCACAGTCCAAGATGTGTATTTCCCATCGGACGACCCTCTTGTAGCAGAGGCTCAACAGTTCGCGAAGACCAGACTCTCTCCTGAAGCCTACAATCACTCAATGAGGGTATTCTACTGGGGTATGTTGCAGCTGAGAAGACAGACGCGTCATACGTTCATCAGTACTGACCACCACTTTAGGCAACGTCATCGCGAAGCACCTTCTCCCCGAACATGCCATGAGCCTTTCTCCTGTAACATGGGCTCTGACCTGTTTGCTTCATGATATCGGAACTGCAGAAGCATACTTTACTTCTACCCGGATGTCATTCGACATTTACGGTGGAATAAAGGCCATGGAAGTTTTGAAGGTTCTTGGGTCTACCCACGATCAGGCTGAGGCTGTTGCTGAGGCTATCATCCGCCATGAAGACATGGGTGTTGATGGAACCATTACATTCATGGGCCAGTTGATCCAGCTCGCTACACTGTACGATAACGTCGGTAAATATGAGGGCTTCCAGGAGTTTGGAGAGCTGGTTCACGAAAACACTCGTGATGAAGTCAACAAAGCGTTTCCTCGTCTCCGCTGGTGTACCTGGTTCGCTGAAGCAGTTCGAAGGGAGGAAGATCTGAAGCCCTGGTGCCACACTACTCACATTCCTCGGTTCGACAAGCAAATGAAGGCAAACACACTGCAGAGAAAATGGGAGTAGCTGGGAAGTCCCTTTCGTAGCATTATCTCAAATTTCCCTACAGCCACCGAGTAGCAGGATTATAGGTGCATTTTAGGCTACTAACTCTTACTCTAGATAGTATGTTATGAATCTAGGCATGACTACTTTAAGCTATATCACGTACAAAGTCGTTGCGTCGAGACAGTTCCAAGATGCGCATTATGCGATAATTGGTTTACGACCTTACTGATTCCTATTCAGCTAGTAACAGAACCAGAACTTTCATGGTCAATCTCAAAGCTTTACATAGTGCACTGAAGTGCTTGGTCTCCATGTGCATAAATCATAGAGTCTGTAGATCTACCAGACACAAAGCTACCACCACCATGTGAGTTAGCAAGATCGTATCTTGGAAACATTGAGAAGTTTTGGGTGAACAGCACTCGAAATAACGAGGCTACTGGTGATGATGATTTGTCCATTGTATTTGAAAGGCTATCAGTGCTCGGGATTCTAGGCATTACAACGCCTCACCACCAACACCCCGCCAGCCACTAAGCACAGTTCTTTCCCATGTCACCGGCTTATAGAATCAACTTTGAGGCTCCCTTGTTATAAAATGTATCCATGACTGGACCTGCAGTAGCATTCAGGCAGACCTTACACAATCGCTCAAACAACAAGCTTTGCCATCACCACGCGAGCTATTCATTAATGAACCAAAACAAAAAATTTGAAGGCAGCCAAAGTTTAGCCACTGCAACGGGACAGTATTTTGGTCCTCATTGCACACGTCTACATTAGTGCCAGGTTTGCTATGATTACCGTCCCTGTACAATAGCCGACCAGACGGGTGACGTGACAGAAGATGAACGGGCGTCTCCTTGAAATCAGTTTGCTCATTTAGTGCTATCGCTCATCACAATAGCAGCAGAACCGCTTCCAATGTTTTAATGGTTCTGTGGTGGGTAGTGGAAATGGCTGAAAACCGAAAAAACGGAAGAGAGAGATGGGACTCGCTGGTAACAACTTGTAAATAAATCGAGACTCTTGAATATGAGTTGTACTTGTTCTTCATTTGGGTTGTTCGACTGGCGTAGCCTTTATAAATTCTGCCCATACGCTTGCAGATCTAACATACTGTTGATCATGATTTCTTAAATTCCTTCAAATCCTTGACTGGTGTTGCAGCTGAAGAAAGATGCAGGCTTGCCTGCCAGGCTCTAACATCTTGAATCTTATCAGGTTCATTCGCAACCAACATTCGATGCTTATCTTGCTTTGCATGCAGCTGTGGATTGTTGTAAAGGTCTTGAACGACCGTACTCTCTCGTGCTGCTGCGCCTCCAGTAGCTGCCTGTGCAATAAGATGTACAGAGAGTCTCGCACGAGTTGGTGAAGAAGGATGGATGTACTGGTTGAAAAAATCCAGCATATCGTTCTTCGCAAGCAGTTTAATGTTTACAATGTCGCGATCCGCTGTTGGTGCATGGTTGACGGAGTTAGTTGATGCACATGAACACGGAGTAGAATTACAGGTTACGTAGATCAAACGGCAATCGAGGATGAGAACATACCTTGCTCAAAGTCAAACATTTCGCTCGTAATATGAGTCCAGATTTGTGAGGTTTCTTGGTCCAGGTTCTTCGGTTTCTCCAAGCGTTTGTTGATCAATCCAATCTTATGTTCCTCGAATGCATTGTCGGTCATTATACGCAAACTGTGCTCAAGGTTCACCAAGAAAGCATCACATCGCTCTTCTAGGAACTTGCAGTCCCTTTCACTCTGCAAAATGATGTTCCATGTGCCGAGCGTTACATAGACGCTCGCGTCTGAACTGACGATATAACCAAGTTGCTCTTTTGTGCGCAAAGTCTCAAAGCACGGCCCTTTCGCAATGTGGGCGAATAGTAGCAGCTTGGCGCGTTGGGAACGATTCGAGACGGATCCGACTGAGATAATATACTGGAGACAATGATTGACGTTGTCGGAATTCTCCAGTACGCGTTCGTATAGGTACTTCGCTCCGCTTGGTAGGGCCACTACGCGGCGAGATGGCCATTGGTTTTCTGGCAATTGACGTGGGCGGAGTATTGAGCCCACGACTTGTGCAATTCCTAGCGCATCCCTCTCACAAAAGTTGCCATGGACAAGGATCTCAATGTGCATCTGTCGCAATAGCTGAGATTTGAACAAACGAATATCCTCCACTGTCACTTCTGGAAGCTCCCCGAGGATTTGAAAGGGAGCCCAAGCTCTTTCTCTCATCAACATGCGGGAGAAGGCGCTGATTTGTCGCGATGGATCTCTGTAGTCGAAGTTTTTGTAAGCTCTCATTGCCTTTTCTTTGGCCACGTTGAAGCGCTCTTGTTTGACTTCCAAATCTCTTACTGCCAATAACACTTTCTTCAAAAGCACCAACATCTTGTCGTTGAAACCGTTCAACTCTAGGATAAACCCTTGTGTGCTTTCGACCAGACCATAGCTCAGCCCAGCTATTTCCGCGTCGTAAGCGTATTCAGCCAAGTTATCTTCGACCAGATCAACGTATAAGCGGGTCATGACGCCATTCATTGGAGTGAGAGATGCGACGGGAGACCGAAAAAGAAGCTTAATGTTGGCTTTGGGCACCCAAAACCGGTCGTCCTTTTTGAACCAAACACGCACGTTTTCGTTGTGGAGAAGTAATGTAGGGTGTTGACCTTGTTTCAAAACAGCCATTCGTTCTACGTCTGTTCGTTGCGGAACAAATTCGTTCACAGCTGGTAAGTGGAGCTTCGAGGGCCTCTCCGTGGTTGGGGCATTAGCGGCTGCACAGAGGTGCTGTATGAAATCATGGAGAATCTTTTCAAGCTTGTACTCAGTTCCATACCATTTTTCTTTTGCATCCCAACCTCCCGGATGCTGCTGATCAACGACGAAGAATCGAAAATTGTCAGGACGTAGATAGGATAGTCCGCGCTCGATGTTTTCCGGATCGAACTTGCGAATGAGAGACGGGCTGAGTAGATACTGGCGTGGGATAGACTTCTGCATGATCTGAGCTAGATTGCTCACAGTTCGGTAGGGAGGACTTTTCTGCCTGAACTTGAACTCAACCTCAGCCAGGCGGCTCATCTCGTCTGAAATCCAGGCAGCTGGTGGGTTTTCCTTCAGCATGGCAATGTACTGGAAGACAGTTATTAAGACCTTCTGGTATTGCTGCATTCCCTTTTCAGTGAGCCGAAAGTCGACACAAAAGATTGTTGTGCTGGCCTGAGCAGAAGTCTCGACCAACAGAGAGTCCGCAAGGCCCAGCAACTTCAGATAGGCAAGAACACTGCCAGGACCCTCGTGACCAATCAGATGTCTCAGATAACGGCTGGGATGGGAGAGGTACAGTTCTTCTTCATCCGGATATGTGAACTCAAGACTCAACAGCCTTTGCTCCATCACCGGTTTCGCAAAGATCTGAGTCATCAGTGCCGGTTGATCTAAAACTGGTATACCGTCCCATCTCAAACGAGGCTGGCTTTTGTTCGGGACGTCAGAAAAGAGCTCTTGAACCCAGCTCTCTAACCTCTGCAGTGATTCTTTGCCTAGAACGACGAGCTTCATACGGTCTGCTGAATAATGAGTCTCGTAAAACTCGATGAAGCGCCTCCGCACATCGATGCCTCGCAACAACGGCTCCTCATGTAAACACTGATAATTGCCGGCAGCGAATCTGCGAATGGGATGATTCTTATTTGAAGTGCTGCGGCTCAGTTGTACCAAGCGCCATGCATCGCTCTGAACATTTTTCTTATACTCTGAATCTACAGCACGGAGCTCGCGATCCAGAGAGTCACGGAGGAAAAGTGGCTGAATGAAGAATTGCGAGAAACGATCGAGAGCGCCATAGAGAGGAGCACTCTCTTTTGTGACTGACACACTACGTCGATTCGCTTCTGTGAATGGAGACAGGCCATTAGATGTTGAAGTCGCAGATAGCTCGAAGTAGAAATTGGTCGATGTCGAGGCCGTGTAGGCATTGGAGATACCACCGTACTTGTTTAGATATGTGCTGTATTCGTTCTCTCCTGGGTACTATGCAGACCAATGTCAGTAAATGGTCCGCTAATATCACAACTTTTTTTCAAGATTTTTGTATTTGGGTCACTAACCTTTTTAGTACCAATGAAACAACAATGTTCTACCGCATGCGCGGTCCCCGGCAGGTCATCAGGATCGCTGAAGCTACCGACGTTGACATCCATCGCAGCAGCAGCTTTGTCGGTTTTGGATCATGGACCAAAAGGGCCTCCAATCGATTAGGCAACTGGATCACCCGATAAGTGCGGTCGTCCGCCAGCGGCTTCTCCATTGCGTCTAAGATGGTCTTGATAGAGCCAGAACGAAGCGCTTTCTCCATAAACTTGTCTCGTCTTTGTAACATAGGTTTTCTCGGACACCTCTCTTGTGATAAAGTAAGATAGCAAGCCAAGTGCTGCGACTAGAAGCTGGAAACCCTGCAAATATTCTCCATGCTAGAGAAGGGACGGAGAAGCGATGATAAGGACAACGATGGCATCAAAGGTCTCAATCAACCTCGAAAACTTAACAGCTCTGTCAACGATAACAGCATCTGAAGCTCACAGCGAGACGAAGATCAAAGCGATGGGAAAGAATGGATTGCAATTGGTATACTTATGATGTACAGCTTGAAATGCAATATGGCGACACGAAAGAACTAGCTTATATTGAAATTTCTCGTTGCAATCCACAAATCGATGGCGAATCTCTTTCGAAAATTGCCCCTCAATTTGTTCAAGAGTTCCTAGTTCAGCATCGAATGAGAGACGAGTGCACATGGAACTCATCCAGATAACGTAGGTGTTTTCTGGCGTCCAAGGTCCGGTGGGGCAACCACGTTAGACTCAATTTAGAAGGTGCGGGCCTACATCAAAAATAGGGCTAGATGCTAGATGTTGGGGGCAGATACGCACCCCTGACTGAGAATTGTCCCGCTTCTTAATCGGCTGACAGCGCTCTCTTGGCGCGTGATATGCAATGCATGTGAAACACTTAGAAGCAACGTCGGGATTTGAAAACAATCTAGTGCAGCCCATGCGTGCATGGTTGTACGGAACCGGGGTACTCGACGCACATCCCGCTGTCAGTCTTGCTGACGAGCTCGCTTTGGGTCGAATGTGCCTTTTTCCTGTCTGATTACCTTCTCAGCAGTGGCATAGACATTGTTCTCGTACGTCAATCAATCAACACTGATGTCCCCCATCGAAGAGTCTCCCATACATCGAATTCGCGATTACTCACCAGTCGAGCCGCACACATTGTCAGGCAAAAAGCCCGGTTCTGTGGTGGGAAATGAGAATGGAAAGGCCGTCGAACAATCATTGGGAACCTCCATCAAAGAGAGCGACCCAGATGTCGTCCTCGTTGACTATGAGGAGAACGATCCGGAAAACCCTTTGAATTGGTCGCCAATGCAAAAATGGCTGATTGTGTTCGCTATCTCCTGGATGGGTTTCGTAAGGTGAGCGACTCTGTTTCCTTCGACCGTCCATGTAGCCATCGTTGACCGACCCAATCAGTGTCTTCTCCACAATGACAATCACACCCACAGCGCCGCAGATCTTAGAAGAGTTCCGTTCGCACAGTGCACTCGACCGAACCTTGCTGGTCACAATCTGGGAGCTTGGAGAAGGGATTGGCCCCTTCTTCATTGCGCCGCTCTCCGAAAGATTTGGCCGGCTTCCTGTCTTTCACATTGGCAACTTCTTCGCGCTCTGTTGCTTGATTGCCTGTGCCTTGAGCGTGAATATTCCCATGGTCATTGCTTTCCGTTTCTTGACAGGCTGCTCCCTGTCCATTCTCACACTGGGGCCCGCTATCGTTGGAGATCTGTTCCAGATGGAACAGACCGGCCTGTCCATGACACTGGTCATGGGACTCCAGATGATAGCGGATTTCATCTCACCTGTCGCAGGAGCGTATATAGCACAAGAATTAGGTTGGCGATGGTCAGTTTGGCTGGCAGCTATCGTGCTCGGATTCTTCAGCCTTTTCTTATCGGCTGTGCTTCGGGAGACATATGCAGTCGTCATTCTGAGGCGTAAAGCAGAAAGATTGCAAAAGGAAAGGACAGACGAGAAGAAGTACCGTTCCAAACATCAGGCCCGTGTCGATGCATCCACCATTGTCGGAAGCGTTTTAAAGCCGATATACATCCTGATTTAGTCTCCTATTCTCCTGCTGACGACGAGCTACATGACAATCAAATATGCTTTGCTCGGCTTGGTCATTGCCACGCTCACGGAAACTATGGAATCGACGTATCCCACCGTCTTCTCCCGCGGCTCCATTGGGCTAACTTTCTTGAGTCTGGCCGTTGGTAACACCTTGGCTCTCATATTCTACAGTCTCACTTCCGATCGCTACATCAATCATCAGCGGAAAAAGAAGGGAAACGCATTCAAGCCAGAGTCTCGACTGGTGCATCTGCTTCTCGCTACGATTATTCTTCCTCTGGGCTTCCTCATCTACGGATGGGCATTGGCGTTTCGCGTTCAATACATCGTACCGCTCATCGGAACCTGTGTTGTGGGGTTCAGTACAACACTCTCCACGATACCGGTCGAAACATACGTGGTGGATGTGTACAAAATCCATGCGGCATCTGCTATAGCTGCTGGTGTAATATTCCGAGCAACTACTGGGGCATTTTTGCCATTGATTGGGCCTCCTTTATATGACAGTATTGGACTAGGCTGGGGAAACACTGTTCTAGCCTTGATAGTAGCCGCTTTCATACCACCATTGGGTCTACTGATGAGATACGGAGATTGGTTTCGCAACAGAGAACGGCTGAGATCCTCGGAACGATAGATCGATGGCCTTTTGCATGGGCCTCTTGCAAACAAAGCGTTGCAAATTGATCGATATTACTTGCTTCGTTGGAAGAGGATATGTTAGCAGTCAACCCAGCCGCAAAGGAACATTTTTGGCAACTCGTACAGTCTCTACATCAACTACACCTTATACAATAACGGGACCAACCTGAAATATGGGTTCAGACACATGAGGAGTAAGGAGGCAATCAAGTAGTCATCCTTCGAATGAATTCACCTCAATATCCTTAGTCAGTACACGGGTTAGTAGCGGGATAGTGCAATGAGTCAGTATAAGGAAGAAGCTAGGGACTTAAATTTAATTGCTTGTCTGATAACAAGTTCCTCTTTATGGTGCAGGTTCTTCAAATCATATGGCCGGTGCTGAATCAAAGCGCTTGAGAGTTCGATCATTCAGTCAAAATAGATGAACACTCTAGCTTCAATACTCTCCCGTAGCTGCTTGTGGTCTGTTTTCGTAGGGTCTTGGAAAGCTGGATGTGGGACTCCTACATTGTTATATTAAAATAGAAACAATCTAGAACATACAAGGAGCTTACCTGCTTGGTTCTCCGCTTCAGAATCAGCTTGTACAAAAGCAATTACCTCGTCGACTTGCAATCCGTGCCAGTAATACCACTCGTGCGTGTCGTCGAAGTATACTCGCGTATTCTCGTTGGCGTAATTATGAGTAACAATGTCCATCGTAGTGGTCTGAGAGGCGTAGTCTACTGAGCGGCGATCGCAAAGCGTGAGAGGAAAGTCGTATACCGGCCCTCTTACTGGCTTCCATAGGCTGAGAAAATTAAGAGTAAGCTTGCAGACACATAGTCTCGGGAGTCTGGGCTGTTGTTACTTTACGACAACGAATCTTGAATAATCCTTAGGCTGGATGTTGAACTGTTTGATACCGCATTTCACAGCCGAAGAGGCCGTCATATCTCAAATCGATCAGCGTCCGAAATTTGGAAAGTTCACAAGATCAGGTACATAAATGAAAGAACGTACCGATATGCATGTAGTCACTTGGCTGATTTGTGTTAAGGTGGTGTCGTTCAATTTTCTCAGATAGCCAACGGGGGTGACGTTTGCGAACCTAACCCTTGTCAATCAGCATTCTGAGGCATTGGATGTTCGTGCGTTTGCTTACTGCGTGCTCTAGGATCTCTATTCGTGCAGAATCTGGGAACAGAGTGCGGGCAACCGACTTGTACTTGGGATACAGTATTTCTTTCACTTTCTTGTCGTGCCAATACTCCTCAGAACTCAAGTCACACTCGAGACGTAGCTGAGCAAAACCCCACTTGGAGAACATCTCCTCCGATGTGATGCCCAGGTTTCGAGCATTACGGATCCGAACAAGCTGATCGTCGGCGACCGTGTTTGTTGGAGCAAGGTCGGTATCGTAGTCCAGGTACAAATAATATGGTTTCACCAGCTTGTGCTGGTCGTCTCTGGCAAGATACTGGATTCTCGCTTTGACCGAGTCGTCCAAGTTGACAGCGGCCATCGTTGCTGCATTGCTTTCTCCAAACTCTTGCATTTGTGCAACGAACACGTTTTTGTTCAAGTATAACCCGGGAAACGTAGCACAACCCCTGCGCCACAAGCGGATTTAATTTTGTATAGCTTGACGAGCCGACAGCTGCTTTCCCACCGGAGCACGGGCTTCCGGTCCCGTACTGGAAAATGATTGACGAGATTCAACCTTTCGAATTGGATGTGGTGTTGCGATAAGCATTGGCACGTACTTGGCAAATTCACCGTGCCGCGTTGCCAAGGAAGCTTATGCACATTCCTACTTTGGTAGCTGGCATAAGTAGTGTAGGTGGGTCCGGCATAACCTGAGTGTTCCGAAACAGCCCTATTGACTATATTACACCAAATCCCCCTTATTTTTGTATATAATACAGTGCCTCTTATCTCTAGAAGCATCTATGCAACGTTGTCCTTATGCTAAAGTACTGAGTAATCATTTTGATTCACCCAAGAATTACAGCTGAGTACCCCTGTCAAGCGTCTTCACCTACACTACTTATGCCTGATACCAAAGTAGAACAATTGGTGTGGTGGCGATCTTGCGACGAGCATTCGTGGACATCTCGATAGACGAGGACTAGCACGTCCTTAGCAACGCATGAGACCTCTATCAGACAGCCACCAACCTCATTGCCATGCATACTGCAGTATATTGAAACGTAAGAACCACACCTACAGTGGGATAAGCACTAGTAGAGCTGCACCATGCATCGCAATCGGTATGTTGTCACACTGTGTTGAACGGTATAAGCTGATAAGCTATTTCCGCCTGCATATCTTGTTCCGCTTGGAGACTTATTCCCGCCTGCAAGATTAGTTTCGCCTGTAGTCGGGTCCCGTCTGCAGGTCAAAGACCCGAGCCCCTCCCGCATCGGCTCAGATCTCCGATTCCTGATACCCATGCAATAAGCTCATCAAGCCTCGAACCCCTGAAGCTTATTCAGTTTTCTTGTTTGCCCATCGTCCTGCAAAAACCAACTGTCTTCGGCACTTCTGCACCCAGTATCGGAAGGAGAAACCATTCAGCGCACATGATGCCGTTCCTGGCAGATAAATCCTTGTAATGATAGTGCAACCACAGCTTCGACTCGTGCGACGGTGTCCGATCATGGAAACTCAGACCCCTCAATTCACGAGTGCATCCGGTACTTCGAATCAGTTCGAACACCACGACCTGCTATCCGGAGGCTTGGCAGTTGTTGACTTCCTGCGATGCTCGTGCGCCTCCCTACCTTTTTCGATGCCAGTATTAAGATCATACACTCTTTGACCCAGGATAAGTCCTTTCTCGTTTTGGTGCTCATCTACTGGGGATATAGTTCTGTCTTTATGGCTCATGGCCGCTTTATGCGAGATAAGCAGTGGTTCCTCAATCAACACCCCAAGCAGCATTGATCCAGGTGCGTCAGCTGCCTCTTTCGTCGTTCATCTATATTGTGACGACGAATAGGCTTGTAGATGTCGTGATGTTACATTAAACATTGACATCATGTAGAAATGCAAGTACACTGTACCATATCGCGCACGTATAAAGTTGCCGCGATAACACATGTAGATCTGCAAGACATCTTTGAGCCACGCGGCTATCTTGCATACATTCAATAAAATGTATGCATGCAAACTTATCAGTTCACTGGAATGGATCTAACGGTCGATACGTTGGTTCTGCGTTAAACGACAGTCCGAGCATCATGGAGTCGCTACGTTCATTTCAGTCACTCATCCAAGGGGACTACAACCATCTATTTGAACCCCCGAGCATCCCCATCATTCATTCATCCAGTCCACAGACAACACAGCTTGTTCAAATATCCAACCATCCTTCACCAACACACGCCCTTCAAAAATGGTAGGAAGAAATCTTGGATCATTTACTACATGTCTGATTATATTCTAGCCTCAATTTACCAACACCACCGCAACTGAAGAGCGCGCTCAGCCATGGAAGGCCATGCAGGAAGTCCAGAACCTGTTCAAACCGGAGGTAGCTACCACCAACGCTGAGTCCGGTGCGGACGTCACCGCTCAGAACGAGAAGATTGAAGATGAGCCTCTGAAGTTCAATTTGTTCAGGACCAATCTGAATGCTGCGACCACCAACATTGCAAACGTAGAGGAGAATTGAATTAGGGTCATCACGCGGAGCTCAAATTTATGAGACCCGTCCGGGAATCGGCGAGTACTCACTTTGCGCATGTGAGGATTTGAGAAGTTGCACTAGGTATCAGCCAGTTCTACGTCAGTCACTACCTATCAGATATCACTTGACTATTGAACATATATTCTAAACTGTCTGTCTGACTACCATGTTGCCATTATTGATAGAGTTGACACGTGTCATTGGTTCGCAAGAACCAGTCGCTGCGTAGGGCTCCTACGTTCTATCGGGAGTGTTTGCTGACTGTTCCAGCCTAACAAGTCAGTTTGGCATGGATACCAAATTTTGGTCTACGCAAAAGAAGATGCGAGATGTCGTAATTCACGTTCTGACGATGTTCCGTCTCCATGTGAAACGAGCTCGGTATCTCTCTCAACGGCAAATTCGCTTGGGGGGGGGGGGGGGGGGGGGGAATGTGCCCAGACATTACTAGGAAAGACCTATTATAATAGGTTTGTCCTCGAAACTAGATTTATGTGCTTGTTTGCTATGAGTCTTGTTTCAGCCGACTCTCATATGTAGCTTTTGATTCATTTGTCCTCGGATTCTCGCAGAGACATAGAACAGCGTCCCAGGATCGACAGATTCGGATTGAGACACTTGAGGTTTGCGGCCGATAAGGTCATGCGTGGCAAGTGCAGACGATACGTTGAAAGACCGAAGCAAGAAGGTTCCGGCGCCCTCTATGATCTTGACACCGTACCCTCCTTCCCAATCCGAACACGATTTCGATTTTACACGACACAGCCCGATAAGCATGACAAGGTACTCTGATCCAACCCTAACCCTGATCCCACCACACCATGCTTACGTATCAGCAGAGCATGGATAAATACCTGATTTCTATAGTTCCATATAGTGTCACCAAGATCGGCGCACCTGATATCAACGGCTAGTGTGAGGGGATGTATGGCTGTGCCGCGCGTGCATATGCAAGCACCTCTGAAGGATCAATCGCCTGCATCTTACTCTCGATTCTTATCTCCAGTCTATGAGGCGTGAGGCTAATCTCCATTGTGAACAGGGTTGCTGTGAGCCCAAGCGAGATGTCAGCGCGCACAAATACCGCAATGCTGGACTCTTTCAGTCGCCATAGCTAGTTATTCTAACAACATCCGCTGCTAGACCTGAATACTCTCACCAAAACGAATACCCTTTCTTTGTTCTTGAAGATATGTTGCTCGTGGTCGTCGCCTTCACTCTTCTCGTTCTGTGGATCATTGTATCACTCCATCGCAGTAACAGCAGCGGCTTGAAAGACATACCCAACGCTCATTTCTCCGTACCCTATTCGCGCTTGTGGTTATTGTCCATCCGATGGCGAAAGCTGGAAAATCGTAGCAGGATTCATCTCCATCGCCGCCTCGGTCCAGTCGTCCGGATCGGACCCCGCGATGTGAGTGTGAACTGTATAGATGAAGGAGTCCGCACAATCTACAGCAGCAAGTTCGACAAAGATGCATCCTTTTATCATGCATTGTTCGACCAGTAGGTTCACTGAAGCATTCGCAAACTCTAAATGAGTTGAGTCAAAGAAACGGCTGATTCAGTGCAGGACTGGCTTCATGGTCACCATGATAGGTAACGATGAGCACAAAAGACGTAGACGAATGCTTGCTCACCCCTACGCCAATTCGTACGTTCTAAGCTCTCAAACTCTTGACAGTATCTTGTCTCGTGTAAAGAGTCGCCTCAGAGAAGGAATGGCAAAGTGGGCAACCACAGATGCCTCTGTTGATGTCTACCAACAGGCTATATGTTGCATGCTCGACGTTGCGTCGGGATACCTGTTTGGTAGCGAGAACGGAACGGACACCTTGCGAGATCCTGAATTCGAGAATGACCTCACAAAGTTGACCAAAACCACTACCAAATATCTTCGCGTGCGAACCAGCCTCATATGGCCCTTTACCAATCTCGCAAGCTTAATTGGCGGTAACGTGCTGCCTGACCCCGCTGCAAGAGCTCGCTGGGAAGAGTGGCTCACACGCGTGATCACAAACTCCTATAGAACTCATCTCACCAAGTCATCCTCCGCTAAAAGCTTGTACGATCATTTTTACGACTCATTCAAATCCGCCGATCCCGAGATGCCACTTGTTGACATGGCTTCTTTCATTGCTGTGGAGTGCGATGACCATATCTCGGCGAGCCACATCGGTCTGGGTATATTGTTGTCATATACCATGTACGAGCTGTCCCGACAGCCAGACTGGCAGCGAGCGTTGCGCGAAGAGATTCTTGCACTAGCCGAACCGAGCGATCAAAACTTGGCCCATCACCTTGCAGATCTACCGGTGCTGAATGCTGTCGTAACAGAGACCATGCGAACTCGTGCACCTTGTCCTGGACCTTTCCCTCGCGTCGTGCCATACTCTGGCTGTCGGCTCGTGTGCAAATACGATATCCCTGGGGGCACCATTGTCAGCTCTTCCGCTTGGGCTCTCCATTTCAACCCGGACCCCTTTCCCTCTCCGGATGAATGGCAACCAGGAAGGTGGCTTGAAGCGAATGAAAGTACGCTCGTCGAGATGCGGAAGTGGATCTGGACTTTTGGAAGCGGTGCGCGTGTGTGCATCGGTACTCATTTTTCCATGCGCGGTAAGTCCAGTTTCCTCGCATAAATATCCACGATGTCCGTTTCTTTGAGCAATACGCTAATGCCGCAAATGGAAACAGTTATGAAAGAGCTTCTCATCGCAATCTATACAGATTACGAGACTCTTCTCGATGAGCAATTCACTGGAAATATAGAACAAGAGGACGCCTTCTCGTCGTCGCCTATCGCAGGCTGTGTGAAATTGAAATTCCGTCAAATTGAGTAGAGTTCTTTACTCTCGCTTTTGTTGCAAACAGAGAGAATGTATATGTAGATAGTAAACAGTTTTGTTTCTCCGCTCTAGTGCATGCTATCTTGTTCTGGATTAAAGAAGACTTAATAGTTGGGGCTAGACAGCTGTCACGCCTGGGTGGGTAACGTTGTGGGGGACTTTGATAGTGCTCTAACGCAGTTCTCCCTTCGTGAGAAAAAGATTAGCATGATATTGGGACTGGTGTCTTCAACACAGTTCCTGACTGCTATGTGCATGGTGGGATGTCTAACAGCGCCGATACAGCTGTTCATTGCCCTGGAACTCTTCTCACAGACCTGACAACCGATCAGAAACCCAAGTTGACAACAATAAATGTAGGCTGACTTTCTATAAGTTGTTGCAAAGACATGTTTTGATGTCGATATTTTGCACCGCGATCAAAAGACTAAAAAGCGGGATCGAGTTGGCAATCGACATGTCAGGAAGCCCAATGCTTGAGATGTTCCATCGCCACATATTAGTCTCCTAGTACTTTGAGACCCCTTGCTTTTCTCATCCGCCAAGTCTCTTCTTTATACACACGCATCTGCTCTCTCGAAACATAACGTTCTTCCACTGTAATCGTTTGGAGACACTTGGCAACATCCCACCTCCTGAACTCAACTCCGTCTTTGAATAGCACAATCTCGTCTACACTCTCAAATAGCAATTTGCCATATTCAAAATATGTGTGATGGCTGCCCATTAATAACGCCCGTAGCAAATTTCCTACAAAATTCGCCAAGTACCGTGGATGCAGGACGCCTCCTTGCACGGCTCTACGCTGAAGAGTAGCTCTATGACCACTCAGTGGTTCAACAAATTGTTCCTGAGGTACTTCTCTTGGAGTTAGAATATCAATCTTGATGCACTTGGCGGTGACATGGTTGGAAAGCGCTGAGTCTCTGACTTGTCCGACGGCGCCGTTCTTCATGAATCGACTCAAGACCTCATACAATTGGTACATCATGGCAGGACCGCCGCCATCGCCAACAGTAAAGCCCGCATACCATGAAAATCTTGCGTAAGGGCCATTTTTGTCGTATCTCTTCTCTCGTTTGAAGCTGCCCGCAATGCGAAAGGTGACGTTGACAGTGTCGACACTGGCGCGATGAACAGGTACGCTCAGCCAGGTTGGTAGCAGAAGGATCTCATCGAGGATGACAATGTCCAGAGAATACGTGAGAGGGCTCGCTATCCGGGAGAGGCTCTGCGAAATCTCGGCGCTCATCTGGTGATTGACCAGGAGTAGAGGTAGGAAGGTATTCAAGTCGTCCTGAGGCAGATACAGCACCGTCTGGTTTGACATTGAAGCGCGGGGCGCCAGCCCGCTGCGTTGCATTCGTGGATCAACCATCTGTTCAAATGTTTGATTGAGGTCCGGGCGCTCTTTCTCAACATGGACGACGTAGCTGTAGATCTGGTCGCGCAATTCGCGTGGGAGCTGGAGCAACGTTGACATGTTGAATGCTTAGCTAACAGCTGCAGTGGCTTGGTAGAGTGCAATTGAATAAGTTAATTTGATTAACGCATGCCATGTGTGCACAGTTGTAGTCGCAAAACTTAGAGCGGGGGCTAGGAGGCTACTGTGTCCGTGCGCGCAATGCATAGGCTTGCGCAATACCTGTACAACGGAGCTGGTTTTTAGTCTTGCACTAAATAAGCCTAGCTTAGTACTACGTGCGGTGCATTACTAAACACTAGCTCCTTTATATAAGGAAAACACTAATGTTTACTCTTATATATAGTTATAATTTATTTAGTTTAAATAAATATACTAGAGAAGAGTATATAATAAAAAGTACTAACTAGAATAAGCTAAACCCCTGCAAATCGCGGGAGGAATTACGCTAAGATGGGCGTAGCGTTAGGGTTTTTCCCTGCTAAACAGGAAACCCAACTCCCTTTAATTTGTTTAACTAATTTACCTATCTGCGTATCTACTTTCTATCCTTTTAACACCTGCGTCTAACTTCCTATTGCTAGCGCAATCTTTCTGCCTACTTTTTATAGACCTTACGCGTGTGTTGTACGTTGCAGCTTTAGGGTAGTTGTGTTTATTATTAATAGAACTTATTTAGCGCGCGCAAGCGCCTACTGCAGTAAACACACATCCCCTAACTATAGCAGATAACAGGCCTACCTATAACACACTATCCTTACATAATACAATTAGAGATTAAATCTACTACCTTACTTAGTATAGTATAATTATCTGTAAACAACATGCTATAGTAGTGCAGAACTTAGATACGTACCTACGCGAACACTACTATGCACTAAAGAAGCTATGTTGCAAGATAGTAGAGAGCTTCTAGGACTAGGCAATTGTACAGCTAAAGGATGTTATTCTGCCTTGCCTACCCTCCTAACTAATAGTAGAGCTTAGAGCGCTGCTAGCTAGCTTTTAGTGCAGTAAAGGGAACTGCAGCTTTATTACTATTAATATTAATAAACTGCATATATATTGCAAGGACGAGCACGGCCTGCTATAGAAGAAGGATTAGCGTAACTAGTACTAGAGGATACTAGTACAGACATTTTTTTAAACTGCAAGGTTGCAGCAGTACTTTAAGGTCTAAGCGCAGAACGGTAATTACGCGCTACTAATAAGTAGTAAAGTAGCTAAAGTAGTAAAGGGTTAGTTAGCAGCGTAGGACGTAACGCTTAATAAGTACAAGAAGCGTAAGCAGGTTATAGATGCTTACGTTGCAAAGACAGATAAGACAGGCTAGTTTAAGTAGACTAGGTAGCTAGAGCACTTTATAGACCGCAACTTTGCGCGCCTTGCCTACTAGGCCTAGCTGCCTAATTATAATAAAGTAAAGCTGCAAAAGGCAGCAAAGTTAACTAAGCTGTTAGTAGAGAGAAGTATAAAGGAGTTGCCTACCCTTGCGCGCAAAATAAGGCAGTAGCTAAGAAGCGTAAAGTGTTAAGAGATTAATTAGCAGCCTATAGCTTAGCTGCAGAACCTAGAGAGCTAGGCTTACTACGCTAGCTATATAGTAAAGTTTATCTGCTATGTGCTACGCTTTGTAGCTAATACAGAGGTTTAGTTAGCTTGCCTAGGCAGAGATAGCAAGGGCAGCAACAAGGAAGAGGAGGAAGAAGAAGAAGAAGAGGACAATAATAAGAATAACAGTAGCAATAGCTTACCTGCAAATAAGAAGAGCAGAGCTAAAGCACAGAAGAATTAAATTAAGGACGCAATAGAGTTATTTTGCTAGTTAGATAAGTAGCAAAAGCTTACTGTAGAGCTGTAGTTAACACTAGGTTGTAACGCTAGCAATAATAACAAAGTGCTGCGTAATACCTAGCTTAACTTACTGCTAGACCTACTTACGTTGTTCTTCTTTACGCTAATAGAAGACTAGCTATTTAGCAGCAGGCTTGTTTATTTTCTTGCTGTACTAGGCATTAATAGCAAGTTAAACTGCTTATAGATAGTAAAAAACTACTTGTATATGCTAGCAGGCGTAGTCTACTATATACAAGTGCTTAGTGTAGAGAAGCTACTACTATCTGTACGCTGCTAAGAGCAGACTAAGGTAGACTAAACGCGCTTTCTAGCGTACAGAGAGAAGTATCTAGCTAACAGCTTATACAGCTCTATAAGTAAGGCGCTTAGCCTACTAGCCTATAGTAAGTCTGTTACTCTAGCTACAGGTAACTTAGGCAGCGTGTACTAGTTAAGAGATAAGAAAGTCTTCTTCCTCTACAGCTAACTAATCTACCTTAACTAATTCTGCTAGATAGCGCAGGACCTAGTAGCAGAGGTAGAGTAGATGCTATAGGTAGACCTGCTCTAGGTAGTAAGAGTAGAAGATTAATTTAATGTTAAGCTAGAGAAGCTTATAGATAATATATTGTTTAAGCAGTAAGGCGTGTCCTTTGTGCAGTACTATAATAACAGGCTTAGAGATAAGCTAGCGTAGATACTAAAGCAGGCTAAATAGACAACGCAAGACTAGTAGCTGCAGTACTAGAATAAGCAGTAGAATACAAAGTAGGTAAAGTAGTACTTATATTATATAGATTATTTCTTAACGCTACTGCTACTCTATATGCATATAACGTTAGAGCAGCTAGGCTGTAGCTTAGAGATTACGATAATACAGCACTATAATAGGCTGCTATAGGACTGTAATATCTTTGTTGTAGATAGGCAGGTAATAATAGTTATCTGCTACTACAAGTTATAATTATAGTAGGACAAGCCTAAGGTAGTGCTGCGCTTCTTCCTGCTGTAGCTAAGTTAGGTAATAGTTCTATACCTAGCATACCTATAGCTGTTCTCTAAGTATCTTACTATATAGGTACTAGGTAGTAACTTTAGCAACTACGTGTAGGCTAATAAAGCAGAGCTGTAGAGGATAGATTAGCTTACGCAGGCGCTAATGCAGGAGATAAGTATAAGGCTTAGAGTATTACTGTATACGCTTAGCTATAGGCACACTACTATTAGCATTAGTTATATAGTAGTAGGTAATGCGTTTAGCAAAGGCTACTAAGATAAGATAGAAGAGGTAGATAAGGCTAAAGTAGACAACAACAGTAGGGAAGATATGCTAGAGCTGTAGAATACTAGAATAATAGCAATTAGCGTAAGCAGCTACAGTGTGCTAATAGATGTAGTAAAGCACCTTAGCGTGCGCTTAATTAAAGCGTTTTAGCTGCTAAGCGCTATATAGCATTGTTTTCTTAGTCTTAATAAAAAGCTAGCAGTAAGGCAGCAGGCTGCATAGGTAGGTAACCTAGAATAGAGCAAGGAAGTATAAAAGTAAGCGTAAGACAGTAAGAACAAAGGTGCAAAAGAGCTGCGTAGTAATCCTGCTGTGCTGCAAAGCTATAAGAGAGAGAAGGCTCTCTATACAGCTATACAGCAGGTACTAGAACAGTAAGAGGTTAAATTTTAATTAGCTAAGTAGAAGCTAGTAATATAGGCTATTATAGATAGTTAGATGCTACTTGTAGTTATACTGCCTATAGGAAGAGGTAAGAGCCTGCTGTTTAGCGTGCTAGCTTATATAGAAGAAGATGCTAGAGTAACTATTATTATAGTGCTGTACTAAGCGCTTATTAAGACTTTAGTTAGCTATATATAAGCGCGTAGAATTAACTATGTAGAGTAGAAGCCTAGCAAGAGTAGATATACGCCTCTAGTTGTAGTTAGCGCTAATACTGCAGAAGATACTATAAGTAATAGCAACTTTATAGAGTATATAAGTCTACTTAGTAGCTAAGAGTTACTGCGCTAGGTAGTAGTAGATAAGTGCTACCTTGTTATTACATTAAGTAACTAGCAGCTAAAGCTTACGCTACTAAGGAATCTTTAGTTGCTGCTATACCTAATTGTTCTGCTTACAGCAACCTTCCTGCCTATTATAGAGAGTAAGCTAGTATTAAGTATGCTCCTTCTATACGCAACGTACATCTACGCTAGCACTATGCAGCTAAATACCTACTACTACGTGTTATAGTGTAAGTGTAGGGAAGCGTAGAAGACAGCGCTAGCAATATGCTAGTAATAGTAGCAATAGCTACTTAACTAAGGAGAGAAGGGTGTAGTGTACTGCTACAGTAAGCAGTAGTATAAGAAGCTAGCTAGAGCAACACTGTGTAGGTAGTACTACGCTAGCAATATTAACTAAGCAGAGCAGTTACAGCAGTAGCTCTAACGTAGAGAGCTAATTATAGCTACGTTTACACTAGGTATAGGTGTTAACTTCTCTAGAGTTGTGTTTATATTATATGTAGAGATACTATAGAGCATAATTAATTATGCGTAGGAGAGCAAACAAGGTAGCTAGGCTAGTAAGCGTGTAGATTTAGTAGTGCTAGTAGAGCGTAGGGAAGCAGAGTAAATAATAAAGTAGAAGAGTAATAACTTTAATATATAGGCTATAGGCACGTTTCTAATTAGCAGCAGGTGTTAACGCAGTATAATAAGCAGCTACCTAGATAGTAAGCAGGTTAAGTATAATAGTATTAACTTAGCTAGCTGTAACTAGTGTAGTAAGGGAGCGCGTAGATAGCACAACGCATAGCAGAAGGTAAGCGCACAGTAGCAGTAGGTGTAAGCTATCTATAATAATATCTGCTATAGCTATATAGTGTGCTAGATAGTTAATATTAAAGGAGTTGCTACTAGTATATAGTAGAACTACTATATAATGCAGTGCACTGCGTTCCCTAAACAGACAGGCGTAGAGATAGACTAATTTTAATAAGGTATGTTTAATTAAGGTAGAAGCTACACCTGTTAGTGTTGCTAGGTAAGCTAGGTATTCTGCGCAACTAGCAAGGATATTAACAAGGCGTGCTAGTAGCCTAATACAGTAGTACTAATAGCCTAAGTAGTAGCAGATAATAAGGTAGGGGCTTATTAGATTATTAGGCAATGCAGCTATAAGAGAGCGTTTAGTAATAGGCTAAAGGAGTACGCCTAGTAGCTTAGGAAGCAGCACTACTATTGCGTGTAGGGAGAGTATTTTAGCAATGCTATAGTAGTAGCTGTTTAAGCTACGCTATTCTGCTATAAGCACACACGTAGGCAAGAAGGATAGCAGAGAGAGAAGCGCAGGGGTTCTATAGTTTCTATTCTTATTTAGTATACACGTAGCTAGCAGTAAACGCTACCTTACCCTACTACTCTACTACAGATAACTTATTAAACCCTATAGGCAGGTTCTAGCAACCTATGTCTAAGGCGCACCTAAGGCAGTTATTATACTGGGTTAGGGTTAGGGTTAGGGTTAGGGTTAGGGTTAGGGTTAGGGTTAGGGTTAGGGTTAGGGTTAGGGTTAGGGTTAGGGTTAGGGTTAGGGTTAGGGTTAGGGTTA